>JARYHS010013630.1:104060017-104657624 GCA_031002005.1 Vandiemenella viatica
TCTTTCATTTCATATTCCTAAATCGTTCAATAATTTGCTAATAAAAGGATGTAATTAATTTAGTTAACAACATGGAAAAGTGTTATTACGGTATCGATAGAACGAATGAACATGTGCTTTGTAAATAGGCACCGAGCGTGGTGGTGTAACGGATAGCGTTCTGGCCTCGCATTCGGGAGGACGGCGGTTCGAATCCCCGTCCGGGCATCCAGATTTGGGTTTTCCATGGTTTCCCCAAATCACTCCAGGTGAATGCCGGGATGCTTCCTTCAAAAAGGCCATGGCCGAATTCCTTCCCATTCCTTGCCCCCATCCTTTCCCGTCTCTAAAGACCACGTTGTTAAAAAGGTGTTACAAAAAAAAAAAAAAAAATGTAAATAGGCTGCAATTAAGACAGCGCTATTGTAGTGTGAACTGGCTGATCCAGCTGATGAAGCAGCTGTGGAGGCTTTGCTGCTCTCACTGCTACGGGAAGGAACTCCGTCCCACCTGCAGTCTGACTGCTATTGGAAACATACCATTACCGCACCGTATCTGAATTTTACTATTACTATTGTTATTTTTTTTTTTTGGCTGAATTTCTACTGCGAGGCCTTACACGGAAGTTAGAGTAGCAACTGGGCGGTGGAGGTAGTCGTAATGTTGTTTCGAACCACAGTTATCCGCAGATATCTTTTTCCTTCTATGAATATTAAAGGCAGTGCAGACTTATTCATCCACGGAATACAACACGGCGCAATGTAACCTCGCCAAGGATGAATTATTTTACCACATAAGTTGATAGCAACTGTATGGTTTGCTATTGAATCAACTCGTACAAAATATAAGTAAGCTGTATTGCAACTTGTATTAAAGAGAGAGAGTACTGCAACCTAAGATTGCCACTGTGCGGTAAATAAACCTTTATAAGCATGGAAACTGAACTTAGGAGCAGAGGTACACTTGTGTACCAATGTCGCTGAAGAGGTTAAGTGATTTGATTTCAGTTGTGGTCGCTGCAGTTTTGTGGCGAGGACGAGGTCATCGAGGCCACGTGCTCCCGGGCGAGGGTGAAAGGGATGGCGGCGGGAGACGACCTTGCAGGTGGCGTCCACGTGTGAGCGTGCGTGGGAGGCGGTTACGTAAAGCCCCACTGGACAGTGCTGGGCCCGCTGGAGAAATCTGGAGCACCGCGGGCGGCGGGAAAAAGAACAAATGGGCTGACCAGAGCCGTGCGATACTGACGCAAGCTGTCCGGAGAGAGCGGCACATCGCCACTCACCACACACTCGTCCACGGAAGCTTAAACCCTGCACAAACAAAAGTTTAGGATCGATGAAACGACTAGAGCAGTTATGGCCTCTTGCAAGTTCGACTTATTCCCTTACGGAGTTAATTGTGCAGCGTTCCCTGAAAGGAAATCTGTTGTTTGTGGCGTAACATTAGCATTAATGTACAGCAATCGTAAAAGGCAGAAGCTGTCATCCACTTCTATCATTTCCTGAATAATGACGCACAAAGTGATGCAGTTCGTCCTCTCGGTAAACACACGTTTGCGAAAACTCAGACTCATATAGATGATAAAACGTATCATCAGATAAGGGGAGGACCTGCATGAACATAGATACACTTATATTATTGTTAATTTTAATTGCGATGGAGCTAACGCAGCTATGCAATTCCTCCAGTCATCTAATTCTCCTTTTTATTCTATTTTTTTAAATTATCTTTTATAAGTGAAGTGTCAAATTCTTCCCCCATTTAGTTTCATATTTAGAAATTTTAAATTGCTTAAGTAGTTTTTGTAAATTATTCTTCACTTCACTTGGTAATTTGTTCCTTGGTAATTTGTTCCGATCTCTCACACCATTTCCAACAAAAGAAAATTTTCCCAATCCGTTATGAAATTGAGCGCCAGCCTGGGTCATGGTCGTCTTTACCCTAACATGCACTATTCCTAATACTTTGACCGATATCCCTCCAAGCCCCATCACCAACAAATGCCTTGTACATTTCCAGCACTTCACCCTCCATCTTTTCCTCCAATGACTCCCAATCCAGCTCCCTTACCATATCAGTTACTGACTGGGTCCTGCGATAATTTCTACAAACAAATCTGGCTGCTCTTCGTTGCACACCCTCCTACTCCTATATTTGATAACCAAAATGTGGGTCCCAAACTGCACCACCAAACCCAACGAATGGTCTGAACAAAGTTTTGTAACCCAATTCCCTAACTTCTCTGCTATTTCCTTTCATCACCCTCTCCATTAAATGAAGCACTTTGCAAGCTTTTCCTACCACCTGCCCAATGTGCTCTGCCCAGTTGAGTTTGTTATCAAAAGTTATGCCAAGATATTCATGCCTTCATTAAGCAATCCTGACTCCACCCCATAATAATAATTAGTTTTTTATGTGTGTACCTGATAACCTGACTCTTCTTGATATTTATCTTGATTGCATGCTGACCTACCAATTAAGATATTCTATCCAGGTCACCCTGCAGCTGTTCACACTCTTCACCTGTTCTGATCCTGTTGCATACTATTGTACCATCTGCAAAAGAACTAAATTCTGACACAATCATTAATTAGAATAATGAACAGCAACGGTCCCAATACACTACCCTGTGGCACTGCCATATTTACTTCCATCTCTTACGTGAGAGAGACCTGATATGTTAGTTAACTCGGCAGTGATTCGGCGGCTTAGCTATAAGGTGCTACATTCCCTTCACCCGTGTGGCTCACTGGTTTTTTCAGTTTGATGCTGACGTAACCTCGAGAGCTGCACATGTCCGAGTATAATAACGGGGCAGTGGCGTTGTGAAAGGAAATACGTTGACTAATACGTGAATTATGTGAGCCCGACTGCAAGCAGATTGATGGCGTTCCCGCCTCTGATAGTTTCCACTTTAAGTCGAAATCGTTAGTTTGGTAACATGTGTGTGGAGACTTTCGACACAGCTTATTAAATAGTTATTAATAATAAAAGTCTCGGTTGCTCAAACAAGAAATTTCTTTAGTGGTTGAACACTACGTGCTTGCTGGAGGGACTGGAATTACTGGAGTCATAAAATGAGGCACTGAGAACTTGTTCAGTGTTGACCAATGGCGGATCCAGGATTTTGGTTTGGGGAGGCTACACTCGGGCGAGGGGGGGGGGGGGTTGACGACACAAATCTCACGCCACCATTTTATTTCAGATTGCCGCCCTTATAAGAACCTGGATTCTTTTGGGGAGAGGCTTTAGCCCCTCAGCCTCCCCCCCCCCCTCCTGGATTCGCCACGGGTGTTGGCTGACTGATGAGGCTTATGCCAAGATACTTTTTTTCTCCTTATAGCTTTGCACTCCTCAGCGTCGAGGTAACTAGAGTTGAGAAAGTACTGGAAGCCAGGAACTGTAAGGAATTCGGTCATGGCGTTTTCACTTGCCGCATTGGCCTGGAGTGATTTGAGGAAACCATGGAGAAACCGAAATATGGATGGACAAATGGAGATTTGAACGCGCGACCTCCCGATTACGAGGCCGGAGCATTATGGCTCACCCACCACTGTCATGATTACAAAAATATATCTTCCACTAAACCGAATGCAATAGGATACGCACATGGAGAGAAGTGTATTTCCAACACGTCATGCCGTCTACTCCAGTAAAGAAGTCTCGTAATAATTCCAGTGAGATCAGTTAACAGCTCTATTTTTGTTCTGTTAGCTGTTTCGTAACCGCAGCGCATTCTTTAGCCAAATGTAGAAATTTAAGACAGATATTGTTCTAGAACATTGGTCGTCAAACTGCGGCCCGAATGAAGTTTTCGTGCGGCCCGCGGCCCTGCTCGGCTTCGCACGGGCAGCATTAGTTATCTACTTGTCTGGCGTAGCCGTGTTTTCTTTGCGGAAACTGCGTAGAATTGTCGGGGCCACTTGCGGCGTTCCGCAGCGCTCAGAGGCGTGAGCGCACTGCTAGCCAACAATGTAAGCCGTGCATCAAACGCGCCGCGCCCCTACGGCCGCTCGTTTGTCGGCGGGTTTGTCCCGCAGCCGCCTCAGTGTTGCTTTGTCGTGTCAATCGTGCAGTAAGTTTTAGTGCTCCTGAGCGTTCGTCGCGTCTTGAGTGTATTTGTGCTCATATTTTGTGCTATCATTAGTAGTGGAATAAATAATGTCTGGTGTACCCTCAAAAACAGTGACTAAGAGGAAAATAAGTGAAGAGAAAAGAAGTTTCCAAGAAATATGGGAAGAAGAGTTTTGTTTTATAAGTGGGCACAACGAAGGTACTGCTACTTGCTTAATATGCCGGGATACCATCGTGGGACTGAAGAGATACAATTTATTTCGCCACTACACAAGTAAGCACAGTTCATTTACAGTAGCTTTTCCTTTGAATTCAAATGAAAGAAAGGAAAAAATTGCTCATCTAAAATCTACCATTCGTCGTCAACGAAACGTTATGTTAGCAGCAGTTGGGCAAAGTGAGGCTGTCACAAAAGCATCATACCAAGTATGTAATATTCTAGCAAAAAATATGAAACCTTTCACTGATGCTGAATTAGTGAAGAAATGTATGATGACTGTTTCTGACACTTTGTTTCAAAATTTCTCTAACAGTAAGCAAATATTAGCTGAAATAAATAAGCTCACACTTTCAGAATCTATCTGTCGACGCCGTATAGAAGATATTTCAAAATATATGTTTGAGGAAGTAATTAATAAAGTAAAACTATGCAAATACTTCAGTCTTGCATGTGATTCCAGTACAGATTTAGCTTCAATGGCTCAGTTTTCATTATTTGTGCGTTACTGCACATATGATGGGGTAATAGAGGAAGATTTTTTTAGCGATTATAACCATGAAAGGTCACACAAAAGGTTCTGATTTTATGGATGCAATTAAAGAGTTTGTAGAAAAAAATGACTTACTATGAGCAAATTAATATCAGTATGTACAGATGGCTGTCCATCAATGATGGGCGTCAACAATGGTTTGGTAGCACTGATTAAGAAGGAATGGAATTTGCCACATTTACTCTCCATTCACTGCTTACTGCATCAAGAAAGTCTGGTATGTCAAATTTCAAACACAAAATTGAAGAATGTTATGAAAACGGTTATAAGCGTTATAAATTTCATTCGTGCCCGTGAACTTAATCACCGGAAATTTAAAGAACTACTGGAGGAATTGCAGGCTTGTTACAGTGATGTTATCCTACATACTGCTGTCAGATGGTTAACCAAAGGAAAAGTGCTGGAACGATTTGTCAATTTGAAATCGGAAATTATTTTATTCTTACAGCAAAGTGGCAAAAATTATCCTGAACTTGATGATGATGAAGGGTGGATACTTACAGCTTTCTTGACCGATATTACACAAAAATTCAACACACTTAACTTGGAATTACAAGGACCAAACAAGATAATTGAGCAAATGACTAACAAAATATTAGCATTTGAAGCCAAACTGCAATTATATATAAATGAACTAGGAGAAAAAGATCTGTCTAATTTTCCAACTGTTGCTATGCTCAGATCAGACTTAGCTATCGCCGAAACTATTTACCAAGACATGAAAGAACATTTGGAAGCCTATTTGGAAGGTATACAAAACAGATTTGCAGATATTAGAAATATTCGAAGCTGTTTCATTCTCGTAGAGAACCCTTGGCATGTTGAACATGATGATCTCAAATTATTCTGCCAATTTGGATTTCCTAAAACTAACTTGCTAAATGAAATAATCGAACTTCAACATGACACACAGCTTAAAGCTCTGTTTATAGAACATCGTGAAACCCAACAGTACACTCAATTTTGGAAATGTGTGCCTAACAATTATAAAAATTTACGAGACTGTGCACAGTTCATTTTAACACTATTTCCTTCAACTTACCTTTGTGAAGCTTCATTTTCAAAAATGAAGTACTTGAAAAATAAATATCGTAATCGGTTGTCCAGTCATTTAGAAGACGCAATGAGGATTGCATGCAGCCCAAACGACGCAGATATAGATGAGATAGCCAAAAACGTTCAACATCACAAATCACATTAATTAAAAATTTTATATTTGTACTTTGTTTTGCAATTTTAATGAATAAAAAACCACATTCAAGAACAGACCTGTAGCTTTCTTATTTTTTAAATTAGTTATTTATTTATATATTCTTTTGAAAGTTTGAGATTAACAAAATTATAATAAAGTTTTTGTGGCCATTTGAATAATGTAATATAATATTTTTAAAATACGTCTAGTTCATCTTGCGTGAAAGTACTTTAAAATCAATTGAAGGAACAAAACACACTGATCCCAGACTTGTTTTTGGTAGTGACAAAATTACTAATGATTCTCTTCCTTGCCTTCACCATTCTTATGCTCCTGCTTAGCTACATGAATATTGTAACATTACGCAAGTCATGTGAATTTTCACAGGGATAATTAGACTGGAATCAATTAGTCAGGTGCACTGTATGCTTTTTTTCAGTTTATTGAAAATTGATCAGCAGCATTTTATGCTATTTTAAACGCTTGTAAAATGGTGACAGCCATTTTGTGAAAATCTGAATGGCGCATGTCATCAATGACTCGTGCTACAATGAATATACCAGTCGGTCTCAACACTTGACTCTTGTGAAGACTGACTAAAAATGTAATTGTTGTCAACATGACAACTATCGCCTCCCACAAATATGTCCCTCAAAATCTAATAGTTGTCAAACTGGCGGATGGGGATTTAAAAATATTATTCCCTGTGTTGCAGGATTTCAGTGTCATAAACATGGCTTATTGTTGTCAGCAACTGCACAGCAGTGTTATTTGGCGAAGGAGTCACATACATCCAACAGTTGCAAATGGTCTGTTTTCGAAAGTACTATTTCATTTTAACAGGTGCTAACGTTCACAGCTTCTGAAGAATGATAAATCATGTATATCCTAATCCGATAAAGAATAAATGGTTTGCAGCTGTCGGCTTTACCTGTCTCCTTCGTCAAATGAAAAATATAATGGAAGAATTATAAGTAGGAGCGCGTAAAGTTGTTCAGTCGCCTTTACAGGTGCCACTCGGTACAGGGGCAGATAGATTTGTCGTTGCTGTGTGAGGGGACGGAATAATGGAAATGTTGTGTTGTTTGTTTCTCACTGCTGACAACTCATGGGCGTGTGTGCCTCGTACAAATTATCTGCTGTTGTATAAATCTTAAATGAAAGTGCCTTGGATTCATGAATGCGCTTATAGAGGCGGTCAGCTTCATATGTGGTAAATATTTGGAAAAAGGAATCATTAGTCATTAGCTCTTAAAAAAATGTGTGTGTGTGTGTTTTGGTGTGGTTACCCTCCACACCTGTGAAGAAATATTGTGGGGTAAGCAAAGGCAACGTCTTATTGGCATTGGGGGGGGAGGGGTGGTGGTAATGTGGATGGAGAAGGGGAATGAGGAGATGGACACATACAGGGGGAAGTGCGAAATGGACAGAGAAAGGGATGAAGAGATGGTGAGTGAGGGGAAGGACGACAAGGGCGACAGAGAGTGAGGGGATGAAGAGACAAAATAACATTAGATTGAAATAAATACATATCTAGTCAATGCGAGCTAGTATGAAAGAAATTAAGGCTGTTGTAGTTTAGTCCACTGAGTTGAAGAAATATGACTTTCAAAACATGTAGTAAACAGTTGTGATTGTGTCTCATGTTACATAATACATTTAAATGTAAGTACAGTTGTCGTTATTAACCATCTGCTCACCAAGACAACGCAGCAATATTTCGTTGGGCAATTACAGTGTTACTATTTAGGGGTCGCTGAGGGTGGCAGCAATCAGAAACAGAACATTCTACACAAAGTGTTCCGAATGGTCTCGACTTTAACGATTAGTGCTAGAAAGTCAGTGGTAAACCTCTCGCTTCTTTACTATAGCTAGTCTACTGGAGGTTCAAAACACACCATTTGCATGCGTTGCCAATTAATAAAGATACATGTAAATCTGTGGCCCGAGGTACCACATCATACTGTTAGTTTTGGCCCTTGAGCAGAAAAGTTTGACGACCACTGTTCTAGAAGCTGAATCCACGGAGTATTCGCAATTGAGAGTGTTCATAGCTGGTTCGCGCACAGCTGCGGACTCATCCCACTGCGTCTTGAATCCGCCTTCTATCGTGTACATCACAAGGTTTTTCCATTAATATTTTATTTATTTGTCGTATGGCTAAGCAACCAATGTAACGCATATAAATGTATACAATGACAAAAACGTTTGTAGCATTCACAAATCGATGTCCAGTTGTTGCAGCCATGCTATGAAGGAAGTTGTATGTAACACTGAAAACATCTTCAGGTTTTTCCATGAATGTCCGTCATTGACCTGTTTCATTATTGCTCTCGGTTAAAACTCCAAAAACGTAGTAAATACTTGGATCTTTGATCTCCATAGAAGACAGTATCGGGGTAGAAGTTTCGTTATGGTACTGAGCGACGCTTCGGTACGCAGACTGGATGCCTCATCAGGAGCTAGTATTCGTCAGTGGGTGGAGTGAAGCTACCGCAATCACTGCCTACGCCAGGTGAGTTACTGTCATTGCTGCTGTAGGTTCTGTTTCTTACAGTTCTGAGGTTATGTGCATCTTTCTCTTTCACAGCCACCTTCATTACTAAACGCACTACTGATTTACAATACAAATTATGAATTTCATATGTTTTGACTGCTTAGTTTCTCTCCCATTCCTCAAGGAAAATTCATCAACCAGATAATTAACGCATGGGATTTGGAAAGAGTAGTTAATCCAAACACCCAAATTCTCCAATATGCGGATGACATCTGTATATATTGTATGGCGGCTACAATGGAGGAAGCGTTATCCAACCTAACAATTACGATGATGAACATGGACAAATGGTTTAAACGGAATGGGCTACAAATCTCAACTGAAAAGTCCTCAGTGATAATATAATCGATTAGATCTTAACGAAATCAGAACAGTCAGAATAGGAATCTACTCATTTACAGTTAAATCCAATGTTCGGTTCCTGGGTCTAGTGCTGGACTCCAAACTCAGTTGGATTCCCCACATTACTCAAATAGTTAATTCCTGTAACCCAGCTCTGAACATTATACGAAGCGTAACACGGGTATGGTGGGGTGCAAATCACAACACCCTCTTAACAATATACAGAGCCTTAATTCGATCTAAAATAGATTATGGAAGCATTCTATACAGCAACGCAAATACTCGAACCCTTTCCATGCTGGACAAACTCCAATACAGCTGTATACGAACCTGTCTGGGAGCCATGAGATCGACTCCCACTAACGCGCTACTGGTTGAAGCTCGGGAGATGCCCCTGAATATCAGACGAAACTGGCTGGCTAGTAAACATATTCTGGAAAGGCTAGCATACAGGAATCATCCAATTATCTCGAAATGCAAAGCTTTGTATAACCATGGATACATCACAGAGCGTCATAGACTGGCTGAAGTCCTCCCCAGTTACAGAGAGTGGGAAAAATTGGCAGACAGAATTATTCCAACGAAGATATTTCCCCAATATGAGTATTATTCAGCACTAGCATGGTACAGATACCAATATATTACATAACTCCTGAGACGAACCAACATGTCACCTACAAACAAGCAGTAAGGAAATACCTGGAGGACAATTGGAATTATTCGTTTTTTATATATACGGACGGATCCAAAATAGACTCAAGGGGTGGAGTAGGTTGCGCCTTTTATTGCCCGAGGACCAAGTATCAAGAAAAGTATAAATTACCATCGAATACATCAATTTATACGGCAGAAGCCATCGCTATATTAAGAGCACTTGAGCACAGCTTGACATTGACTGAGACGAGTTTTTTTAATAATCTCTGACTCGCTTAGCGTACTGAACTCCATCAAAGAAAATTTTTGGGCAAGAAAACCAATTAATTTATAGTTAAGATTGTGGAGACATATCTAGAATTGTCCAGAAGAAATAAATCCATAAACTTCCTTTGGCTAAAAGCACATGCAGGGGTTCCGGATAACGAAACAGTGGATCAAATGGCAAAGACAGCCGCTAGAATAGGAGACACCTTAGATATCCAGCTTCCGTACACTGACTACCTCTTCAAAATAAAAACAAAGGCTCTGAACAAATGGCAAACTGAATGGGACTCCAGCAAAAGCAGAAAGGGACAACGTTATGGATCGATTCAACCCCGAATACCATCCCGCCCATGGTTCTTCAACTTTCCGGATCATAGAGGCGTCATTTCCACTATAATTAGAATGCGCTTTAACCATGGTTTATTCCCCCAGCATTTACATCGGATACACATCCTAAACACTGATATTTGTGATTGCGATAGAGCAGAAATAGGGGATATGAATCACGTAGTGTTTTCATGCCCTAAATATAAACAACATCGGCAAAGATTTATAAAACAACTCGTCAACTATGGAATACCTCTCCCAACAAGCATTAGCTGTCTATTGCACGGTAACAACGTGACCATATACAAGTTTTAAGAATGAAGTCTTTCTCGGCGTTGATAAGTAACTTTGTAATGTCAACTAATATAAACATTTAGATGTGAAAAACTAGTTAATTGTAAGGATTTTAATCATTGTAATGTCAAAAAAAAACTACTATAAGGAACTAACAATAATTTATATTTCTGCATATTTCACTGTGTCATTTGTAATTATGTGTGAGCAATTGTATTTAAACATAATGTGTCAAACCCCTTTAGGGGATAAACAAAAACGTTCCTTTCTGATTAATCAGTTTACCTAGTTCTATCGTTTATATTTTACTAATCATGTCAAGTCTTGCTCTCTTACCTACATGTAAAATGTTTATATATGTATGTACAAATGAATGATGGTTGTATAGTGCCTAGGCGCTTAAAGCCAAATAAAAAATTAATAAAAAAATAAATAAAAACCAGATAATTAAATCATTTGGAATATTTCTTTGTTTCATATTTTTGTTATGATGAAGCATTAAAAATTTTGATAAACCTATTTGTAAAGTTTTTCTGCTCAATCCAGGATACGAAAATGTGTTTTTGAACATCCGCTTTCAGATTTGCAACTAAGTGAATGTGTCTATGATTTTTTGCTTTGTTTCGTCAGAGTTCCAGTTAATAACAAACACCATGGTTTATAATACGTTAACACTGTTTATTTTTACTTGCTTTTATTTGTTTAGACACGACTATTGTTAATTTTGATAGGTTGAAATAAGTCTTTATAATTGATTTCAACTGCTTTACTATTTACAAATTAGCTTGACTGCAGTTCTCTGGGAGCAGCAATGAATAACCACTTTTGATTAATTATCCATGTTTTCTGGCACGACGTCTGCTGTTAATTATAGCGCGACAACTTAATTAGTGAGCATGGATGCGTAGAACAAGAAAGACAAAAATTCCGTTTTAATGTTGCTTCAATTCGCTTAGGACACAGATAAATCCAAAGTCTGGAAGTTTGAGGATAAGTGAAAGCAAAATAATTAGTATTTTAGCCATACAAGAGCCATAAATTGCAGTGAGCGGTTAACAGACTAGGATTCTAACCGGAACGAAAGCTTCGTGAGTTTACAATTGCCACTGGAACTACGTTCATGACTGAGTATTCCTAAGGTTACCCTCTAAATAACAATATATTATAACTGAAACCACTTTCCACTGCTTTGCACGAGCGTAGACCCATCTCGTTGTGCGTAGTAATGCTTCTGTCTTTTGTTTTCGTCCTACTAGGAAAGCATAAACGATTAAACTAAATTTCCTTACGCTTATTGGATAGTAAAGGTTTCATTAAAGTTTTCAATGTATTCTAAGTACCATATTTCAGAAATCTAAAAAAATATTAACAATGTTACGTAGTCAAAAACAATATCAACAGAATCGAAAAGTTATAGCTTTTATCTGTGTTGTGGCTTGATCTTTGGTGGCTAGCTCGTAAAAGAGTGTTAATGTGAGTAAGCAGTGTGATCTGCGGCGCTTAGATCATTTCTTGCTCCGTTCTCCGACCTCGTATAGGCCTAGTCACAGGATATATTACAGGTTTTAAGCTATACATAAACTTTCAAACTGTGAAACATTCACATTGGTTCTGTGGTTTTTGCGTGATACTTCCTCAAGCCCTCAGAAACACGCAGACCGCTTACACATTTGTAATAGTATAAATATAGATTCATTTTTAATAGTTGGTAATAATCATTACGAAGTGTGTATGCTTATTGAGGCGTTTAATCTTTGACGGAGTATGCAGCATCTAGATGGGATTGCATCTTTGACGTTTCTTGACGTAAGTTCAGGATTTCATTTACTGCTCTGATGTTATGTAACCTTGAAATCTACTTTTCAAACTGAAATTCCCATGAAAATCTGTTGAGAAGATTTTGCATGCTGGGACCAATACACATCTATTGACTTTAGGGACATGGATAAATAAATAAAGTAGAATGATCAATAAACTTAACATCAATTTTTAGTTGTTTTTTTTTTTAACTTATTGCTTTACGCCTCGTCGACGGTCACTAGAGTCGGGATGGCACTGGGGACAAAGAACGAGAAGAAATGGCCTTTTTGAAGGAAGCATCCCGGCATTCGTCTGGAGTGATTTAGGGAAACCATGGAAAACCCAAATCTGGCTGCCCGGACAGGGACTCGAACACCCGTCCTCCCGAATGCGAGGCCAGAACGTTAACCGTTCACCCACCACGCTCGGTATCAATTTTTAGTAATAGTGTAATCAGAAAGTAATAAGGGATGGAAATAACGTTAATCCATTGAGAATAGTGGTGATGTCTGGTTGAGGGTGAAGAAGCGAGAGAGGAATGCTGTGGGCGGTGGCCAGCCGTTACTCAACAGGCTGCGGTTTGAGGTTCCGATGCGCCGCATTACTCTCCTAGAACTCATAACGACTCGCTGTTACAGCACAGGCAGCTCTCGAAGGTGAATATTCACCGGCCTAGCGCGCTAGTTTCACTCCTGGTAGCAGCACTCTACTATAGATACCTGATGCAACCTACCACAACAAGAACAACTAACCCATTATGGTTAAAAGTACTGTTCTCCAAAATATTAGTAGAGAAAAAGCGTAAACTTCCAAGAAAAGTGGCTTTGATTTGTAATCGAAGTGGAATAGCTTGCCTACAACCATAAAAGTGAATCTCGCTGGTATCAGGACTTGTAAGTGACAGCCATTAGCGCTAAAGTAAATTCGTGTGGGCTTCCGACCTGGTGTCAGTTCTACTTGCCACGCACTCCGCCTCTGTCGGGGCTGAACCTACAGTTTAAAGCAGAATTCGAACTATGACGTACCTCATATGACCACGCTGATTACCATTCACACTTTATATAACTTTTTTTTTTTGTAATCACTGATGGACTAAATGTTAATGTTTCTTAAAGAAAACTTTCAAGTTTCCTAACGGAAATTATAACTCGCCCGACATTACTCTGTTGCAAACTCCTCCACGTTCACAAGCACTTCATGTTTCAGAGTTACAACCTCTCAGACAGCACTCCTTGTGCTCTTTTCTTCAGTGCGGTGTCGCAGGCTTTTTCAGTGTCTGTCTAACAGTAACCATTGGCACAACCAAGCTGAAGATGTAATTGCCAGTGGAACCCGGATGTTATCTCTTTTTTTACTACTTCTTTACACTAGGCCGTCCTATTTTTGTGCAGAGTTTGGCTCCACTGAACATATTACGCTATAGCGTGCATCCATTTATCGTTTTATACCCCGAAAGAATACGTATGTGATATCACTACATGAGTCCATATCAGTTTACATGACTTTTGTTTTTTTTATCTACCTCCCCTCAAAGATTTATTTTATTTTTTTCCATAAAATATTGCAATTTCTCTAACATCCAGGGAATAAGATATCTTGCCGTCAGGACATATATTTCAAGAGTATTTACAATTCTGCAATAGAGATAGAAGATATACTTCAGTTCCTAAATGCTAGGCGTACTAGAAAATATAATTTTTCAGCTTCCACGAGAAACAGCGATTGAAATGGTGTCAACATCTTCAAACGTATTGTACGCTAGTATTTTTTTACGTTAAAAAAAAGAATTATTAACATTAGGAAAGGAATTATGTTACTTTTGAAAAATAACTTCGTGAATTTATAGAACACAGTACTCCATATAGCTTTTGTGTAATACTACAATTATATAAAAGATTCGACGTTAACATGTGTTTGGAGACACGCAGATAAAAATTTCTAACAAATAGACGTTTTGGTGACACGACGTATTGTTTGTTGATCAGATTGAAGGAGTCTTTGAAATAAGTTCCGTGTTTGTTCGCGGGCAGACATTGCGGACGCGATAGATTGGATATCAATACTCGACATCATCTATACTTGCTCCACCGCGCCTATGAATTCAGTACAGTGATTTGCCATGGAACATATTACAACGTTTAAGGGCTGTAAACATTGCCCTTTGCAGCAGTCAACCCTGGACGGAATTGTCCTCATTTAGGTTTGCGTAGGTACAATTCTACCCCGGCGAAGCACGGCTGTATTAAAATTATCGCAGACCATCTTCTGTCCGAGTGTTGGCTGCGTCTTCCTGACATGGTTTATGCTCCCTCAATGCGTAAGGAGACGTTAATATTCTTTATCAGGCGTGGAGGTAGTTACGGTTGCAACAGTATTTCCATGCATCTGAGGGAATGTTGATGGAACCAGTCTTATGTAGCGGCCACTGTTCGGTCCTGAGTCTATTAGAGATGGTTAATACTGTGGGAGTCACTCGCCATTCTTCTACAGTAGAAGAGCTAAGAGCTCCACTGTCACCATGGTATCAGCGTCCCACGGGATGAAAACTAAACACTCTTAACAGGGACACAGGAAGTGATGTTTTTGCAGAGAGTTTTCATTTACTATTGCTCATTTGATAGGAACATTAGTTTCCTTGGTGATATCGCTTTGTGCCACGAAACCGGTACTTTGTACATTGCTGTTCCTAAAATACCAAAATCTGGCACCACATGAAATTTAACGTCCGCACTTTTGACAATATCTGGTGTTACGTTCAGCGTCATGTCGACCATTAAGATCTATCTAACAGCCTATATCGGGCCTGCTTTAATTTTTCTACTGCCATTAATGGCAGCCAAATTTGGTTTATTTTTATCAGCTTGTAGCTAAGTGGTTAAGGTGCCTGCTCTCATAGTTCAAATCCCAGTGAGACCAGTAATTTTCAAGAGTTCTACTTGATCTTATGAGCAGGACTTTCGATCGTTTGGATTCTACTTTAAACTGGTCCAGCCACTACAGAAATGGAAAGCGCAGCGAATTAAAAGTATGACATTACGTCGGAGCAGCATAGGAATTTACTTTATCACGGTAATTTGTAAAGTAATTATCAGATTATTTTGAACGTTACCTTTAGACTTATATGATGCTGCTACCAATTTAAACAAATTTTATGGTAATATCATTACTTAAAAGGTAGATAACAGATGGGCTTTTTAATACCATATTATTATTTATAAGATAGCCGTCTTGGTAATTTTGATAGTCACGTGTGAAGCAGAAATAACTTTGTAGCTTACTTAACAGCTGCGCGCGGTCTTGTTGGTGGCCGTTAACATTAGAGAGGACGCTGTTTCGAATACCCAGGCCCTCCTATTTCGGTTAACTAATTTTTACAGAAATCAATCCAGGCGATTGCCGGAATGGTTCATCAATAATCGCCTTGGTAAATTCTTTCCAGTTCCTATTACCTAATTCTCTCCCTCGTCCAATAATATCCTAATTAAAAAGAAAGGCAGCGTCAAGGGAAATGCAGTTGCCTGTCACCACCAGACATTGTGGAGACATATTTAAGTGTCTTTAAAAAGAACAGAATTAATGGTGTGTGTATGACATTATTGTTAGGAAGAAGTTAATATCCCCGCTGACTAGAGAAACAATTGCTGTTACCTATTTCATATCTGGAGTCACTGGAAGACAGGAGAGATGAAGAGAGTGCTAGGAGTGTACAAGGAGTATGCTGGGGATACTGCTTGAAGGCATAGTGCTCGAAGAATCAGGAGTAGTGCGTGAAAAAGAAAATATGACCATGGCACAAGCTGGCACTCGATTTCATGGGGTGAGAAAATTTTATCTTGGGTGGAAGGGTGTCAGGGATTGGAATCAATTACCTGGGAAAGAGATGAATAAGTTACCAACAAGCTGGGGAAATTTAAAATTCGCAAATGGCAAAAGAAGTTCGGTGGAGGAATTTAAAACTCAAATTATAAGAAGAAAATAAAAAAAGTTCTAATCAGATGACTACAGAAATTGTCGCCGCAGCATGCGCTCCATTGCAATTAAATTAAATTCATTTCAGTCCATAGAGAAGATAATAATATGTTGCCGGTCTTAGAATGTATTTTAACATGTATTGCCTTTTGTTTAGTACTGCATGTTATGTTCTGTGTAAGTGTGAATTTTTTCTTCACGAGAATCAACGATCAATAGATTCATAGGTATACTGATAACAGTAAAATATTTTTTTAAACTTTTCACTAACAGGAATTCCACCCCTCTTATTTAATCGACGGAATTAACGTCGTTTCAGTCCACTGTGAAACATAGTCGGTTTATTGGGAGGTTTTGCTGCTTCCTGACTTTCTACTCGATCTGGAATTCTCGAAAATAATGCATATATTAAATAGAATCCTAATTAACTGTATATAGAATTGATAGTAGCACCTATTAGTAATATCCGCTGAATTACGTACTGCAGTCGCATTAGTGGTTTCATAGGTTATAGCGGTATTAACAACTGAATAAAAGCATCTGTACATTACAAATTCATGTTATTTTGTTACCAGCGAAAGATCGAGTAAAAGATTTCAATAGAAAGCAGTATATGAGGATGAAAACCCATAAACCGCTAACATGTCATCCATCACAGACGATAACGCAAAGTCAAGACGCTGTAATTGGAACACATTAAGACGTCGAATAGAGTCTTCATGGTTATCTTAGATAGAATGCAATTGGAATATATTAACTGAATATCATACGGCTCCTTTTTAAGTATGTGAGTTAAAAAGGCATTTTAATCGAATCAGCGGGTTAGTACGCTAGAACGCTTTCATGGTTCGGATTTCCCATTACACAGTAGGGTAACCAGGATGGGATAGGATAGTCCACTACAGAAGGCCCTAATAAGACCACACAAAATTAATATTTTCAATCAGTATGTTTTCTTGTAAATGTTCTAGGACTGATGAAAGATGTATGTATTGAGGGACAAGAAGCGAATAGACATGGAAACACTGTTCACCGCTCCAAGGTGAAGAAAGCAAAGATTGGCCGCCAAGGGGGAGTTTTCCATTTCTGGAACTGTGAAGCGTACTTCCAGCCACTGATCAATGAGTAGCTCTTGTTAATGTAGCACGGCTCTTTAAAGAGGAAGAGGCATACTCTATAGCGCGCCATTTCATTGTGGCAGTACAGCTATTGCAAAAGTAGTTCAACTGGCCTTCAAATCTCACAGCATCCTATGAACTCTCCCAAAGAGACAGCAAAAGACTTTCAGACCACTGAGACTACTCAAATCGAACATATGCTCTGAGCACATAACGACCAAATTAGTTTCCACGTTTTAAAATTCTGTCCGAGATTACTGCTTGCTGTGTCTGCATAGCTAACCTGCGCTGGGTGCCGAAATACCTGTCGGATACCACTCACAAGAAACAGCCTCAGCACAAGTTTCTAGCCTAGTTGGTCTAATACATCACCTCGTTTAATTCACTATTCTGTTTCAAGACTTATTTCGGATCACTCTACTCAGTTGTAAAAGATTATTCTGTTTTCGCAGCAGTAGAAACTAGCCTCCTGGTGGTCTCTAGCAGACACAGCAGGAGGCTTGTCCTCTGAAGACGACCTAAGGCTTTGTCGAAACGTCGAGAACAGGATGAGCATTAGTGACGCAGCGTTAACCTCGTGAAGATATTTATACTTTATCCAGTTATTTGTGTTTATCCTTATTTATTTACTAACACTTGCCCGTGATTTCGTTCACGTGTATCAAAGAAGTTGTCAGTCCTCTTTTGTCTCCTTCTAATTTATCATCATTAATTTACCAACGTTTGATACGAACTTCAACAGCAAAATATTAGAGGACCTTTCAGTCTAAGGTCGTACATGTCCTTGCTGATTTCCTTCTTGTCCTCTAAGTTGAGCTTGCCTTGATAATTGTGGTTCGGTGCTGCTCTGCTATTTCTTGATGTCCGGACTCCAGGCTTTCAACTTGAGCGTTAGAACCTTTGATTTCGTCCTTCTTGCATCTCATTCACATTCTACCATTTAACTGACGTTTCTTTGGTGGGATATGTATGTTAAAAGTTTAAACGTTTTTAGCTGCTTAGCCGCTGATGTAAAATTCAAATATGAGTTCTATCACCTTTAAACTGATTTTTATTTTTATGAAAGCATTACAGAAAATTTGGTATTGATCCGTTGATATCGGTATTTCGGTACTGAATGAATTGTACGTACAAAACCGCTGTAAAAGTGAAAATGTGTTTGCAGTATTAATACACACTCCAAAACTATTGTTAATAACCTGCGACTGAAGATATGCTCAAGTGGCAAATTTCTCCTACACGATCACTTATGTTTCATGTCCATTCTCTCGGAGAATTGCTTCACTGCTTGAAGTACATCGTTCAGCAGCTCTCTATCTAAATAATTTGTGAGGATGCAAAGTAAAATATGTTCAAACGCCTTTTCTCAGTTTATTTTCATAACAGAACAAGTGCTGTTGTTTTTGACCTTGTTCGCCACTTCATTTCATGCAGAGATTGACATCTAGTCTTCATCCTTAGAGCAGATCTTCTGGAATCAGCGCCACCATTTCACGCATTTCACTTATGTCCCCGTAGTTTTATTGACGACTGTATGCACTACGTCACATAAGTTGCTGAAATGTGCACCATAAAAATTCCAGGGGGTTCTGCGGAATTTTTCTGTTTATATTTGCTTGACTCCTTTAATACCCATCGCCACCTAGTGAAACACGTATGTGTGCCCGTAATGTTGTTATTAGCATGTAATAGACACATGACAACCAACTCACTATCTCATGTCTTGTATGAGAAGATTGTCGCTTCATTCTTGAAGTGTTAAGAATTTGGACGCCCATCATCCTCTTGTCAGTGGACGCATAACATTTTCAGTGCAATTTTGGAAAAGTAGTAATCGCTACATCGAAGGTGTTGGTTGAAATGTTGGTCGACGGATTTCCCATATCTCCAGCAAGCAAGTAGCGAACTAAGAAATAGAAAACAACTGTGGAAGGGCTTCATGTACTGTCGTGAAATCTCGATAGATTCAAACAAATGATCTGCCACTTACGTTCCTAAGTGCCAAATCTGTCGTTGCGTATAACGCAATTCCAGGAGTTGATGATACCGCTAATTATCTTCAGATCAACTGAAATTTTTATAATTAATGAAATCTTTGTTGTAAATGGTTTCTAGTTGAATTTCATAAAACTCGATAATTGCGTTTTAGTATCAAATGCAGTTCCAAACAAACTATTCAAGAAATATAAAGTATTAATGTTTTAGGCTTTTAGCTCACCATAATTGACTCTGTTGGCTTTGCGACACAGGTGTTACTGATTTAGTAAAGCTCCACACTGTAATTACGATTGATATTCAAATAATCCCATCAACAGTGTGATTTTTATGTGATGAAATAACTAGAGCCTTCTTACTTTTGTTCATTAAAGCCACAAGAAATTACTTTTATGGGAGAGAAGGTGGGAGTTCATCACTCATGAACAACGTCTTCAGATGTCAGAAAAGTATGAATTTCCTCTAGAACCACTTGTACAAAATCTTCGGAATTCATTTATTCATTTTATTTTTTACCGATGAGTTTTCATGTCAATAAAAATAGTGCTCAGAATAAACGCAATCTTTACGAAGAATATAAGTCATTAATTCTATATAGTACATAGTGTAAACCTACAATAATTAACTTAATTAACCTTAAATACATTCCCAACAAAAATATCGTGCAAATTTTTTTATATGGCATAGGCATCTAATTATTTTAATTTTATGAGCGCCACGTCAAATGTGTACTCTTTCTTGCCTAATTCTCTTAGTAATGAACAGACACACAATACGTGCAGAGCGGTTCCTTTTATCTTACGTAGGCTTTGTGATTTTGTGTTTATTATTCACAGCTACAAAACTTATTACCATAATGAAATTTCCAATTGAACCAAATACATATTGCGAATAAACACTTTTATCTAAATACGTGATGTGTGCGACCAAACATGTGGCTTGCGTGGCGCTGCTTAGTTTTATCTCATTTTCTGTATGTTGTAACCAGTTCCATACAGTCACCAACATGCTTCAGTTAATTATAACCATGGAAAAAAATATATCGAAAGCGACAGAAGGAAAAAAAAACATTATAGTGACACAAATCAGTTGTGTTTAAACATTACGCTGCAAAGAGTATGGCCTACTCGCCTCGATTGTCTCAGCTCCAGTATGAAGCGAGTGACAGGGATGTTCAAGCATCAGGAACACGAGTGGACGTGGCTCAGAGGTTAAGGCGCCTGACTGGAGATCGAAGGGTACCCGGTTCGAATTCCTGTCTCGGTGCCTTCACCTCCAGCACAGCTTGCTATTTAATATGAAGTACGCAAGAACGCTTCCGTGGTTCGGATTCCACTTTAAACTATAGTTCCCCTGTGCTCGGTAGGACTGCCCCGTTAGGTTAAGGCGGCTACGAAAGAGGCGGAATGCGCAGCCAATAGAAAGGCTGTCACCAGATCATTACGACCACACGGAACTATTATTACTATCATGAACATAGAGGACTGCGTCAGATTAAAGTAGTAAATTACTTATGTACACGAAGCATGAAGCCAGTGGTTTACGGAAAGTGGTGTAAAAACATTTCTTTGTGTTGAGTGGACCTCATTCAGTGAATAGGACAGCAATATCTTCATCGGCTGTGCTGAAGAAATATAATGCATGCATATTTAGAAACTAATATTTTCTGGGCAGGCTACGTATATATCGACAATTACCCTGTGACTACCGTTTCTATGACTATATTAACGTTACTATGGATATATTAACGTTTCAATGTATACATGAACGTTGCTACGGATTTACCGCCAACCATTGTCTATATAAGGAAGCGCCCCCACGCAGAGGAGGAAGAAGAGAAAACCTAAGAAATAGCTGAAACCATCAGGAGGGCTCAGGACCCACTAACTCCAGGCCTAACTAGCCCAGCAGGAATCAAAACAATCAGCAAACGGCTCAACAGCAACAAATGTCCCGGGGACTACAAAGAACATACTAGCAGCTTTTATTGCGTTTAGGCGCAGTTTGCTTCAGTGTAGTCATGTCACCTATTAGGATTCTGCGACGCTGAGAGAGACAGTGGAGGTGCCCGCTGATATTGCACGTCCCTCTGTCACTGCTAGTGCCGCGCGGTACAGATGCTTCTCAGATATAACCTCTGAGGCAGCGCCTGAAGCGGCGGTCAGATGACACGACACCCACGAGACTTGGAGTACCGCCCTGAAAAGCGTGTAAACAGCAATATTCATAAAATAAGCACACAAAACTACAGGACATGTGGCAGGGACGGACGGAATAAGAAACAAGTAACCATATGTGCTTGGAGCTGACAAGAGCCCTCAATACATATCCAACAATTTGTCTGAAATCCCGAATCTCTGTTGTCCTCCAGTCACAACCTACGAAAGACTTATTCTATAATCTAAGTATCTTTGTCTAAGTTGTTGCGTTAGTTTGGTTGAGTAACTTTAGAGTAAAGCCTACTTTTATTAATTAGCCGTGTGATTTTCACTCTAACCATGTCGTAGCATTCGTGTCTCATATTATGCTTACCGTAGAAACGGCCAATACGGAGAAAGCGAAGTCGATAGTGATCTGAGGCTGGGCTGGAGTCAACAATTCGATACGGGAGCAGGACTAGTTTCTCTCTAAATTACAGCTTGCGGTGCGTTGCGATATAAAGACAGCATTCCTGGGGTCCACACCCAGTCATCGACATCTATTCTCTGAAATTCAGAGAAAACTGTAGGTGGCACAGGGTGCTTTGCACCAAAACCGCTTCCGTGCGCTCCAATCCACAACGGCACGAAAGAAAAAAGCATTCATAGAGCCATCAGTAGGGCATCTTATTTTCCTGCGATCGAAGTGCGTTGGGCGAAGAAGTGTTTCAATGCATTCGAAAGTGACAGGAGTTACTCGCATGCTGCACAATAAAGTTATGCGCAAACTACATCGTCTGTCTACTAGAGAGTGCCACCCCAATGTCTGTATCAATTCTAAATATGACACCTGCGTAAGGACTGCAGCAAGTGAACACAAATCGCGCGGATCTTCTCCCACATTCGCGATACCCCCCGATGCGGAAGACATTCAGCACAGCTATACTCCACGTACACAAATCTTACGATTAATCAAAATTCTACCTATAATTCAGGGTCTAGAATTAGCTCGTACAATGAACAATTTTATGTACTGATCGATTGATTTATACTGTTACACCAAAACACTTAAAGGATTTAGCCTCCCAGAAAATTTAACTCATCTGCATTTGGTATCTTATTGTTCGTCACTTCTTATTATAATCTAAACTTCCATTTATCCAGCCGTAACAGAAGTCCACGTTGCATTGTTTACTCACCTTCTTAAATAAGATCCCTGGTACCGCGTGTATCCAGGTCAATAAATTTGCATAAGGAAATTACCATCATCGATCAATTATTGTTATATTTGTTCTCGGCTAGTATCCTCTAATATAGAAGTTCAAGGGATTTCATGCGACGGGACTTAATTTCAATATTATAACACTATATTTCAGCTTCAAACTATTATCAGACGATTTGAATTATTTATTTTAATTATTTTTCAGGATTTGTCTGAATAAACAGCATTAAGTTCCAACCATATTCTTAAAATAAATAAAAAGTAGAATATTCAAATCAGCTATAACATATTTAACTAACACTAATTTTTACGGTTTCATTGATTCCTATATTCAATTTTTTTTTGTATTCCCTGACATAAATCTATAATAACATTTGTTCACTCTCAAGGATTTTTTTTGGGGGGGGGCGGGGGTCCATGAATATATTAATTAACAGTTTAGTCAATTGACAGAATAGTTTTTATTCATATATCATTAAATTAGCAACTGGAATGATTGACTGATATTATTACGACTGGTTACATCTGTCTTAACTGATGTTAGGTGAGTGTTATGACGAACAGTGGCGTAGCTAGGTCAACAAGGGCCCCGGTGCAAAACATTTATTTTGGGCCCTCTGGCCAGACGGGCGACCTTTTTTTTTGCTTTGTGTGCTGGTAGGGGCCCCTGAACTGAGGATGGGGGCCCTTGAATTGTTCTTTAGGGGCCCCTGAGCATTGGTTGGGGCCCCCTGAGCAGCGAGGGCCCTTAGTGAGGGGCTCCTGTGTTCTCAGGGGCCCCTTAGAAGACGGTAGAGCTAAAAAAAAAAAAGGTCGCCAGTTTTCCGTGAAGGCTCGTGGGCCCTCTAAACTGCGCTGAGGGCCCCTAGAGGTGCGCTTAGAGGCCCCTTGAGGTATGCTTGGGGGCCCCCTGAGCGTGAGGGCCCCGGTGCACTGCACCGCCTAGC
Source organism: Vandiemenella viatica (assembly GCA_031002005.1). Lineage (NCBI taxonomy): Eukaryota > Metazoa > Arthropoda > Insecta > Orthoptera > Morabidae > Vandiemenella > Vandiemenella viatica. The sequence continues at coordinate 104,083,663 of JARYHS010013630.1, forward strand.
CCCATAGTAGCTACGCCCCTGATGACGAAGAGAAAAATCACTAGCTAGGGAGAGCTCGCATCTTCAGATACTCTTTCTGATTTCATTCTTGTTGCAGTTGTGTGTTTGTGAAGAAGATTATTAAGGGTTTTATTGTTTAAGTATTTACAAAGTTTCCTTTTCTTTCTATTTGGTGACACAATCCTAAAGAACAATAGAAAAAAGAGAATCATGGTCCTTGTCCTTCACATCAACAACATTCAAGTTAATAATTGATCCCAGAAAAACAATTATTGTAAAAATAGACCAAGTCTCGTGCTCGTTTAGCGACAAAAAGTTATGAGCTCTTCTGAGCATTATAGCGTGTATTCACTTCACTTTGTGAAGCAGAACGGCTTTTCCCGGTGTTATAGATTTTACATAGAATAAAAAAATTCTGGTGACATGACCATTGCTCATGAAGTTTTTTAGTAAACCTATATAAATACCTTAAATGCATTGCTTTATCAAACGTACAAATACATAAAAACAAAGATTTCCTTCGCTCTTTTTCTAATTTGACAAATATGTATTACGCCTTCCATTTCAGTAAGAATCATGACATGTATAATATCTAAGTCATCATAATTTTTTTTTTATTCTAAATAAAATCTGTACCACCGAGAGAAACCGTTCTGTTCAAAGTGAAGTGAATACACACTGTAAAGCTTAGACTTGTCTCAGAAGAAGATCTCATAACTTTTTGTCACTACACGAGCACGAGATTTGGTCTATTTTTACAAGATTTGTTTTTGTGGGATCTCATTTCTTTTTGTAAGTTGATCGCAGAATAGAAGACATCAATATACGCTACGAACAATGGCCCTATCTGAAAACGATGTGTGTGCGCCGTAGCCGAGCAATGCAGATTGCCGCTTGTTTAACTACCAATATTAGTAAATAATTAGTAACTTCCAAACTAAGCATTGGAACAAAGTTAAATTTAATATGTTGGTTAAACTTGCTAATCTCTATCCATTAAATATATCTCAGGCATATAGCTTCATCCGGAACATAGCAATTAACCCACAAATATGTGCCTTAATTTTTCTTGTTTGGGATTGTAATTAAATAAGTACGGGAAAAGCACCAATATTAGACTTTTCTTATTATTTAGGGAAAATATTATATACGTGTATCAAATTACTTGTTTCTAAGATTACTGGAAGTACAGTGGAATTTTGATGTCGGGGTGTCGTGGTCGAAATAAAATTTTAAATTTCACTAACTTACAAAGTAAGGAAAGGAAAGAAGTAAAATTTAATGCATTAGTTAAAGTCAATAAGCTCGCTCTACAATGAAAATCCGAGATACATAAAGTTATTAAGATAGAATGCGATTTCATGTTAGGGGTAGGTAAGGGGTAGATATATGGATATTTACTAGTTTCAGACTTTTGTTGTAATATGGGTGTAAAATTTTATCTGTGTACCAAATTTCAGCTTTCTACGGCTACGGGAAGTACCTTAGATTTTTGATGATCATCAGTCAGTGACAAAATCACTGAGATTTGCGTATTGATAACATCAGAACTATGAACAATAACGAAATAAAATTTAGTGTGTTCGTTAAGATTTCTGATATTTAAATATAAAAGAAATTTGAAACGTATAACATCAATACGACCTAAGGAATTGAGGTACATAAATGGCCGAATCACTTCGAGAAAAGGGAAGCCAGTGCCGCCGTTGGCTCTACTTGGCGGGTGCACTCAGTGGTGTCGAAACTACAGATTTTTCAGTATTTCTACCGATATGGAGTCTGTCTTACCGAAATGTAATCATTTTTCCACGATTTCTGATAATATAACGAAATTTTCCAGAATTTTTTTCCCAATTTTACATTTTCAGGTTGGTAACCCATCTCGTTTATATTTTACGGAGAATTATTCGATCTATTATATGATAGGTAGTTAGTTACCTTTTACAGACTGTTCCGTTTATCTTTTAGGGACTAGCGCTTTGCGTTTGTGCCCCACAGTATCGACTTTTTTTATGGGATTACCGAGCTAGTTCGCTTCTGTATATTCTATTGGTAACCATTGCCATATATATATTTTGTTAATAAAATGTAGATACATGTTATTAAAGACAATATGATGGGCTGTGCAGTAAGAGGCAATGCATAGTATTTGTTGAATTATTTGGATTTAACGTGTGTCCAGATATTCCCACAGTCCACAAACTTGGTCAGCTCAACCACCCGCAGCTAACGAAATAAGCCTTCCAAGTGTTAATATCTTTTTGTTAAATAACTTAATAAATTACTTGCAAATTACTAATTCTGTTGTTTTTGTTATTTTCATTATATTGTTCTAGTATTGACTAGTGCTTATTCATGATATTAAATAATTCTGGTATTTGTTTTAAACTTATAATATATCCTGTAATTTCTCTGTTTTTTGACAAAGATAAAGAAGTTTAAAATAATGTAAAGTAATGCAATGAAGTTTTAAAACAACTTTCATAACTTGTATTTCATACTTTAACTTAAAAAAATACACTCGCTACCATCTTCTAACTTCAATTTGTACTATACCAAGTGTAAAACTACTACTGTGTTTTACTAAGTTTATTAATTCATAAAAATGATAGTCATTATACACTGATATATTGACCTACCTAATGGAAAGTTTCAGACTTCGTTTAAGCTTATTTTTTTTTTTTACAATGCTGTCGCCACAGCTAATAGCCGACGTAATGTCAAGCAGCTTATCAATCCTAGGAATAAATTAAACATTCAGTACTGCACAGGGTATTTTACCACTGAACACATAAACAGTCTTTTAAAGCTGTAGTAAGTTTATTCGCACAGTTTCGGTTTTAAAGAACACACATACGCCGACCACCAACTGAAAATAATATTAATCCGAGATTACAGGTTCGCGAGAGTGAAAAGTATCTTCACTTAACGTAAATTCAGTTACTATCGGGTCCACTTTTCACATAACAATCACTGTTTATTATCCATTTATTATACACTCACTAAAGGAATGTTAATGCAGTTAGTTCAGCCTGGTCTGTCCGATCGAGTCGTAAACGGCAGCCACTATTCAGTGCCAGCGCGGATGCGCGAATTCGAAATCCATTAACACTCGGGAAAATACTGCTACTCCACACTCACACGACACTCATCAGCGACAATCATACACCGACTGCGAGTCTAGTACTGCGACGTATTTATGATGGATATCGATTATCGACATAGATGAACTTTGACAGTTCGTTAGCTTATCGCTCTGTAATGTGACACAAGCTGAAAAGGTGATATGAAAGTCAAGCCCAACTCTTTGAATGCAAGTTGAATCCAAAAAATTTTACCAATTTTTGATGACTGACTTTTCGTCCAGTTGCGGCAGCAGGTTGCCATTAATTTGTTGAACAGTTTGACGTCAAATTGGTAGCAAGTCTTGAAGTTCCAAGTCTAGTAGTAAAATTGGTGTCAAACTGATAGAAATTCTTCGACAGCACATCTTGCCCAGCAAACTGTGGTTATTTGGGTTGTATTTTTCTCATATATCGATTTTGGGTACAAATATCCTGATATTAGCGGCCATATCTAACGAGTTTGACGTTCGACACCAATGGGTCCATTGTCGTGCACGCAGATACAACATGAGCAACAAAGATCCTACACATTGTTATCCTTAACAGACTGCTCGCGGCTGAGACGGAGATAATCAGGTTTATTACAGCGGATTATTATCGAGGTGATTAGATTATTATGGAGCCAGTTTCCCTGCGCAACTGCTAACGCATTTAAGCTGTTTCATTTTAATACTGTCGCATTGCCAACGTCATCGTATCTGCTTTCGAATGGATCTGTTCTTCTCTTCTCCGCTTGTCAAGAGAAGATGCAGACCGATGTTAAGGCAGCCGCTTTATTTGTGCCCAACTCACTTCTGCATGTAATAGAACGAGCCAACAAATGTTTCCGATCATCTCTGAGATACCGTTACAACGCACAGCAGGATACCGATCAACGAAACACAGAAACAATACATAATTTCCTGCTGCAGACACAAGAACTTATTCCAAACAAACTTTGATGATTACCGTTCTTCCGCAAGCGAACGAAAATTCCGTTAACATTACAAACAGTTGATTGTGTTTTTAAGAGCTAGTAACAGATTGATCTGACATAACGCTATGATGTGGAAGTGCTTTTCAAAATCTTGAACTATAATTGAATAATTTTTTTTGTCACAATTGAGAGAAACTGTTTAGAAATTTTGTTCATCACGTATTGCAGACGACTGTGATTTTACAGAAGCAACACATTCAGCGATACTTAAAATCATATTGATAAGCAGAGTTGCGTCAAATGCATACCAATAGGGTTATAGCTTGAAGTGCCTAACTGAAAACAAATACTACTTTATTTTATTAGGTTTTTTATTTCTAATTTTGCATCAATTAGATCTCAAAATCACACTACTTCTTTATCTGGATTTGCCGAACGTGGTGGGTGAGCGGTTAACGCTCGGCCTCGCATACGGAATGACGCCGGTTCGAATCCCCATCCAGGCAACCAGATTTTGGTTTTGCATGTTTCCCCAAATCACTCCAGGCTAATGCGGGATGCTTCCTTCAAAGGGCATGACCGAATTACTTCCTGTTTTTTGTCCCCAGTCCTTTCCCGCCTCTAATGACGTCGACGAGGCGTCAGGCCACAAGAAAAAAGAATTTATCTGGATTTCAGCTTCAAACGACGATACAATTTGTCAAGAGTCAATAAAATTCAAATTTTTCATTAATGTTTATTTTCTTACAAAGCTTTGCTCAGAAAAAATATTTTTATCCATTGTTTCGTTCAGAGACGTCAGCGTTTAGTGCAAATCCTTTAAAAAACTGACTCACTGAAAATATCTCACGTTGCAGTTTCAGTTGTTGAAAGTTGAGAGTAAACGCATTAAAGGAAAAAGGTATTTAGTTTCCGTAAAATACAAAACGGAGGGCATCTTATAAATGGGAAAATAAACGGGTACTCTAGCTGCCATTAAGGCGCATACTTTCTGTAGCAAATTACGTAATTGCCGCTGCTAAACGCTGGCAATAAAACAGTGGACCACTCAGGACGCCTGCGCTGCAGACTGCCCGCCGAGCAGACTCGAGTTGCTGGCATTCACACTGCCTGGCCAATACGGCCGCTCACAATGGGTTACTTTTTTTTTTAACTGCTTAACGTCTCCTATAACAACTAGGTCTTTAGAGACGGGAAAGGATGGGGGGCAAGGAATGGGAAGGAATTCGGCCATGGCCTTTTTTGAAGGAAGCATCCCGGCATTCACCTGGAGTGATTTGGGGAAACCATGGAAAACCCAAATCTGGATGCCCGGACGGGGATTCGAACCGCCGTCCTCCCGAATGCGAGGCCAGAACGCTAGCCGTTACACCACCACGCTCGGTATGGTTACTAACAAGACTGACAAATTGTCCACAACGGTGACATTAAATGTTGCAATACTTCATTATTTTCTTAAACCTTGTTAGAATGCCCTAAAACCCTGAAACCATTTTCAGGAAATACTAACACGCTGAAACCAGAAATGAGATTATGAAACTAACAACATGTAAAAAGTTATACTGAATCAACTAAAACAATCAGCTGCCTCACGCAATAAATATTTGTCCCATTATACTCATTTTAATAATACAAAAATTTTATTTTATTGGATGCGCCACATTACTTGGTAATATTCTGATATGCGATATCGACAGAACAAATTTATTTCACATCAGATTTGGCTGACAAAGTTAATATTGTAATCCTTCATCGCAGGTGAAAAGATATATCCAAAGTGGTTGGTGGGCGGAAACACTGTGGCCTCGCGTTTTGGGGTCGCACGTTCGAGTCCTGAGTCTGGTGTTCCAGATTTCCCAAAGTCACTTCAGGTGAATGCAGGGATGTTTCTTTAAAGACCACGGCCAAACATACATCATATTGTAATAACAAACTCAGTCTAGTTTGCTCCGTGGCAGTCTAAAGCCCTTCGATAGATTTGTAAATCATTATTAATAAATAATTCTCCGACGAATGATTAATATAAAGGTTGGAGTTCATGGTTTCTACAGATTTTATTTCCACAGCAAGAGAAATAAAATGTGACTGTGAGGTGTTTATCGCGTACAGTGTCTGGTTAGGCACATTAAACGTACTAGTATTAATTTGTGGTATCTTTGCCTGTGTTACGGAGTGAAGTTACATTGTAAACACAAGTTTCTCTTGATTCAATAGTTACGAACTCAGGCCAGTGGAATTCAGTAAGTGGATCATCCGCATCAGTCTCTCTTTGTCTTTCTAAGACTAAGCTGTGTCCTTGCACTGCTGCTCGTGGGAGAAAACCGACGGCACACACCTGCACCTGCTAATGTACCGCAGTCGGTAAAACGTAGCAAGGTCAGCCGTCTGCATACTAAATCGAATACCAGCGATTCTACACGACGCAGCAAAGCGCTGGGCTGGCAAGAACAACGAAACGCATTCAACTATTGGCATAGCGGCAGAGATGTTATTGCAGAATTCGGCGAGTAAAGCACCACGATATGAGGAGCTTTCACTAACACAATAATTAAGAGATTGTCAGAGCTAAGTGAATCGGCAATTACAAAAGTAGAAATAAATATCAAAATACATTTTGAATACTTAGGTCAATATCCTTAGCTGCTATACTAATGTTTCGTTTTCTTCTCCGTCTAGTGCAGCTAACAAATGAAAAAACTTTTTTATGGCATATGCGTTTCGGTTTATTAGACCATCATCAGTGCCCTAGAACAAGTTATGTACAATTTTTTATGTGCAGCATAATATTTATCTAGATGAAGGTATAAATTTTGTTATTAAATATTATTATAAATAAAGCTTTCAGAACTAACAACACCATCCCAAAACATTTTACAGTAATAAACCTGAAAATAAATATCAACAGTCAGGAATATATAACCTGACCTGCCAACAGTGTAAGGCTATCTATATTGGACAAACAGCCAGAAAATTCGAAATCCGATATAAAGAGCACATAAGGGCATTAAGATGCTCCAATCATTCTACATATGCAGAAAATTTAATTGAAAACAAACAAGAACACACAGAAATGGGAACAGACATGCAAATATTGGCAATCAATAACCACAGAAAAAATATGTTGACAGTTCAAGAAAATTTTCATATCCAAAAGGCACTAAACGAAGGGTAAAATGTGATCAATGAATACATCCATCTTACGAACCAGACACTATTTAGGGCACTAAAAATGAACTCACATTCAAACAAACCGCTACAGCAAAGATAAAACTTAACTTCAGTAAGCAAATTAGGTTGGTAATACACAAGCCATAGACAGTTAGCATCTTTGAGAAGAAACCATAAACAATAACAAAAGTCTGTTTAAAAGCTACATTGTGTAAATACGTGTATAAATATGCTTTTCATAATAAAATGGTCAGTTGGTGAATAACCTCAAGAAGAATAACAACAACTAAGCTTGTTCCAGAAGTTATTTTCAAAATCCGACGTGTGCAAATTGTGTTTCTTATTGAAAATTGTTCAGTGAGTGAGAAACCTCAAGGGGAGAAACTGATATGGAACAATTCCACACACTAATGTAATATAGAAAAACTGTAAGTAAAATAAGCTATAATAATATTTAATAACAAAATTTATACCTTCATTTAGATAAATATTATGCTGCACATCAAAACTTGTACATAACCTGTTCTAGGGCACTGATGATGGTCTAATAAACCGAAACGCATATGCCATAACAAAATTTTTTTCATTTGTTAGCTGCACTAGACGGAGAATAAAACCCAACAATATCAAAATACATTCAGCAACTAATACCATCTCAAGCGACTGGGAGTAAATTACAAGAAACGCCAGAAGTACAAACTTATAGATAAAAAAAAAATATTGTGAGTTTCTTTGTTCTACAGCTAACGAAACAAGAAAACTGTATGTTTATTTATTCCATCGCTACTGAAACAACAAAATTGTATATATATATATATATATATATATATGGCTTTCGGCGACTAAGCCATTCAGCCAGCTCAATGTGTTTATTTCTCTTCAAGTGAATTTTTTAGTTTCTCCAGTGCGTTTATGCTTCCTATGTATAGACACCACAGGACGGACAGGACATTCACACAGACACACAACACTTAACATCCATGCCCGCGGCCGGATTCGAACCGGCGACCTTCGGCACGTGGAGCTAGTGCTCTAGCCCCTACGCTACCGAGGCCGGGAATTGTATAGTTAAAAGATTAAGGAAAGACAATCAGAACCAGTAATCAGGATCTATGTGATTTCGTATCAGTCGAAAACACTTGGAGAACAATGGAAACATTGCAATGTAGTCTTCACGGGTGTACCGCCGGATAGTGTTGTGGAAACACAATATTTCGACGGCTGGCTCTGCCGTCTTCTTCAGGTGATGAGACATGTGTAATGGTCGGCTGACCCACAGGTACTGAGATGGTTCGGGTGCCGCTCTTCCTATATACAAGTCCGCGTGGCTTCGGCGATGGCTTACTATGAGCCATCGCCGAAGCCACGCGGACTTGTATATAGGAAGAGCGGCACCCGAACCATCTCAGTACCTGTGGGTCAGCCGACCATTACACATGTCTCATCACCTGAAGAAGACGGCAGAGCCAGCCGTCGAAATATTGTGTTTCCACAACACTATCCGGCGGTACACCCGTGAAGACTACATTGCAGTCATACGCCGGGAAAGTCTTCGTTCTTACAATGGAAACATTTACAATGTTTCGGCAATACCGACATGCGAATGTCATAACAACCAAAACATTCACACAAATTGACTAATGTCTGAACGAAATAAAAACTCTAAGGGTGAGATTATTTTTTCTCGGATTGATATAAAAAAAGATATGGACATAGCTGTATTTTCAGTGTTCGTGGGTGCCTGTGCGTCATCTGAGGCGTAGAACTTGTCCTATGTGACCTCTAAGCGCCAGATTATATCTTCGGTTTCGTTTTCGGTGTGTCCCTGGTAAAGACTATAATTTCGCAGCAACAGTCTTGCAACTAGCTGAGCTGTGTAGAAAGTTGATCGTGCGGCAGGTGTGGCCGAACCTTATTACATTCGCAACAGTCACAAGTGAAACAGCAGTCCCTCAACTCGACAGTCCTGAAAATGTGTGAACGATTCCAGTAGGACGACAAGAATGAAAGAAGTTAGAATAATTTGCCGATGACCAAATTTCGAAAAAAGATATTTCCTCAAGGGAGTTACTCCTGCAAGACAGGTTTGTTGCGGAATTTAACTGGAGCGGTTTGGTGTTAACTTGCGCATGGTTGGAAGTGGATATACGCGTTGCTGTTTTGTGTGGTGACTGTGATGTGTGTACTTGTTGATAGTGTTTTGAATGAATGAGAGTTGAATGAAGAGAGAGTGTGAAAACCGGTTTGGACCTCATCATCCGAAAGACGCAAAGGAGACCGCCAAGCTTAACGTCCCCAGCTGAGGGAGGAATCCCTGTCGACAGTGGTGTGTGCCCTCACTCCATACGCACCGCCTATCCTGACCCCACTCCGTCACAGCGCCACACGGGCCTGGGCATAAGCTCTAATGCATTCAATCTAATATCTGAACGGTAATAAAAATCATATGATTCAAATGTACGTACTTGCTTTTTAAGAAACAGTTGCCAATTTCTAATTGAAAAGTGAGACTGCTTGAAATGAGTAACATCATTTTTCTTATGTTTCTGGAACCGATATGAAGAGAAATAATACTTACAGCATCACGAAACTGTCCGTCGACTATAAGGCAGCTGAATCAAACCCGTTGTGGCGCACTACACGAACCGAGCCTGGTGAGTCATTGGTTAAAGCTCTGGCCTCACATTCGGGAGGATTCGGGTTCAAATCTCCGTCTGGCTATCCAGATTTCGGTTTTCTATCATTTCCCGAAATCACTCCTGGCGAATGCCGGGGTGTTTACTCCTAAAGTCCATTGCATAATTGCTTTCCGTTCGGGTACTTCCAATTGTATCCCGTTTCTAATAATATGTCGTCGGCCATCCGTAAGTCAAAAAAGAAAAGGTACCTAGTCTCTGTTCCTAAAGACTAAACGGAAGGTGACGTGTGGTCCTTTTAATGCTTTTGATACCAATTTTTTTATCTCCACTGTGTAACTTAAAAGAGATTTTACTAACCAAAGCTTAGAGCGTACTTTGGTATTCTGTGAGCTGGTTATCCACAGTGACATTGTTAATTTAGCTTATCACTGAAGTTCATTAAGAACCAGCCGAAGCAATTAAAATACTACTACTAATTGTCCATGACATGTGACCACTGCTTAATATAACTTTCAATTGTATCGATCCATTTTCGATAAATATAGAGGCAATATATTCGTATATCCCGCATAAGGATAGTGAAAATCGTAAATCTCACTAAGCCCTCTCTGTGAGTGAGATTAGTTCTTTCGAAACGCAGTGGTGGAGGGAAGTTTCACTTACGGCAGCGTGGCAGGATTCATCAGATTACGTACCGAAGTCCTGGAGCGAGGACACACGATACTGTTGACGTGATTCATCCTCAGAATGGGGAAGTTAAACTCAGCGGACCCGAAAGGCTAGGCCAGAATGGGCTCACACCGGCTAATACCCTCTCCCTTCATTGTGGTCTCAACTACGACGCGGAGAACACAGTCATCCACATAACACGTACAACCTTACGAACACTTCCACAGCGGGAAGCCATTCCTGTTGATAATTCCACGGGGGATAACACACACGTCCTATACCCGGCAACATACTGCTGTGCTAATTCAATTTCCAACAACATTTATTACTCAGTAACAAAATATATTACAATAGCAAACGGTTTAAGCGTCACTCTGCTCTGCCCTCATCCCTACACGCGAAGTTGAAAGAATGTCCGCCGACAAATTTGCCACTCGCCTGCGTGGGCACATCGGTCTGCTGGGAGGGGCGAAACAAGGGGAACATCACCCGAGCCATCAGACACCTGTCGTTCCCGCTAAATGAAATGTTAGGAAACTTGTTACTCACATATACGCCCAATGCCGAAAGCTTTTCGTAGAAGTGTCGTATTTCAGTAAATATATTGGAACAATATTGTCTGAAAATGACCTTGAAACCCAGCAAAGTGCACGCGGTAGAACCATGGTGACCGCACTCTACTTCTGCCACTGGAATTGCTCTCTGCTCTTGAACATCAGGAATGAGGCCGGGGTATCAGTTGATAGTGTAGCACTATATCTTTCTAAGGCGTTTGGCAGAGTGAGCCATAAAATGCTTTTAAATGAACTGAAATCTATTGGATTGGATGAAAAAGTTACTTGTTGGGTAGAGGAATTCTTAAAAGCCAGAAAGCAAAGTGTTAGAGTAGGAAATATATTATCAAAAGAGGTGAAAGTAATTATGGGAGTGCCATAGGGTAGTGTATTGGGACCATTGCTGTCCACAATTCTAATGAATGACTGTGTTGATGGGTTACAGTCAGAGTCTAGGTGTTTTGCAGATGATACAATGGTATGCAATAGTATCAAAGCAGGTGAAGACTGTGAACAGCTGCAGGGTGACCTGGATAGAATATCTAAATGATAGGTCAGCATGGAATGAAGATAAATGTCAAGAAACGTTAGCTTATTAGGTACACAGATAAAAAACAAAAGGTTAATAACGAATATAGGGTGGGGTCAGAATTACTTGTTGAAAGCTTGAAATTTAAATATCTTGGCATAACGTTTGATAACAAACTCAATTGGGCAGAGCACATTGGGCAGGTGGTAGGAAAAGGTTACAAAAACCTTCATTTACTGGAGAGGGTGATGAGAGGATATACGTACCAGAGAAGTTATGGAGTTGGGTTTCAAAACTTTGATCAGACCATATGTTGAATATGGTTGTGTAGTTTGGGACCCACATTTTGGTTATCAAATACAGGAGTTGTAAGGTGTGCAAAGAAGAGCAGCTAGATTTGTTTGTGTAAATATCGCAGCAGCCAGTCAGTAAGTGATATGATAAGGGAGCTGCGTTGGGACTCACTGGAGGAAAGGAGGAGGGTGAAGAGAGTGCTGGGAATGTACAGGGCATATGTTGGTGATGGACCTTGGAGGGATATCGGTCAAAGAATTAGGAATAGTGCGTGGAAGGGGAAAGGCGACCATGACCACAAGCTTGCACTCGATTTAATGCATAAGGAAGTGGAAAATTTTTCTTTTGTTGGTAAGGGCGTCAGGGATGGGAACAAATTACCAAGTGTAGTGATGAATAATTTTCCAAAAACGCTTGAGGAATTTAGAACTAAAATTTGTAAATCATAATAGTAAATGGAGAGGAATTTAACACTCCAATTATAAAAGAAATTTAAAAAAAATATGTATATAAAAAGGTGTAAATGAATGACTGGGGAAGGAGTGTAGTTCCATCACAATTAAATTAATTAATAATAATAATAATAATCGCTGTGCCCTTGTGAGATGGGAGTGATCGCACGCGTTTGTTTGTACTCACCAACAGTTCACGATCCTACAGGCCACTCACACATTACGTCACAACGTTTTATTTGACTAAGATTTATTTGACAGAATTTTGGGGGTCAGAAGTACAAGTCTCGTTCAGAAAACCAGTACCAACGAAGTGAGTAAGAAATGTAGGGTAGGTGAGAACAAACCTAACCTGAATCATTGCGTAATTAAACCGATAAACAGAACACAGCAGACAGTGAGAAGCTGGAGAAGAGACTATCCACCGCCCCTCCCCCCCCCCACACCAAACTGGAGCTCTTTCTTCATAGAGTCTCACGGTCATTATATTCAGACGATACATAGAATGTACAGAGGTCTTTCGGAAAATAGAACCTTATTCGTTTACAGTTTTAACGACAAATGCTAATGTACTTCAAATGTATCCAATGGCAAACGCAAACTTGAAACTCTTCGGTGCATATTTGTACGTTAATTGCTTTGCTCCGGATGCAGATAAGGGCCTCAAATTTCAGTTTTCTATAGAGATCATTATGCTTAAATACATAATTAAATTTTTCTTTGTTCCCATGCTTTGTTTCGAAGTTGATCGTCATTTGCTTACAATCGGCATCGTTCTTCGAAGACACACTCCCATTGCATTGTGGGACTGGACATACGTACATTGATAAGATTGGAATTCTGAAATTTCCTCAACCACGGATTTTCAAATGGAATCATTATACTTGAGCGACAACTCAGATTAAGCGATCAACGTACCAAAACTTGCTGCCCAGTGGTCTGCAAGCTTCCCCTAGCTTAGTCTAATGGAAAGTTGTCTCTTAATCTGATGTAGGCCAGTGCTTTATATACGAGATTGTTTGGCTGTGCTTCCGACTATCGTGTCACCACAGCTCACCCCCACGTACCAATATGGGGCGCAGCGGCAGCGGCAGACGGGGCGAATTGGTGCCTCGTTATCGGCACTGGCGAAGGCTCGCCGTGGAGGCCGGTACTGCACCCACATTCCAAGGTCGATCAGCTGCCACACTGTGCTTACGTCAATAGTGTTCACGGTACTGTAACACAGCCATCAGTCACGAGCGAGTCGGATCCACTAATCAACATCCGGTAAATTCCCTCACCCCCTCCATCACCACAATATTGTTACTTCTTATTGTTGTCATCAGTCTCTCGACTGGTTTTGATGCAATTCTCCATCACTACCTATCTTGTGCTAACCTCTTCATCTATATATATCCCTTACAACCCACGTACTCAATTATTTGTTTCATATATTCCCTATCTTCCTCTACAGTTCTTACCTTCGACTGTTCCCTCCACTAACAAATTAACCAATCCAACAATCTCAAAACATGACCTACCAGCCAGTCTCTTCTTTCTGTAAGCAATTGTGAGATCTCCAGGACACCCAATATCCACCGATGCAGACATACACTGGTACCGAGGTCCGCGGAAATGCAGAGATATCGTATTCTCTGATCTCGAGATTATAACGTATGGGACAAGTAACATTTTCGTTCACCCAACAAGGCAGAAACTTGTCGAATAAACGCGCCTCCGTCCCCAACACCGTGACGACACGAGCACGGTATGTTGCTGGAGTCCTGCTAGTCGATGTGTACTGTTGTCTCGTTTCCTCAGAACACTGCAGCGCCAGTACCAGGCTTCCTCACGCTAAACAAAACCCTTTACTTCCCTGGACGCCTCGTTATTCATGTCTCATGCGCTCGCCCCCCCCCCCTCCTCCCGAAACACTCGATCAGCTCTAGTAGTGAATCACTGCCTCTTCGACAATCTACCACCCTGATCGGCTTTCTATCAAGCTAGAGATCATTTCACAACTCGTTCTAGTAACTTCATTCATTACTCTGTGTATACCACTTTCAACACTATTTTATCACCAGTGAACTGCTAATTTGTGAGATCGTTTGGTAGGGGAAAATTTTGCCCTCAAGTTTACATTCAGGAATTACTTGTCGTCTTAATAAGAGTGTGGGGAGCTGGTTTCCCTGGAGACTCTCCAAGCCTTAGTTTGGCAACGATGATGCAAAAAGGTTGAATCAGAAATAGTTAATGCCATGGCGATGTGAAAAGCAAAAAATTCAAGGGTTATTCAGTGGAATGTGACCGTGTAAAATTACGCTAAGATTACTAAATGACGGGGAAAGAAATTTGATTATATCTCTGAGCGAAAGCAACCATCAGAACGTAAAATATCGAAAACTTTCAGAAATTCGAATAAAATAGGCGGATTACAAAACGAGTAAAACTGTATTTCTTGGGGGATTGACGTGTATGTCACCTGCATACTAGTGCAAAATACGCGTATTTTACATGGAGTTGTAATATGTAATACTTCAATACGACTTCCGAGAAACAGGAGAGCACATTTAGTGGATGTGAACAAGGAATACAGACGCAAAGTGACTGTTCAGAGAAACGACAGGTGTGTGTACGAGTACTATGCTAGAGCCGCATAGTGTGTGGAGGAGTGGTGCGTGGCTAGACAAAAATGCGCTTGAGCAACGGCCGCGGCGCGGCGCGGCGGTCGAATCGAATGTAGATCTGGGTCGCGCCGCTTGCATAACCACCACCGCGAGGGCGCGCCTCCCAGCAGCGGCTTCCTGCTCCACACACATTCCTTACAATATTACACCATTTTATATGCACTATCATAATTTTCCAAGAAGAATTTTTGGATGTTAATACATCACACGATTTACATGACTCGCCGACCGTCTATAATCATAAACAGGTTGTAATTTGTAATACCTTGTACAGTCTGTTTAAACCTCGTTTTATCCTACTGATGACCTAATATCTCGAGTAGAAAGCTTAAGATTTTTCTGAATTTTAGAATGCGATAACTGGAAATGAACTCAATGAAAATGCGTCTGTACAATTAAAAGTTATGTTAATTAAGTACATGACTGAGAATTCAAAATGGCCATAGACCTAAATCAGTTTCAAGACTCAGGTCAACTGTGTTCAACCTAAAAGATTTAATTTTTTAAATTTAATTAAATAGCAATGGAGCACACGCTCCGGTGGCAATTTCCCTAAACAGCCATCTTCCCCTTTTCCTGCACCCACCTACATTTTCGCTTTACAAATTTTAACTTTAAATTCATTTAACGTTTTCGGTAAGTTATTCATCATTTCCCTTGGTAACTCATTCCAATCCCTGACACCCTTACCTAACAAAGAAAATCTTCCCACACCCTTGTGCCTGAAATCGAGTGCCAGCTTGTGGTCTTGGTCATTTTTCCCTTCCATGCACTACTTTTCATACCTACTGCAATATCTTTCCATGCCTCATCACCAGTATATGCCCTGTACACTCCCATGACCCTCCTCATCCTCCTCCTGTCTTGCAATGAATCCCATTCCAGCTCCTTTATCATATCCGTCACTGATTGCATTCTGCGATAATTTCCAGAAACAAATCTAGCAGCCCTTGTTTGCACCCTCTCTAATCAGTGTATTTGATACTCAAACTTTAGCTCCCATAATACCCTACCATATTCAAGCAATGGTCTGACCAAAATTTTGTAACCCAATTGCTTTACTTCTCTCGTACATCCCCTCATCAATGTCTCCAACAAGTGCAGAATTTTGAAACCTTTTCCTACCACCTGTCCAATGTGTCCTGCCCAGTTAAGCTTGTTATCAAGTGCAATGCCAAGATATTTACATTTCAAGTCTTCAGCAAGCAATTCTTTCCCTACCTTATAATCATAATCAACCTTCTGAAGATGATGCTTAGATTCTTAATCAGCTTAAATGATCCAGGCAAATCACATTGATGAACGAGTAAGCTTATATCTGCAAGTACCTGGCCACCATCTGCTGTCTGGAGATGCTGAGTCTCACAATATTTCAGGAAGTGCGAGGAAAACACGTTTTATGCTCTCAACGAGATCCATTATTAGTGAAGTAAATTCCATTACTAAATTAAAATTATGAGACTGCGACTAATGAAAATAACAGCTAAATTATTTATAATACAAACTGAAAAAAACATACGAGATTAAAAAGTTGAAGAACAAAAAATAAATCGGACTAAAAACATTTACGAAGGTAAAATAACTTTGTAAAATCGTGGGAAAATCATTAGTACCCCTAGAGGAGTAATTGTTAATGGTAAACTGAACAAACAGTGAAGAAAGAATAAGGGCAAGGAAATTTCTGCAACAGTAGTAGAAACAGTCGTAGACTGTGGAACCAGAGAATATTCATTAAATTCGTCACCATTCAAACTTCTCTGGTCGTCACCCAACAAAGGGGCCACTGTCTGTTGGAGGGGATGGGGGGGGGGGGGAGATCACACGCTTATTTAGTTGCTGAAGAGTACGCCACTAAAGCACCAGACATTCTGTGGATCATAAGTTCCAGCATCATTCGCCGAAGGTCGCCCGTTCGAGTCCAGCCGCGAGCTTGGGTGTTTTAGTGTTGTGTCTGTAAATATCAGTTCATATAGCACCCGTCAAAATAAAAACTAAAAAGTAAATGTTTATGACATCATTGGCCGGAATGTCCCCGAAGGATTCGGCTGCCGAATGACGGGGTTTCGATTTGCCGCGCATTCGTCTCTATAACCCGATAAACTTACCGGGTAAAGGGGACCAACAGTTTTACCAGCAATCCGAACCAAGGTGCGTCCAGCATGCTACTCCAAATGAAAAAAGTCATGAAGGACAGTTTTAACATCCGTAAAAATAATAGTAGCTGAAAATGGTATACTGCGTCAAGCAAGCATGATTTTGATTTTTGCCTGAAACAAATAGAATCGTACGTACTGTACTCAGACTGACAGGTTACGGTTTCCGTGTACTTCCGAAATAAATGCAGAGACAGTTCGTTTTAAGGCAATGGTGGAATTCCACAACCGTTCTTTGTACAAGTCCTAACCCTGCCTTGAGGACGTCAATGAGCAGTAACTTCTTTTTCATGTTTTAAAGATAATACCACCTTAAGTTTAGTATTCATAATGTTATTAACTGCATTTTTTGATTTATTGGCTGATCACGATTAAGGAAACCTGTAGATGATAGATCCGCTGTTTATTATTTAATTGACTTATCATCCGCCTACTGATTCAAGTACTGAATCACTTCTGAATTCTCACTAACCTGATCCATGAGGGTATCTGGACGCACTACTTATACCCGCAGCTGTTACCGACGTATTTTACGCTAGGAAGAAAAGGTGTAGATGCTTGTTTTAATAATGATAGTTGGATTGCTGAAGCGCAGGAGAACTGAAAACACATTACAGCATGGAACATTGTCCGGCGTCTTATCAAATTCAACAGAGTTGCGTTTTTCATTTTGAAATGGCCTCAACATGAAGGAATATTTGCAAAAGATATAATAACAATTTAGGGATCTTCCTTTTTAATAGTGCTATCACTTATTTCTGTAAAATTGTGAGAATACTATCGGAATTTCATTGTATTTTTTCAGTTCGAATTAGACCAAAAATGCCCCATCTTTTACCTGTGTCAACTATTGTTTCTCATTTAATGTTTGCTCGTTTGTATGATTGAGCTTATTCTTCATATATAATTTTGTTCGTTTAGCAATAGCTTCGCTCCTTGTTTATACTGTGTTACAATTAACGGATTTTGAATTTGTAGTGTCCAAATCAACCTACTTTTTTGAAAGTTTTTCACACGTTTGCGTTATATCTGCAATAATTGTTTAACAAGCATCACGATTTTGATCAAGATAAATGACGTTTCGTCTTAGTTAAGCGCATTGTAGTTAATTTGATTACTGCGGAGCGAGCACTCCGGTGGTACTTTTCATACACTCCTGCTCTCCCGACCGAGCGGGGTGGTGTAACGGTTAACGTTCTGGCCTCGCATTCGGGAGGACGGCGGTTCGAATCCCCGTCCGGGCATCCAGATTTGGGTTTTCCATGGTTTCCCAAATCACTCCAGGCAAATGCCGGGATGCTTCCTTAAAAAGGCCATGGCCGAATTCCTTCGCGTTCCTTGCCCCCATCCTTTCCCGTCTCTAAAGACCTCGCTGTTGAGAGACGTAAAGCAGTTAAAAAAAACTGCTCTCCCGTTTCATAATTTCCTTTCTTTTTGTTTCGCAGGTTACTGTCCATCATCACTGCTGCAGGTTGAAAATGGCACCTCCCACCATCCCAAATTATTCCAGATAGTCAACGCGGTTGAAGTTAAGGTGACCTGATATTTTCTTACCGATTTTTAATTCAATTTTTTACATTTCGCTCTACATGGTGTGAACAAGGAACTAAAATTGAATTTAGAATTTTCTCGCAGTGCTGCTAGATGAATATTAGGTATAGACCTATTTCGTAGATCAGCATTCTGTGACTCTAATACTCAATGGACATATATCTGAAATAGTAGAGCGGAGAATGTTACGTGATTTGGAAAAAGTGTCAGTCGTTAAACATTCGTAAAAGCATATCGAGGAAGAAAAAAAATGTCAAAAATGAACCTACGATTAGCATAAAAAACATAACGACTACAAAGATCAAGTGAGAGACTGGGAGGAATAGGGAAGATATAGAATAATAATTTTTTATTTGTCATATTAAATAATTATCAAGAGCTTTTTATGAGATTATTTTTCATGATCAGTTCATGAAAACAAGTTTGAATACTTCTCTAAGCGAATGATATGGGAACAGTGTACTGCACATTGCGAATGGAAAAGTGGTTTAACACTAACAACGATATTTTTAAACCACCGTATTCAAATTTCAATACTGTATCCATTCGAATTATTCGTAGTCTCAATCGAACTCACAAATTTGTCTTCATTTTTATCAGGTATATTAATAATGTTACTAACTTTCAAGTGTCAGGTATTTCGAAACATTTGCGAAATTTAAAACGGAAAATATCTAACGATAAGCAAAAACAAGTAAAAAACGAAAAAGTAATAAAGACAAATAAAAGAGACGTATTCCTTACTCAGTTATTTAAGTTCGGAACCGAAAACATTGCGTTGCTTAACATTAATAAGTAATCAGAAAGCCACTATTGCCTGGTGAATGGCATCAGCAGAGCACTAACAGTTGAGTCACTGCAACACGTGGTCAGCCCGCGGCATACTAAGTGTTCCGGCTGAACAATGGCCGGCCTACACGCCACGCACGATTACCGTAACCCACTTACATAACGACACCCCGGCACGCCGAGCAACGTAATGAGGACTCCATTAGTGGACGCACACAATTTATCACTACGTTCAGTCATAAAATATGTCTGGTACATGTCATTACAGGAAAGGAGAAGAGGGTTTAAGGGAATACGTAGCACGGCATACGTGTCTAATAAATTAATACGGTCTCTATACCTCGATGTTTCGACCGACACAGAATTTTAATTGAGTTGTTTACGTCTACGTCGTGCTGGATTTACGTTCTGTGTAAAGTTAATTTATTTAATTCCCTTGCCAGTGAATAATATTCATTCCAGAATAAATTATTCAATGTATGTGACAGTAAGAGCTAGCAAGAAGTGAACCAAATTAAAACTGCAGTGTGCTGCAGTTGTATGGAGACTACGAGACTTGTCTTACGGAGTTGGTACCATAACAGTTTTGATTTTCTTATTGGATTTCAGCTATTAGTGAAATCTTTGGGTTGACACTACAGTCGCTTGTCAATATCAACTTCTCGAATGGCTGCTTGCTTGAATCATTCACCAATGCGACATTTTTTCATATATATTTTAGTAGGTCTACTTGTTTGTTACTTCACGCGCAATGACCTTGGTATATGTGGAAATGCTTAACCATTTTTATTCCAGTACCAAATATTAACGAGGAATACCATAAAATGTAAATGTCATCTAGAAACTTTCCCTTCTTTTAGATATTACTAACTTTGATTAGAATTTCGTCGGTACTCACAGACAAAAATTTCATTTTCGTAACAATTTAATAAAAAATCTCATTTTCGGAACAAAACAGCAAAATGGTATCAGGCTTTAATATCGATATTAAGTACGAAAATATTTAAAGTAAATTAAAATTCGCACATTAATTACACTTATGGAAGTGTTATTGAATGATGCAGTGGTTTCGCTAACGACAACACGCTATCAGATTTTAATCTCGACGTTAGGCACAAAGATGTTTACCGTAAATTAAATATCACAGTTCCGTTACGTTTATTGAAGCGTTAAATTGTAATTGACTGGTTTGATTAACGTATTACGATTTGTTTTAATTTACGACATTTCAGAAATATGAAGAAATAAATAACCAAAGTAAAAAATAAAAGTCTCCAAAGAGTAGCAGTGTGACTTTTTTCAGTACTTCTTGAAAGGAGTGCTCGTCTCTAATACAGAGTGATTTGTGGTGCAAATTTGCCTCATCTCGAAATCATTAAGATTTCTGACTCAGTTCTTCGGTCAAAAAGAGTCATAATATATTTTCGTAGATATTAAACTAAACTACAGGCTTTCGAAATTTGCGTTATACCATTTCGAACTCTCAGACACACTGATTTATTATAGTAGCATATATTTGTTTAAATCGTATTTGTATAATACGAGCGCCATGTCACAAGCTAAGCGAGTAAATGTTTTATTTTTCCTATCTGTTTATAGTTCGCTCCAAACTGTGTTACCATCAGATTCAGATAATTACGGTATTATGAATATTTAGCTTTGGAACTGTCGAGTATTAGGCTGCAGAGTTGTTGATCATGAAGTTACTCAGTGCAAGAAGTACTTCGATCTACCATTAAACTGAGTTTCTGCTGACGCAAATCTTAATGTGTATAATATCTGTATGGTTACATACTGTAAATACATTTTCACTATAGTGTGAAACAGAAAGTGAGAAACTGTATGCTGCAGTAGGAAATACAGTTTACACACTACCGTTGCAATTCAGTTTCAGATTTCTTCAACATTAGTCTTAATATACTGTTTCGTTATGATACTAGCTTCATGAGTTACTACGCATCTCTTCAGTAGTATAATTTTTACTGAGAAACACGGTTTTTCTAGTATTTGCATCTAGGGGTATAATTAATCTGAGAACATTCGTTTATAACTATGTTTTAAGCGAATACAACTTGTTTTCTATTAACAAGTTAAAAATTTTCTCGCGCTGTTGTTACCATTTCTCTGAGCCTAATGTATGCAGTTTCCTTTTCTCCGATACGACAGCTAAAATCTTCTTCACATTGCATGCTTGATGAGTTTAATCTACTATTTATTTGCCTGAAGGGGAAAAATCTCTTTTCTGAAGCATCATGCTTCTAAATACAAGCTACTAAGTTTGAAAATTTAGTAAGTCAAATGATTATGTTACAGCTATGCATTGAAACAGGGTAATCATTACTCAGCAAAAAGAAATTACGAATTTTCTGTAACGAATTGTTGTGAAACTTGTCGCTCTTATTAACAGATAGTAGCCATGTGTTATTTCTGAACTTATAATTTTCAGCGGAGTAATGGAAATGAAGAAGACTACTGATGGGAATGAGAATTGGACTACAAATGCGATGGATTGGCTACTTGGAAAGTGAGTCGTACCGATATAAGGGCTTCATACAGGAAACAGCATAACATCAATTTTTACTTAATTAAGAAAAATTTTCTTTGCATTAGTGTAACTATAAAATAATTCCTGCAGACTTTACAGAGCAGGTTGTTTGCTGGTTAGACGTTTCGGCCTACAAACTTCATTGAAGCCCTGTGTTGTTGTCTGAGATTCCTGCCCCTCCGCTCGTGTTTGTAGACTACCAGCATCTGCCCGAGCTTCACTTAAGTCCACCAAGGAAGAAACCAGAAGCACACAAACATTGCGCTACAGCGTTGGATTCAGTGCTGCCAGCCTTGCGGCTTTGAATATCCGTAGATGGCCGCTAAAATTTCCGTAGATTGGGTACAAAAATCCGGAGACTCGCTAACTGAAAGACTGAAATAATAATTATTGAAGAGAGAGTCAAAATTAAGACTACATTTTATTTCCAGCTCTTTAAAATTCGAAATACAAAATAATATTCTACATTGAAAGTAAGAAAAATCTGTGAAATTTTTTTATGCATCGTCAGTTTCTTCACTGCTACTGTTTTTCCAATTCTTAATTTAACATATGTTCTCTAAAAGCAAATGTTAAAAACTGCGGCCCCTTTGATTCTCGGATATTGGTTAAGCCTTCTCGGAAGGCACTGATTTGTAAGCGTGCCAACGAACGTGTCACCGTGCATAAAGAGTGCGCCGATAGTTCTGTATTACGGTCTTTTAAGATCTATAATCAAACAAAATATGAGCTTTATTTCATTCGTTGGTTCACACTTCACACAAGTGGTTGCAAGGAAAAGA
Organism: Vandiemenella viatica; assembly: GCA_031002005.1. Taxonomy (NCBI): domain Eukaryota; kingdom Metazoa; phylum Arthropoda; class Insecta; order Orthoptera; family Morabidae; genus Vandiemenella; species Vandiemenella viatica. The sequence continues at coordinate 104,106,498 of JARYHS010013630.1, forward strand.
TTCACAATTATTGACAATTCTGAAATTCGTTAACACCATACGCTCACAGTTTAACAAAACATAAATATAAGGAAAAATCAACAAATAGTAAAAACTAGCAAAAATCCGTAGATATTTTAACAAAATCCGAGAATCCTAACTTTTTATGAAAATCCGTAGAATTAGCAGTCTAGGTTGGATTGTTTCTCTATTCGCAGATAAAAAAATTAATCGTCAGTCCATAGCAGTGCAGAGAATATGTTGCACCGGTGCCTACTTCACTTCTGAAGATTTCATCTCTGGTCTGACATTCAGGAGTTTAAATTCCTGTCCAACCATACACATTTCTGTTTGCAGGGGAATTCCGGTATGGTTCCTTCAAAAGGACTAGGCTCTTGGCATTTGACTCAATAGGCATGGAGTGAATTGGGGAAAATTATAAGTCGGGGTGATATATTCAGCACTAACAATGTTAACGTTACAAATAATACGCTATTAGTGATGTCAGGAACATGCATTTTCAGTTTACACTAGGTCCTTCCACATGTCTGCGCCCGCTTAATCGGCTAGGTATTTAGTATCTAGAGTCGAGAGTGTAATGTTATATAAAATTAAATGCCGACTGGACGGCTGACTTATTTCACTTACACAACAGCATACAGTACTGGTACGTGGACTATATTTACCATTAGCAGCTTTCTCCTACATTCATACCTATTAGAGTTCTGAGTACTCAAATTGAGTTAAACTATAACTGAGACACGAAGGTATTTCTAGCTTTGAATTTAAACTCCTGAGATTTGCATTACGTAAGGAATTTATAGTTAAATTAGAAAGAATTTAAGTTAATGTTTCAGATGTTACTTATTAAACTTACATGCTATCCGATAAACATTTGCGTTGATTGAGATACTCCTTCCGAGTAATAACGTATCTGAGAACGAATGCGATATGTTTGTCATTCCATGTTCGGTGTGGACGTTTGCAGATCTGGATCAATGTCGTTTGTCTGGCTCTGTCCTTGCTGTTCAGCCTCGATTTTGATTGCTGCAGCTCCGCAGTCCAACGTTTCTTGGCATCGCTCCGCAGTTCCAGTTGACTGATGCTTCTCTCTCCTGCCATTCCTTAGTTTCAACTTCTTGCATGTGATCGGCATGTTGTAAAGGTCTTTTCCAGATTCAGTTGTTACTGTGACAGAATAACTGCTTCTTTGTTTACAGTAAATCTTCGTTGATATTATTATCAGATCGTGGATTAGAGCTGTTATTATTTATGTATTATTTCCCAGCCTTTAAATGGCAAAATAAAATCATGGTAAATTTAAATAAACTTTCTAAAGATTCTGTCCGAAAATGGTGTAAGATTAGAATGTATGTGCTTCATATGACTTGCAGTAACGTATTGTTTGTAACGTTAAGATTGTTCGTGAAGAATAGATCAGTCACATATTAGAATTCTCCCTAATTCATTACTTGCTCATTGAATCAATAGATAATAAATCTGTCCTCGTATACATTCAGCGATTATTTCAATGGGCGTTTTGTTCTCACGCTGATGAAACCTGTTGTGTAAGCATTCTGTACGTTAATACAGCAACAGTCCCTCTCATTCGGAAGAATGATCCTCTGTACCAACTGGGTACCAATGTGCGTCGACTTTCTTGCCATGAAGACGAAGGAAAATCATCGTCTTTTTAAAGTTTCACCGTTTTAAGATAGTTAATAAAAATATCAGTTCGAGTATGCTCCGATTAACAGAAAGAAAATGTTTTCAGCAACTCCACGCTTACACTTCTAAAGGATTGAGAAATGTATGATTAACACAATTAACAAACAAACAATAAAAAAGAGTCAGGTTACTATTTTTATTCAGTTATTTTGATTTACCAACAAGTTTTAATATATTAAAAGATTATAAAGCGTAAACGTTACGAAAATATCTTTCAACGCAATTTGGGTGCAAAGTTTAAGAAATTTACTTCTGCAACAATTCCCGCAGTTTCGGATGATTTGGTAACAAAGCTCTATATTAAGCAAAAGCAACGAGATTGCAGGTTACTAACGAAATAACAGCAGAAAAGCCTACTGCTACGGTAAATAAATAAGAAGGAATTCTGTAAGCTAAAAACATTTTTCTAGTGATTAAAGAACATTAAGAGTGCAAACCAAATGCTCGCGATGAAGAAAAATCCACTGGAAGATTGTGAGAGAGAGACGTACGCTCATCTCGACTCGGGAGAGATGGACGTCTCTCTGGACCGGTGACTATCAGAGCTGCAAGTCATTCCATGCGCCGACTGCTTCCTGAGACAAGACGCTTAGCAGAGATCAACAAAACACCACAACGTTTAGTAATCGACTCCTGGGACATAAACTTACAGAACACTGTCACGTTTAATTGTAGTATGTTGATCTTGTCAAACTATTTGCTAAGTTTCACTGTTTTAATATTGAACAGTTTTTATTTTTGTTTGTTTCATGTCAACTATTGTTTTGTTTTCGATAACGAGACAACACATCTCGCGTTTTAGTAGGGTAAGCCTAATGGTGCTGAGATTAGAACAATCGTTCAGCTGCATTATTTAAAATAAAAATATTTAATATCAATTGTAAATGTCTGTAGTAGATACTTTTGTTTGGTACAATTTTTTTGCTACATTTGTAATGAGGGAAAAAAATATAAATTAACTTTTAAAACAAATTAATTAAATTCAGTGTTGATGTGTATTTCTGATTTAATTAGTCTGACATTAAATAAACCAGAAATAGATTCAGTGTTATTACTTAGGCAAAATTCTGTTTAAAGAAGTTCATTATTGGTGATATTTAATTTTTTGTTGTATTGACCATGAAAAAACTGTCTAAAACTGCATGTATTTTAACTTGAAACTTGACCTTAATGAACACCAGAGAAACAGGAGAATTGAAACATTTGAAATGTATAGGAAGATTTTCGAAATTAAGAGGAAAGTGCCAAATGATGGATGAGGAAAGAAGTTTTTGGAAGACCCTTACAGAAAGAAGAGAAAGGATGGAGGGTTAAATTTTTAGACATGCGGGATTATTCAATTTATTAGCAGAAGGAACAGCGGAAGGAAAGAACTTTAGAGGCACCCAAAGATTAGAATATATGAAGCAGATAATGGAGGCGGTAGGTTGTAAGAAGTTAGAAGTTGAAGAAGTTAGCGCAAGATTGAAAGAGATCAATCCACCCGATAGACTTAATATAGAGGGGTTTACTGTAGATGCAAAGAAATAAATTATATTTGTAAGATAATTTATACCTATTTCACTTCAGATGCGCGGAAATACAACGCAAACGACCTTAGTCTCAAAGCGTACAGACACCAGGACAGGGCGCTAATCAGAACAGCACTGGAATCCCTGGGGCACGAGCATTCTGCGGTAGTCTGAAGCCACCTGCGGGAAACAAGTCACAGCGATTACTACCACACATCGACCAGCATTAGGACACTGGGAAGAGGGCAAACATGCGTCGATTTTAGTTCGTTTATTGGATTCACTTCGATGAAGATTTGCAGGATTTTATAAAACCGTTGTATTAAAATTATTTTCCTCCCTTCTTCCAAGGTAAGTAATATACTGCGCTGCACCTAAGGACAATTTTTTGCTTTGAATACCTCAAGTATATTGAATTCCTTGTGAATTCGAAAAGGTGTACATCCGAAAACTTGTATGTTGTGTAAGTGAAAGGTTGTTAGAATGTGCACGCCACATTCGCCCGCATCAACAGAGAAATCATCAGCTACAGATCACAGCTAAGTGATGTGACTGATTGATTTTAAAGTAGAGAAGCATTTTCGATCAGGAAGATTACTGGTGCGGAGTTACATTTCGGTTGTTTTTCTCATTAGAGGCAGAAAAGGGCTGGAAGAAAGGAACGGGCAGGAATTCAGCCAAGGCCTTTTGAAGGTACAATGCCTACGTTTGATTGGAGTGATTTCGAAACATTGGAAAATCCAAATCTCAATGGACGGACGGGGATCCGAACCCACATCCTCACCCTCCTCGCTCGCTTCAAAATTGATGTTGGATTACGTAGTGAAGGGAGAGTCTCCATTTCAGCTCAGTGAACTTTTTTTCTGATAGCTTTAGTCCTCGTCGACGTCGATGTCATTAGAGACGGGAAAGACTGGGGCAAGTAAAGGGGGAGACTTCGGCCATGGCGTTTTAAAGGAACTATCCCGGCATTCACCTTGAGTGATTTCGGAAAACCATGAAAAACGAAAATCTGGATGCCCGGACGGGGATTCGAACCACGTCGGCCCGAATGCGTGGCCAGAGCGTTACCGCTCACCTCCCACCCTCGGTGGCTGAGTGCATTCTCGAAACCAGTGGCTGAGTCCGTGAGACGGAGAGAAAATTTACGAGTTAAATATGTGGTGGAAATGTCTGAATTCATGCACCTCTACAAGGTCCTGCCAGGAACCAATCAGGGAACACGTTGACGTCAACAGCGGCCAATCAGGGACGAGACGGTGTAGCGCGTACACCGCATGTCACGTACCGCCAACACAAGCTAGAGACGTAAAGAAAGTTTATTCATATTCATCACCGAGAAAAACTGGCTGGGTGTCAGTCTCTTCTTCATCTTGCCTGTCACTGAGATAAACTTAATCGGCCTCTGGTTATCAACTCCTTCTCTTTATGAACTGCACTACTTTAGCCCGGGACAGGCATTACTTCACTGTATTAATTTAGTTGGGTCGCGGCTCGTCCGTCTTGTGTCCGTAAAACGGACGTGTTGCTACTTAGTCTTCATTAACATTAACACCTCGCTGTTTCATCGAAACACTGTTCAGAATTATCCGTGGCCTTGAGTTACAACGTCTGCGTTACGAGAGGATAAAACAACATAACAGCAAGAAAAGAAAGTGAGCGCATACTGCTTGGAAACCAAGACCCTTTAAAGTGGAGTTTTGCAAGCTGCTCTGTTACCTATTGTAATGGATAGTGAAATTAAATTTTAAGAATATTTTGGAATGACAAACTTAACATTTCACAGACTTTCGAGGTTGGAGGAAAAAAAGAATTATACTTTTCTTTTGGATCAGTAACACAAAAACGAAGTTCTGTTGTACCAGTGAGGTGTGTATTTGATTTATTAGTTTGACATATTTTTATTTAGCTTTAAAATATATAAATGAATTATTACAAAAAAATATTTCTTAGTTATTGATAGTGAAAGTGGTAATATGAAAAAGGTTTATCCAACTTAACTCCGAATTTTTATATAAATGTATGATTGTAAAGGATCGGAAATTTCCGAAATACTTGTCCAAACGTTTCCACCATGCCGAGACCGCACCGTCAAAATGTAAACTATATAATTTGAGCTCATTGCGGAGATGTTTGAAGTACTGTATTTGTTTATATTGTCAGTAGCTCTGCACAGTGTGTCCCGACTTCGCTGCTATCAGTTCACCTCTCCAAGACAGCGCCCTGGTGGCTCTGTTTCTAAGGCGTTTCACTGTAAGTCGTAAGGTCCCTGGTACGAGACACTACCTCTGCGGGGATTTTGATAGGCGTTTAACCCGACATTCATCCCTGGTAATGTGAAGTACGCCAGAACACATCCGTGGTTCGGGTTCGGCGTTAAACTACACGTGTGTGTCTAAAAAGTTCGGTGAATGGTGTCATATCTGAACGTGCATGCACATGGGTGTTCAGAGACTTGAGTAGCATCGATGCACTGCATGTGACTGGCAGTGTAAACAGACTGCGACCAGTTGAACGTAGTCAGTGTGAGAGGAAGTGTCACAGCGCAATGGAGCGACGTGCAGCATCAAGTTCTGCTACAAATTGGGGAAGACTGCAACGGAGACACATGGAATGTTGGTGCAGGACTGGAAAATGTTACTCCATGACAATGTCCCTGCACACTGCGCGATCCGGCAGTTCCTGACGCAGAAGATGGTAACTGTTCTTGAACACCCTCCGTACTCCCCTGATCTGGCTCCTGCGGACTTCTTCCTGTTTCCCCGCTTGAAGGCGGCCATGCAATGTGAACGTTTTGCGGACGTGAATGCCATCAAAAATCGTGTGACAGCCGTTCTGCAGGAGACCTTTGCTGATAGTTTCCAGAAGCTGCACGAACGTTGTCAAAAGTGTGTTGTAGTGGGTGGCGACTGTTTTGAAGGGCAAAAAATAAATTTTGTTTGTATTTTTTGTTTTGTTTGTTGTCTGTCACACCACGTTGGTCCCCTACATTAGAGAGGATTATCGGGCGGCTACGATAGGCGCAGCCCAATAACTGTTCTCACTTTATCTTCACTTACCAAAATCATTCTTAAAACTTCTCTTCAGTTTGGCCAGCCGTATCTTTCTACCACAGCATCGACTTTCGTTATGGCCAGTGGCGCACTGAGTACCCATCACTCTGTGGACTGAGACCCCACGCAGTTATCATGGGAGTCACATTAGGAATGCACTTTGTTCCCTAGTATCATTAATTTTATTTCTTTCGCAATCAACCCTTGGCAGATTCAAGTCCCTGTCTACGCGTATTTTTACCATCCATCTGGTTCCTGTGAATATTGGCTACTAATCTTGATTATTCCGCTATGGTAAGCAGCTTTGGCTCTTTTCTTTCCTATTTACGCATAGCAATTCATACCTCCATTTATATATACGAGCGGATTGCAGTAGACATTATGAACCACTCTCAATATCCCTTCTTCTTTCTCAGTTACGCCCATTCTTGAGTACTACTTTCTTTAATCCAGACTGCCTGTAGATCCTGCATGTCTACTAACAACTTTCGGAAATGCTTCTCTTGTATCGAAGATCATTCGTGTTAGTTTCTTACTAAGTAGTTCTTAGGCACATGATGATTACTTCTGCAGCGGTTAGTTATGTAACAAAGCTATAGGTGCGCTTATAATAATGTGACAAATCACATTTTCTGTACTAACTGCTTTGACTGCTTACATAAAAAACTAGAATTCTTGTAATTACAAGAAACCTGAATATTGGTGTAAGAAGTACAAGTTAATGAGCCAACCTGCCGGCAGATAGATTTACCGCCTGATCAGCTGCGGCCACTCATGATTTATGGCTGTTTGTACAAGCCGCCATGATATCTGGGTCGCCAGTAAACAATGGAATTACAGCCTCTTACACTGAATGTTCCAAATTATTATAATTATCATACCTCTTGCATTCTTTAAAGTTTCTCATTTGCTGAAAATTTAAGTAATCCATTCGTTTTTTCCCCCCACAGGGATTTTGTCTGGTCTTCTGCATCCTTCATTTCTCTCTCTTGACTGCTATTAGAATCTTTCTTCTTCATTTTTCAATATTGAGACTCACATGTTGGAACTGGGTTTTACAGTGTATGTTTCACGCCCGGCAAATATTACTCAGTGAAATTCTATCGTATTAATTTTGACAAATGATATCTTTGAATTTACATTTCTAAGCAGTGAAATTGTAATTGGATAGCAAAATTATTTAATACATTTGCTGTTTCAACTCATTATCTACATTGGTCCCTCACATTTCTATTTCAATATATCGTCATTGTTATATGTTTTAAAAAGAAAATTCGACAAAATATTATCTCACCTAATGTCTTTACCTATTAATTCTTCTACCATACATGATACGAAACGTCAACAGTAAAAGTAGTGACTCAATATTTGACACATTAGTGCATTATAACACTTCGAGTTTATTGTCGATATCATTACTGCCAGCCCTACAGAAAACTTCCACTTCTCTTTTAACTGTCACAATGTTTACTTTGCTGCTTGCAATGTTAGTATCATATCAGCAATAAATTGCAATTTTGTGTTTTAAATAATTGCGTACATTTTGTGCCCCAAGTTTAGTGTGTCGAAACATCCTGTCTGGTTTTCGAGTGGTTAGTAAGCACACTGTAGTGACCTAAAGTTCTAATTTCCATGCATATTATACTAAATACCTTTGAAGTTATCTAATTTTTATTCGTATTTATTAAATTTATTTGTACTTCTTGTCTCAAAATTTTTTCTACTTCTCACCTTTGGGGATGAAAATTTCTGTTTTCCACGAAAACCGTGTTCTGTATTTGCTATGCAATTTTCTCAACTACTTCCTTACTACTGATCTGGCGTTATTCCTAGAGTATAAGCGTTCTACCTTCTACGCAGAAGAAAAACTGATAATTCACGTTTTACTACTTTCTTCATCTTGTTTCGAATAGACTTACGTACGACCAAGCTTTATTTTTAGTTGTTGATTCCAGATTTTCAGATCATTAGATCTTCTTCACCTGAGCTGCTTTTCCAGTGCTTCGATTCTCTGTATCACAATTCCTGACAGCATCCCACTTCATAATTGTCGATTTTTGGGACGCATTATCATTAGATAGTTAAAAAAAATAATAACCTCTAATCCTGCTCCAGATATACTGAGGCCTGGAAATTTTATCTCATTGTAAATTGTCCATTATATAATTCCTTGTTTCCGTTTAGCGTTTGTCGGCAATGCCACATCCGTTTCGCTGGCTCATGTTACAACAGGCATGTTCATGTCAGATGTTCCTTATTTTTGTCTGTAGTGCTGTTACCATTAACTCATTTAATTCATGCCATTTCTCAAATTTTTGTTTTTAAGACTTACCACATACTTGTACACTAGCCCTATGTTAAAAATCGTTTCCCTTTGTCTGATGTTAACCCGTAACAACCAGATTTCTCGATTGTTTGCTTCGACAATAGTGCACTGCCAACTACACAGCGCACACCCTTCACTCCTCCGCTTGGAGATGTAGTTTTATAGGAGCAGCATTCAAACTGTGGAATTCTTAGTAAGTGCCAGCACAGTATTATTAAAATATTTTCATTTTTTTCCGGCTGCTATTTCATGAGCTTTAGTTTCCTTTTCTCATAGTGAATAATCTTCCTTTTGTGGTTACTTCATTTTTTATCTTTTACTTGGTTTAACTTTCCCATTCCCATTTGCTCTACAGAAACAAATACTTTTATAAATCTCTAACGACACAGTAATTAATCCATTTAACACTATGTTTTACTATCACTCTTTCTATCAAGAATCCAATCAAAATGTCCCAACCTCTCGCAGACGATTCTCCTATTCTCTGTCGATCTCACCTTGATTCAGCATCCAACATCTTAATGTTTGCCTCACTCTAAAAAATTACCGCTAATAATGGCGTTTCAGATATCAGTTAAAGTGATCCCATCAAGGACAGAGCTCTGAAACTTGGAACTCCTTCCAGAACAGAAATCACCTCGAAGTTATCGCAAGTGCAGACTGATATGTCATGTCTGAATACCACAGCGTGATTCGAGCTGTTGTAAATAGAAGCCACGCTGTATAAGAACAGCTATTAAAATTTCAATTTCACCGCATTAGTGTAATTGCAACAAATGAGAGAGATAAACTATGATGAACTCTCACACAAGTAGACCTAGGAGTCGCATAGAGTTCGAATCCGCATCTGGCCATCGGGATTTGGATTTTCCGGTTTCCCAAATCACTCCAGGTGAGTGCCAGGATGATTCCTTCAAAGCGCCGTGGCCGAATTCCTTCTCGTTCCTTGCCCCTGTCCATTACTGCCATTAATGACCACGACGTCGACGAGGCGTAAGCAGCAGTAGGAATCGCATACAGGCTGCACTGCAGCGAGCCACCAAGACAAGTGCATGGAGACTCGGTGGATTTAGATGGTAACTTCTGGATTGTTTCTAACATTTAACCCCCTTAGTTGTGTCATATCATTAATGCATGGGTAAAATTTTGTACTTGTTTCTGTTAGTTGCAATTTTCGCTAACATTAGTCTCTAAATACGTGATAATCGTTTTTTTTTTTTATGGCATTTGGCAACGGAGGCCATACAGCCAGCTCAAGGTAATTTAATTGCTTTCAGTGTATGGACGCCACAGGACGGACAGGACATTCACACAGACACACAACACTTAACATCCATGCCCGCGGCCGGATTCGAACCGGTGGCCTTCTAGCACTCTAGCCCCTACACTACCGAGGCCGGCGTGATAATCGTTTAACATACTTCTTCCATTGTAATTACAGTTCTTTCCGTTATGTGGTCTGATTTTAACAATATTGTTACGTAGACTATATCGAGTACAAGATGTGGTTTTCCCTGCTTCGGAAAAAAAAAAACCAGTTAATCGCAATAAAAGAATACGGAAATATCTGTATAATGCGTTATACCAACACTTAACGACATAATTTCTCCTTGTTGCCCTATAATACGCGCTGAATTGTTTGAAGATAATTCTTGACAGGATGAGAAGCGAATGTTGGGCTGATTGCCTCCTCAATCTGCTGCATTATTCATGTCGTCGTCTACTTTCTCTGGCTCACAATCAACCCGCTGCCTCCTGGCAACTCACATCCAAGCTACTTTATATTCAATTTATATACTCTGCACAGGCGCTCGAGCTGAAAGATTCTCTTATTTTTGTTGTTGATGTTAAAACCTAATACATTTTTGACATCATTTTTTCTTCGGCATGATTATGTAACGTACTGAAGTATTAATAGAATTTTCACAACAAAATAACTGTGGAAAAGGAATCATATATTATTGGAGGTAGTACTTCCTTCGGAACGGAAGAAGAATCTTCTTGATTACATTGCAGTCTTGTAGTCCGAGTCACCGAGCAACCTCAAACCTCGACGCAGCAGTCGTAAGTGCAGTTGCTGGAACGATACTAATATTAATCACGAGAGAAAACAGTAAAGGAAATGGCAACATGGATTGAAGCAGCTACTTTGACCGTAACCATTGCATTTCAGTGAGCACAGTTTCAGCCGGATATTACTACAACACCTGGCCCACAACTCCAAACGGGGTGTGCAGTTGGACGCGCGTAGCTCTTTTGTTTTTGTTTTTTCGTTTCACGGCCCGTCGACGTCGAGGTCATCAGAGGCGGGAGGGGTTAGGGACAGGGAAGTAGAAGTAATTCGCCCATGCCCTTTTGTAGGAACCATCACGGAATTCGCTAGTAGTGATTTAGAGAAACCAAGGAAAATCAAAATCTGGATGTGCGTCCTCCACAATGCGAGGCCCCAGTGTTATCACTCTACGAGGGGTGTACAAAAAGAAACCGAACTAATTAAATAGCGCACCAATGACTGCAGATAAAATTCTCTGACTTCCGTGCACACTAGTGACATATCTCGGCAAGAGATTGCCTCTTGTCGCATTACGGTCGCTGCATTAGTTTACGAGTGACAGCCGGTTGAGTGAGGTCGTGCGCAGAGTGCTAGTCGGATTTGTGACAAAGCGAGAATGAAGGAATTGGAGGAGCAACGCGTATCTGTGAAATTTTGTGTTAAACTTGAGAAAACTTTTACCGAGACACTTCAAATGCTTAAACAAGGATACGGGGATGACTGCATGAGCCGAACACAGTGCTATGAATGGTTTAAGCGCTTTAAGGAGGGCAGGAGTGCGGTTACCGACGATCCAAAATCTGGTCGACCCTCCACATCAACAGACGACCACCATGTTGAGAGGTTCGCACTGTGATTCGTGAAAATCGCCGTTTGACTGTCCGTGAGGCTCCTGAAGAAGTTGGCATAAGTGTAGGCTCTTGCAATCACATCCTGAGAGAATAACTTGGAATGCATCGTGTCAGTGCAAAACTGGTGCCGCGCTTGTTGACGGACGAGCAGAAGGAGAATCGAGCTAGGATCTCTAAGGAGTTGCTTGAAAAAGCAAATGAAGACGAAAACATCCTCAAGAACATCATTACAAGCGAAGAAATATGGGTTTATGGGGACGATGTGGAAACGAAGAGGCAGTCTTCAGAATGGGTGGGGAAAGGATCTCCTCGACCAAAGAAAGCGCGGATGAGTCGGTCGAACATTAAGGTGATGATGGTCGTGTTTTTTGATTGCAAAGGAGTTGTGCACCATGAAGTTTTACCACGTGGTCAAGCGGTAAACAAGGAAGTCAACCAGAAAATTCTGACACGATTGAGAGATACTGTGCGTAAGAAAAGGCCTGAACTGTGGGAGAATCAGTCATGGGTGTTGCACCACGACAACGCGCCCGCTCACGCATCGTTGTTTGTCACGAATTATCAGGCAAAACATCGCACTCCCGTTGTGCCTCAGCCACCCTATTCTCCAGACTTGGCTCCGGCAGACATTTTTCTCTTCCAAAAACTGAAAAACACTTTGAAATAACATCGTTTCCCGACCATAGAAGAAATTCAAGTCAATGCGACGAGAGAACTGCGCGCCATTGGAGAAATTGCATTCCAGGAGGCGTTCCAAAACTTGAAAAAACGATGGCAACGGTGTATTGATAGTGAAGGACAGTACTTTGAAGGGGACAGTGTGTAAAAGTTAGTATGATGAGCAATAAAGCAATTACAGCAGAAGTTCGGTTTCTTTTTGTACACACCTCGTATCACGCCTGTAACGGACTGTGTTGTGTGATCTACTGGATTAATCATTGCCTTCATTACCGAAATTATAACTCTACATCTCCTGATAATTATACTTTTGACAGTTCAACACTATACAAGTACTGAAAGTGATGAAGGAAAAACCCACTCTGTTTACTGATTCTGTTAGGAACTATGAAGCATTGACTTTGATAAGAAAAGTAGAGAATTTAATAGAACTGACGAGTGCTATAGTCCTCGGCATCAGTAACAAACAAACCGGAAAGATTGAAATAAGTTAGAAAAGGTTGTCTTCTGTATTGGAAACTATGTAGGGATCAATGTCACCCCTAAATATTCTCAGTCACCATATGCTTCTCTTTGGAAATTCCAGTGCCAATGATGTTGAAGGAAATAAGAACTGTCCAAAGAAGCAAACTTTGGATCTGGAAATAAAAATTATGTTCACAAACTAAGGTAATTTTAAGACGAGATCAAACATAGCTTAACAAGAACGGAGCCAACGATATCGGAAGAAGAATAGGGAAATATGAGGAAAGTTAACAAATATCTGACTGACCGGAGTCACATGGTCATAACCGACAACGCAGAGTCACTGAAGAATATCTGCTGAGTGTTAAAGCGACACAATACACTGGCAGAAGATCAGGCGTATCTGCGGCCAGGAGGAGGACTAATCTGACAAAGAATGATGTGTACTTCAACCAAAAATAGGTGAAAAGAGAAAGCTGGGATGGTATTCATAAGGTAAGAGATTAAATGAACGGAGCTCTGACAGATAACTGGTTAAACAGGCTTTTTCGTTAGATCGGGAAGTCAGGAGAGGTCCAACAAGACTGAAAGAAGTTATCATTATTCCTTTTTTCGAGAAAGGTGATTTGATCCAAATACAGAAGCATCAGATTAAAGTCCCAACTTGCCAAATGTTCAAAACGGTTATATAACGGTATATTAGACCGCTAATACAAGAGAATCACATTCTAGAGCGATGCAGCAAATCTAAGTCACAGTCTTTATTGGGTTCTGGAAATGATGAAGTGTTTGTTCATGGCACTCCTGTAAATCAGAAGACTACTTTACAGTGTAAAACGAGTTTCGTCTCTTATCAAGTAGAACATAATGAATTCACATTGAAAAGAATCAACTTCTACTGGTATTACACCCATCACTTCAGAACAACTTTATGAATTACAACAAGCTTCAGAACAGAAGGAACAGAAGACAGTGCCGGATCTAGGGAAAGGGGGGGGGGGGGAAGGAATCATACGGAGGTGATTGCCCCAGGCGGCAACTTCAGGGGGGCGAAAGTTTACGTCGCGGCTACCCCCTCCACTACTGGCGACAACAGGGGCGGCGGGTGGTGACACTTGGGATGGTGACAGTGGGGGCGGAAAAATAACGTTCGAAGGGGCGGCGATCTGGCAATCTCTTAGTTTTTACCGCGGCACGGAAAATTCATAGATCCATCAGTGGGTAAAGACATAGTAGAAATTTTTTCTACCTTGATCCCAGCGTAAAATGAGAATCAGCTCTGAATGAGTAACATCCCTGGCAATAACGAAATTAGCGATGGCTGAGAGCGACAGAATATGATGTCGCTTTTCAATCAGGGGAAAAGAGGTTACGGCTATGATGAGAATTATAGAGCGTTTAGTTTCTGCTGAAATGAAAAGAATACAAATGAAGGGCACTAGAGAATTCAGGGATGTGGGATTAACAGTTTGAGATAACTATTCCATTCATTAATAGTTCACCAGTGAATGCATGGGACAGAAAGTTTTGTAAACTTGTTATTCACTTTATATGGGACACGGAAACATCATGAAGCGTAGAAGGGCTTGAAGTGTGACTGAACGTGATTCCAGCAACCGAGATGAGTTTAATCAGAGGTACGATTCGCAAGAGCGCGCTAGACAGAAAAAGGATTTGATTCAGTTTGAAAGAGAGTAATGCTATCAGGATTTTATGTTGTTTTATGTTTTCGACTGGATGACTAGTGTGGTAGTCTCAGAAAATAATCCTTATACCAAGGTTATAGGCAGCATTATTCACTACCTTCTCTTAGACTAGGTCCTCCATAAAACCCCGAGAATCAACAGGAAGTTGAGCCGCTATTAAAAAAAAAAGATAGAGTTGGTAAAAGGTGATACCGCAAAATAAAATAACGGTTAGTAGACCGATCTTCGACAAGAATGTAGACACACCCGAAGTTTATCTTTGCCAACTAGCTTCGTACAATTGTTGTTGCGTGCGTTTGAACACTTTTACCCGACACAATAGCGCGTCTGCCTTCAACAGTTTTTAAGTTACGGCATGAAGTGAAATACTGAGCGAAAAGCTGTGCGGACTCCTGGGTCGTTAGCCCATGTCATGGGGTCGGTCAGTACAGTTAAAACATTCATTGCGACATCTTTGCAGCTCTGCCAGCCAACACCACTCCCACATCCACGAAGGTGTACGCCGCGTGATCCTGGGGCAATTCCAGCGGAGTATAGCCAACAGGAGAGGGTCGGAGGAGGATCCCCGATGCTTTCAAAATTAGGGAGTTCCTTCTAAGGTGTGCGCCCTCCATTACAAAACCAAACAAGTACTGAGAAAATTGATAGAATGTTCGGAACATGTCACACAACGGGACAAAGAACAAGAGGGAAAAGTATAGTATTGTAATAAATGTAACATGGGACATCAGGTCTCCAAATGGATGGGAATAAAAAGTAATTTTAGAAATAAAATTGTACAAAATTGGTGTATAATGTAACATAGAAACAAAAAAAAAAAAACAAAAATTAAGTACTTTCATAATTACTGTGTAAAAGAAAAATAAATACCAGCTCAACATTAAAGAATCTTGAGACGTATGATAAACAATGTTAATTAGGGTGTAACGTAGACTAGCCTCCTCGTGGTACACCCTGGGCAACGTGCTTGCACGGCTAAATAGTCTACACAGTCGGCCTGCCAGACAATCCTACAGGATCTCCTGGCAACCGGAGCACAGTAATCCCCATGTCATCTAACGGCTATTATCAGAACCAAAAGGCAAGAACCCTTGGACCTTCACTAAGGGTTTGCCAGCTTAACATGGAAGGAATAGCCAATCAAAAAGCGATTGCCTTTCAAAGTTATTACTTGACCACAACGTCGATATAGCCTGCGTTCAAGAAACCCACACCAAGGATGATTTGCAGCTGAATCTGAGAGGAAAAGTACAAGGCTATAAAATCTTAGGTGCCACTCATCATAAAAATTATGGTTGCGCAACATATGTGCGAAATATTGTTACCAATGCTTGCCTCGTCTCGTCATGCAGCGAAAATAACATCCACATTATTACCACGGTGGTGAACAACATTAAAATTATTAATGTGTATAAACCCCCTTCCGTTTCATGGCTGAGTGAAGTTCTACCAGAGTCTCGACATCCTGTAATGTATATTGGTGACTTCAACAGCCACCATACAGATTGGAAGTACACAGAAAACAACCAGGATGGAATCAGGCTAGAGGAATTAGCGGCAGCAAATAACATGAACTTAGTTTTTAATCCGAAAGACGCAGGTACTTTTAAATCAGGAAGATGGAACACCGAAACCAACCCAGATCTATGTTTTGTCTCACGTGACGATCAAAGCCACCCTTTACCAACTACAAGACGAGTCCGACAAGCTTTTCCACATAGTCAACACCGACCAGTCTTGCTAGAAGTTGGTCTAACAATTCCCATAATTAGATCCTCGCCTTTACCTAGATGGAACTTTGGAAAAGTATAGTGGAAAGAATTTTCCGGTAACCTGGATAAAAACCTAAGATGGATACCTCGATTAGCAGAAAATTATAACAGATTTGTCAGAGTAACCATAGCGACAGCTAAAAAGTCTATTCCTAGAGGCTTTAGAAAAGAATATATCCCGTGTTGGAATGAAACATGCGAAATGCTATATGATCATTTCCAACAGAACGGGCGTACAGAAGCAGCCGACGAACTGCTGCAGAACCTGGACAATGCCCTTAAACTCAAATGGAATGACACCGTGCAAACCTTGAATTTCAAGAAGTCCAGGCGGAAAGCATGGAGCCTCCTCAAAAAGCTAGGTGGAACCCCACATAACTCTCAAGCAAAGCATCAGGTCACTCCAGACCAAATAGCAGGTCGACTTGCCAACATGTCTAGAGTGAGCACCGATAAAGATCATACTCGCAAAGTGAAAAAAACAATTGTTCCATCTAAAAAGATTGTACTCTGCCCCTACAAACCTCTCATCCCCTGTCACCGATTTAGAGGTGGCAAGGGCCATCAAACAAGAATGGGAAGGCTCCAGGTTTTGACGAATTTCACCCAGAGTTCCTAACACACTGTGGAAAATTTACCAAAAAATGGTTGGCACGCTTCTTTACTAACATACTACAGACAAGTGTCATTCCTGTAGAGTTTAAACGGGCAAAGATCATAGCCATTCTGAAGCCTGGAAAAAGTCCTGAAGTTCCAGAGAATTTTAGACCTATTTCACTGCTAAGTACCACTTACAAGCTATTTGAACGGATCATCTACAATAGAATCAGTCCAATTATTTTCGCAAACCTCCCAGTTAAACAGGCAGGTTTTAGACCTGCAAGAAACTGCGAGGATCAGGTCCTGGCCTTGGCAACTCACATAGAAGCAGGATTCGAGAGACGATTGAAGACTGGTACTGTATTTGTTGACCTTACTGTAGCCTACGATACAGTGTGGCGAGAGGGCATGGTATACAAACTGATAAACATTTTGAAGTGCAAAAAATTCACATGTCTGATCAATACTATGCTAGCTTACCGAACTTTCCAGGTTGTCTCAGACAATAAGATAAGCAAAGTAAGAAGTGTGAATAATGGTCTGTCTCAAGGCTCAGTTCTTGCCCCACTTCTTTTTAATGTTTATATTTCTGACATTCCTCAAACACAATCCAGACTGTTCTCTTACGCTGACGATCTGGCAGTAGTACAACAATCTGATAACGTTCGGCAAATCGAAAATAGCTTAACAGCAGACCTCAAAACCCTGAGCAACTATTTTCGGAAATGGCGTCTCGTACCCAGTTCCAGCAAGACGGAAACTAGTGTCTTCCATCTTAACAATCGGGTGGCGAATCTCTCACTTGACGTTCTTCTTGATGGCACTCCCATCCGACACAACCCCTTCCCCAAGTATTTGGGAGTCGTAATGGATCGCAACTTGTCGTACAATAAACATCTAAACAACCTTGCAGCAAAACTAAGAACCAGGAATAATATTCTGCAGAAGTTAACTGGCACCTCCTGGGGAGCATCTGCCTCTACACTCCGCACATCAGCACTGAGCCTAGTGTATTCTGCAGCTGAGTACTGCTCATCGGTCTGGATAAATAGCACCCACGTCAAAAAGATCGACACAGTTTTGAACCAGACAATGCGAATAATTAGCGGATGTATCAAGACCACTCCACTGTACTGGCTACCCGTTTTGTGCAACATCGAACCGCCTACAATAAGACGACACTCTCCTAATTGACCAATATAATAAGATCTGTCATAACTTGGATCTGCCCATCCATGACGACATGGATAATATGTTTGTGAGACTTAAATCAAGAAATCCAAGTGTAAAAACTGTAAAACAGATTTATCTAATAATTTTAATGGGATAGAAGCTTGGAAATTGGAGTGGATAGCCTCAGCCCCACCAGAATGGCACTCCCTGTTCGACAGTCAACAGGTACTAAAGGGACTCGACCTTCCTCGCAAGACCTGGGCGGCTCTTAACATAGTTAGGACTGGTCATGGCAGATCTGCTTCATCTTTGTATACATGGGGAATGAGAGATTCGCCGAGATGCGACTGTGGTGAGGAGAAACAAACCATCCGTCACGTGACATTTGGCTGCCCACTTCGAGCCTTCAGGGGATCACCGATAGATTGTATTAATATATCAAATGAAGCTTTAGATTGGCTACACCATGTTAATTTTGAATTTTAATTGTAATTTTATCTTAAATTGTATTATTTTTGTGCAATGGTCATAAGCTAAATAAATAAATAAAACAATGTTATTACTCAAAATCGATGTAAACTAGCTAATATTTAAAATAATTTCTTCATATGCCCCACAGGCAATAAAAAAAAAGAAATCAAAACATACTTTCTATAAAGAACTTCGAAAGGTATGGACGCCTGTTGATCAAGGGCAACTTTAATTTAAAGAATCAACACGAAATCTTATCACGAGTTAAACCACAATCTATTCAAGTAATCATAACTTATAATGGTTAAATGAAGTAAAATTTCAAAATCGGTTACTAACTTAGAACTAATAACATGTTCTTAGACCACAAACCCCGGCATAAAAAAACATTTCAAAACTTAAGTGATCAAAATTCTACTACAGGTTGAATTTTTACAACATCAAAAAATATTAGATATAAGAAGCCTAATAACAGAAGTGGTGATAATTCATTCTTAACTAAAACGATAATGCATGCAAAGAAGATAGTGAGAGGAAATGATTTTACTAAACAAAATTTAGTCTAGAACCGCTGGAAGTTGAAACTGTAGATTTGTACAGAAAAGTCTATAAGAAGAGAAATGCATAAAATCACATACACGAAATAAAAATAGTTGAATAAAGGTAAGTAAAAATAAAATTGGAATATTTAAAGAAACGAATGAAGAAAATAGACAAAGAATTGAAACCAGCCAGTGAATTATCACCAGGATATGGTTTTTTCTACAAGAAAGAACATATGCTTAAGTAACTAGGGAAGTCTGAATTAGAAGACACAGATAAAATCAGAACAGAAATCATAAAAATAATAAAATTCATAAAAAATCATTAAATCTCAAACGATCTGATAAAATTTGGAGAACAAAACTCAACAGAAAAATTCACAAATCTACTACAAGAAAGCACTTTCATTCCAGTATTAAAGAAAGGTTACAGAAATGTTGAGAAAATTACAGAGGAATTAACATGTTTAGTACATCGCTAAGCCTAACCAAGAAGGTAACAAGATATATCGTGTAATTTAATTGTTAACCGCCGAATTTTAGAGAAATCAACAGAATATAACAAACCTTCTATCATATGCATCATGGATTTGGCAGTGCTCTCTTAAAAGACTTCTTTTCTTTGTTAGACGAAATCCAGATACGTGTGGTGAGAATAAGATTACTATCAAATGTCTTGGAGATTTATATGATTCAGTAATTGTGTAGATAGAATTAAAGTATGAGACTCATTGGTACCTCTAATTTTAAAGAGCTTCCGGATGAAATTATGAAAAAGATAAAATATTTAAAAGCTTTCAGGATGGGAAGGAAAAGTATAAATAATGTTGGTGGCAGGAGGAGAGAACGACTTACAGAGATCCTTGCTAAAATTAATTGACGTAGGCAAAACATCTAATATAAAAAATATTGTCAGTACAAACAAAAGTACTTTTAACATACAAGGAAAAAAATTGCAGTTAAAAAACGAGTTCAAAGAACAAGTAATAAAATTTACGTTTATAGGAATACTTGTAGCTATTAATCGACATTTAAATAAAGAAGTGAGTGAACAAATAATGAAAGCTGGAAACGTTTAAAGGCTTTCTGAATCGGTCAGTATGGATAATAAGTACAATGATCAGCCAGAACATTATGACCCCCTGCCTAACAGTCGGTATGTCCTTTAGCACGTGCAACAGCGGCGACGCGTCTTGACATGGAAGCAGTGAGGTCTTGGTAGGCCGCTGGTGGGAGTTGAAATCACTTCTACACGCACAAGTCACCTAATTCCCGTAAATTCCGGGGAGGGGGCGATGAGTTCCGACGCTAAGTTCAATCACATCCCAGAGGTGTTCGATCGGGTTCAGATCTGGCGAGTTGGGGACCAGCACATCAACTACAACTCGCCACCGTGTTCCTCGAACCACTCCATCACACTCCTGGCCTTGTGACATGGCACATTATGTTGTTGAAAATTGCCACTGCCATTGGTAAATATGGTAACTATGAAGGGGTGTACGTGGTCTGCAACCAGTGTACGATACTTATTGGCCGTCATGGCGCCTAGCACGAGCTCCACTAGACCCAGGGATGCTCACGTGAATGTTCCCCAGAGCATAATTGAGCTGCCATCAGCTTGTCTCCGTCCCGCAGTACATGTGTCAAGAAGCTGTTCTCCTGGAAAACGACGGATTCGCACCCTCCCGTCGTCATAATGAAGATGGTATCGGGATTCATCAGACCATGCAACGCTCTACTACTGCGCCAACGTCCAGTGACAATAGTCACGTGCCCATTTCAGTCGTAGTTGCCGATGTCGTGGTTTTAACAGTGGCACATGCATGGGTCGTCGGCTGCGGAAGCTCATCGTTACGAGTGTTCAGCGCACTGTATATTCAGACTCTCTTGAACTCCGCCAGCATTAAAGTCTGATGTTAGTTCCGCCACAGTTCGCCGCCTGTCCAGTTTCACCAGTCTGCCCAGCCTACGACGTCCGACATCTGTAATGAGGGGTGTCCGACGTTTGGACGTGATTTCACCTTGGCTTCGCCACTTATTGAAGACACTCACCACGGCACTCCTAGAACACCCGACTAGGAGTGCAGTTTCCAAAATGCTCGTGCCGAGCCTCCGAGTTATCACAATCTGCCCGTGGTTAAACTTAGATGTAACGGGTGCCTTTCCCATTCTAAGCACGGATAGCACGCTCACTGATACTACATGCACCGTGCGTTTGTCTGACTAGCAGTCATTCCTCGTCAGGTAACGCTGCTATCACCTGGACGGGTATATATCGATGGTAGGTATAATGTTCTGGCTGATGAGTGTATATACGACCCGAAAGAAGTAAAATTGTATAATGCTGTGGAGAGTCCTTTCTTGACAAAGGGAAAAAAATGAAAAAATTCAAACAGTTCAAAAGTTTTTATTAAAAAATGTAGAGTGTAAGACACTGTGAGTTAGGATAGGAAACTAGAGACTCGTGCACAGAGATGCCAGAACTAAACGTGTACCAAATACTGTAATGAGGATTGTAATGGACGTGTTATGAGGATGGCAAGAAACCGAATAGTCGACATGTCATGAGGGAATGAAAACAGAGAAATAAACAAAGGCTAGCCACACAAGAGCTGGTCTAGTGATCTCGACAGATAAGAGGCAATACTAGAAAGAACAGGCAACAGTACCTCTGAAGAAGAAGGGAAAATACTGATTTGTGACTCGCAAATTTGTGGAGAGAATTTTACGTAAGCCCGGCGTCGCTTTGGTCTCGTGAAAGCGTCGTTATTATGAGATAGACAGCGCCTCGCCTCGTCTGGTCTGCAAGTGTGGCTGCCGGCCCCCCACAATTTATGTTGCTTTAGATCTGCACTGACCCAGATAGCTATCTGCGGTCGTAATGACTGCCGTGAACAAGCCTAGAACCCAGGCACTCCCGCCGCGGCAGGGGCAGGCAAATCAGGAACCGAGTTGCGTCAGACAGTGTACAACATAAAGAAAAATACGAATGCACAAACAAGCTTTCAGATTACTAACTGAATGCAAAACAACAAATGGTAGGGCAATTCCCTCTTCCTGGTGTAACCAGTTGAAGCTGTTGTTACCTGTTTTTACGCTATCAGGGTGGCACTAACTCTTTAAGCGACATGCTAATGTTTTACCCAGATACTTCACCATTCTTCCAGTGCAGAACGTCAGAGGTATATCGGTCGTAACATTAGCATTTCGACACCACCCCGGTCTTTGAACTCCAGCTAAATATTCAGTTTGGATATCAACTTTTCAAGGTTCTGCTGGTCCGATTTAAGCTTTCAAAATTGTTTTTATTCCTGTAGCATGATCAAATGAGAACCCACTAATTTATAAGTTCATGATGTCTGATATCATTAAAGAAACATTAGACGATTGGTATGAATGTTCTCTCCCTCATACGGACCATATAAGTTTTGATTTAGGTTCCACAATTCTTTTGTGTCCGTAAGACCTGTATTTGTGAGTGAGGTTGCTAACAGCCAGGAACCTCAACGTCGACGAGGCGTAAAGCCTTAAAATAACATCCAGTTTCGGGTGGCTATTAGAGGAAACCGCCTAAACACCGCAGCCAGTGTGTGCGAGCGTGCGGGACCTTCGCCGAAACATCGCAACGTCGGCCGTTGTAAATATTTGTTGCAGAGGCCTTCAATGCCAGGATCTCACTGTTTCTTGGCGTCCTGTTCCTAAACCTATCAGGGATCACCTGTCATTTTGTAATGTTAAGGGACTATTTATAACGATTTTTTTGGAGTTAGACGCATTGATTTAAAGTAACCAACCCACTGACTTCATGGAAAATAATAAAAAACATGTATAGCTGTTATAAAACAGTTCACTTGACATTTAATTGATTTGTTAATAGTTTTATGTAGTGTTCCACATCCGCGAGACTCTTCTCGCCTGGGGTCAAAATGAACATTTTTAATCTAATCTAATCTGAGTTGCTAACAAAAACCAAACTAACGTGATTTTTAATTCGTTTATTTATACTGCGAGTGATATAAAAATGATATCAACCATGCTCATTTATCTTTAATTATTATGCTATTACTATAACGGAAAGTGTTAGTTTATCTTAAAAAAATGGACGAAATCTGGGAAGTTGGAGTTTCGACTGTTGGTCACATCAAATATTCAGTACACACTCAGAACTTTTTGGATAAAAAAAAAAAAACAAACACACTTCAGAACTGATTTTACCATCGAGTTTTCGAATTTTTTAACTTCTTACAGTACTGACTTAATAGTCTCACAATTATTTTCGGGACGGCTACAGGAATTATTGTAGATACCTGAGTTTTGTAAGAGAAAACACAAGAAGTTGTGGTAAAAAATTCGACTTTCCACTTTACGGTGTTACGCTTTGTGTTCTGAACATTGTATCAGAGACTATAACATTTGATTTTGCTTGAGTAAGACCGAAATGGAACTGTCCATGTCACATTAAGAACATATGTGTTCTGACACAGTAGTGCTTAATGCTCACATTTGTTTATTGTTGAAATAAGGAGACTTCGTGTCCAACAGACGCCGGGGAACGGTTTCCGATGTCACTCAGACCGCAATGTTATGTCCGACGATAATCGTATTACCACGCAATAAATACGTCGCAGACTGGTTTTTAAATACATCCGTCAGTTGCAACCAACGATAGTATTAAGTCATCAAGTCCTTTAGTTGTTTACCAGCAAATGATTCTCTTTTATTAATTCCTATTAGGTCGTACATCTGAAAACACAGTGTCCATTTGAATGTAAATATCTTGGCATTACATTTGATAACAAGCTTAACTGGGCAGACCACATTGGACAAGTAGTAGGAAAATGTTTCAAAATTCTGCACTTGTTGGAGAGAGTGATGAGGGGATGTACGAGAGAAGTAAAGGAATTGGGTTATAAAACTTTGGTCAGACCATTGCTCGAATATGGTAGTGTAGTATGGGACCCACATTTTGAATATCAAATACAGGAGTTGGTGAGGGTGCAAAGAAGGGCATGCCAGATTTGTTTCTGGAAATTATCGCAGGTTTCAATCAGTAACACATATGAAAAAAGGGAGGAGGGTGAAGAGGGTCATGGAAGTGGGCAGGTCGTATATTGGTGATGAGGCTTGGAAAGATATTGGTGTAAGAATTGAAAGTAATGCATGGAAGGAAAAAGATTATTTTGGCCACAAGCTGGCACTAGATTTCAAGCACAAGGGTGTGGGAAAATTCTCTTTTTTAGGTAAGGGTTTTAGAGATTGGAATGGGTTACTGAGAGAAATGATGAATAATTTGCCAAACGTTGAAAGAATTTAAAGTTAAAATTTGTAAAGGGCAAATGTAGCTGGGTACAGAAAAGGGGCGAGATAGGTGTTTAGGGAAATTGCCACCTGAGCGTTCGCTCCATTGCAATTTAACAATAAATAATAAATAACTTGTTAATTTTTTTTATTCTATCAATGAAACTTGTTGTGCCTAAGCTACCAAACTACGCATTTTAATCTGAAGATCGAAAAATTAAAACTTAATTCCTTTAAAGAAGCAACGAAGGTATATCTGCGCAAGAGGTGTATTTTTAGCAGTGTGTCTTTACGATTCAGGTAGACAGATTTTTGTGATCAAGACAGCCTTGCATAAAAAAAAATCTGTAACTGACCGTCACAATACCGAGAAGCTCCAAAGATCACCTTGCATCTTTCATCCCTTAACTGGAAATACTAGCTTGTATTTAAGCACAAAAGTATTTAATTATAAAAAGTTATTAGTATAATAGATTCAAACACTTATAAACATTTATCCCATCAGCTACTGAAAGTGAATTGTTCAGCAGAAAGCTGGTGTAGGTTTTATGGGGTTTTAATTGTTTCTTGTAACAGGGAATGCGGTCCGAGGTTGTTGGAGAATAATTTTGTAGCTGGCAGGATAATTACTTACAGACCCGGCATATATTACACGTAGTTATTAAAAATAGAAAGAAACACAGAATAGTGAGTGAACCCTCTTAACACCATACTGAGAATAAATGATATGTAGCATCAGCTCAGGTGCTGTTGTTTTCACTGTAACAGCTGATGTTTATTTGCTGTCACAAACCGACTATCTTCCTCTTGGATCTCGTGTAGGGAAATAACAGTGGGTTGAGAAAAATGTACTGTTTTTGAGATGTGTAGTAACTCAAACCCAAAATTTTTCTTAATTTCTTGTTCATATGTGTACGAAAAATTTACTACCAAACTCGGTAATTAATCAATGCTGCTGAAACTTTAAACTGTTTACTTGGTTTCTGGAGAAATAGTCAATCGTTATGCTTTTCACCGTTGTGTAAGCTGCCAGACAGCCTTCAGTTGTTGAGTGTTCTAATTGTTTTATCTCACATCATAAAAGGTCGAACGTTCGAAACAGCACTCGTTGTTACTGCAGAGTTGTAATTATTTTTGACCTCGAGTCTTAATTCAGTTTACTCCTGCGAGCTCCATTTAAATTCGAGACTCTCTGTTTATGAAATGGAAACGGAGTCGCTTAACACGCAGCATTACTTGAAATGCTGCAACATTCATTAACATTCCTCAACTTCAGAGCTACGGCTACCGTATTTGGTAGTCATCTTCACAAGGGTCGAGTAAGTAAGACAAACACAATTTTTTTATTATTTCTCTTCAAAATAGGCGTTTCAGGAAGTTTTACCTCTATTGCTGTCGAAATAAAATACACGAACTCACAAGTGCAACAGATGTTACCTTGTAGTCTTCAGTCAAAAAATTTAGAAGTTTTTATATGATTATCACATCCTCTTTATTTTATATTGGAAATAGATATAATGATAACAATGATCCCTAGTAAGAGGTCTCTAGATAACAGTGTGGAACACCATTGAGTAGTGTTAGGATGCATCTGGTGGCAATGTCGACAGAGCCCAGAAACAGTAAGCGGTCGTGGTACACAGTACAACACCCATCCACCATGTGTTGGCCAATCGTCGACTTTTTTTAGGCTTCCGTAGCCAAAAATGCAACAACGCACCCTTGTAGCTACATCCGCCTGCCCGTATGTAACTCCGCAGCCTTTGCACTGTTCGTGATGAAATTCCTTAGGTAATATTTGTTTTTATATTTTTTTACGCCTCATCGACGTCGAGATCATTAGAGTTGAGAAAGAACTGGGGGCAAAGAACGGGAAGGAATTTTGATGGAAGCATCTCGGCATTTGCCTGGAGTTACTTGGAGAAACCATGGAAAACCCGAAAACCCAAATCTGGATGCCCAGAGGGGCATTCGAACCCTTCCCGTGCACGTGACAGAATAATGGTTTTTCTGGTTCGTGTATCACATGATATCGCTGAACAGATTTTAAAAATGAAATCAGTTTCCTGTGAGTAATTTTTTTATTGTTGTGCATTTCGCGAAATACGAGCTCAAAAAGAGATTAAAAATGTGTCTGTTCTTCTCTAGTGTTCCGACTGTTCAAAAATCTTGCAAATTAGAGATGGCACTTATTGAAGAATTTCAACGAGAATTGTCCGTTAACAAAATTTATTTTTAGATTTTCAGATTATTCTCTTACCCATAAAACTAATTTTGTGGTCCTTAAAGTAAGCCTAGATTCCAAGCAATAACATTTACGTGTTTTAAAAACACACACGAATACAACACGTTTAGGAAATTATTATTAATTAATAATTACTTATTAAATTTTATAACTAAAGACAATAAAATTGTTACTTATACAATATTTTGTATGCACAGTTTTTAAGCGCTTCCATTTTTAAATGTTTAGAAGAAAATATAAACATCCGACGATATTTGATTGAGTGGTCGTTGCCGATTCACTCCACCAAGTTGATAGGATTAGACCTACAGTTCGCGATATACGAAGTCTATTTCACACTCGTCAAATTTATTCAATAATAAGCATTTTTTTCGTGAATTTAATCGTACTATTAGCAACTACCTTTTTTCTTATAGAAACATTACATTTCTTGTAGAAACATTGCAGTCTTAGCAAATGAAGTCGGATAGACAGTCAAAACAATGTATTGGTGGGTTTAGTCAGAAGTACGTCTCGCAGAAATAACTGAAAAGATTTAAAAATCCTAAAATACTTTTCAGGAACTTTCATGAAGTAAATCCTGACTGATAATCGTCTAAGGAAAAAATTTGTATATTTCAATAAATTTATAAGACTACTAACAGTTACCCGCGACTTCGTCCGCTTTAAAGTATGTACTCGTATAAGAGTTATTGTTAATCTGCAAAGTTTGAACAGCAGAAAAATTTCTTCTTTGGGATAAAAAATATGATTAACTGCTTCTTTATATTTTAATCTTCAAAGAAAAATGTTCCTCAAATCCTATAAATAGGTAACAAAGTTGTAACGCTTGCCCAAAGATACGGTTACGAACATTATTCATTTAACGGCAATAGAGCCTTGAGCCAATTATGACGTCATTATAGTCAGAATTCGGCATGGCAACCACCTTCTTCACCCCAAATCCACTATGCTCCATGGAATATTTGTAACCATTCTGCTCCAGGCTGCATTTCGACCAAACAACAACCTTCGTTGATACATCTACTAGAAAATCAGTACTTTTTCAATTTTTTCGTTTCATATACAATATTACAAACTTAATTACGGAGCGATACCTGAGGTATAGTACTATTTCATAGTCGAAACTGAAGACATTTTCTTATGAACCTATCGACAGTAAATTTAAAAAAAAAAAAATTAAGGCTAAGTACAATATTTCCTTTTCCGAAACTGTTATTATAGATCTTTTGATACAATTTCGTTATAACGCGATATATGACGTCATAAATTGGCACTCACGAAAGCAGCTTAAATTACTAATAAAGTTTCAGTTGCCATTCTGGTTGCGTTGCAACCAAGGCACAAACTCCGCTAATATTGTTTCTAGAAAATCAAAGCTTCTACCACTCGCGCATTAATACATTCAGTATATAGCATGTTAATAACATCATGAATGACGATATAAACTTGAACCACAATTTCAATTTGTGTTGTCAAAGTAACTGATAAAAAAAAAGGCTGAATAATGACCCTTGTAATATGTCGCTTGTAAAAGCGAAGTGAATACTGAATACATTTGGAACTAAATTCAACCACGTCAGCATCATGACTATTTTTAAAGTAATGTAATCTAAAAATGTATTCTAAATGCTCGTAAATTACGCTGTACAAGATAATTTCCAGAATTCATTACAACTCTACCGATCGTGGTGGTGTAACGGCTAGCTTTCTGGCCTAGCATTCGCGAGGACGGTGGTTCGATCCCCGTCCGGACATCCAGATTTGGGTTTTCCATGGTTTCCCAAATCACTCCAGTCAAATGCCGGGATGCTTCCTTCAAAAGGCCATAGCCCAATTCCTTCCCATTCCTTGCCCCCTCATCCTTTCCCGTCTCTAAATACAGTACCTCGCTGTTAGGGAGACGTTAAGCAGGTAAAAAAACTCTTGCGTTAATATTGTGGGTCAAGTTTACATCGGGATACGGTGAATGTGTTCTTGCGCGTGATATAGCTCAGTTGCATTTTATACTGAAGGGTATAATGAAATTAATTGTGGTAATTAAGACAGTTTTTCTCGGCGTTGAGAATAAATTAAATGTTCTCGGGTGACTAGCCAAGTTAAACAAGTGTTATAATTACAAGATATTACGGCGATCTCATTCGTTGTTGCCATCCAAACATACCTCCAAACTTTGTCATTCATATAGATAGAACTTTTAACACATTATGTGAATACAGAAGCTCTCGTTTACTTATTTATTTTTCAGAATAGTGCAAATAATGGTAATAGAATTTTTACAGATTGTGGGCGAGGTTGCAGGCTACCATCGCCGATACTCATGTTGCAAGTAGAGGAAGTGAGTTGAGAAACGATATTTTGGTAACAACTGTAGTGGATAAACTGTAAAAGAAAATATTATTTTGCTTCAAAACGCACTAAACATAAACAAAAACAAAAGAATGTTAGGAGTGTAGGTGAATCAAGGAAGATTTTTGAATCATGTTAGAATACACAACAAAAGATTATCTCACGAGCAAAAGAATAATTAATATAGACAGTAAGGAAGAAACCATGGTTTTTATTCAACGATGCTAAAATTTAGTTTACAGACGAATTCATACTAAGTATGTTTTGGAAACGTTAAAGCGAGGGCTTAAAAAACATTTCAAAAACAAAATTTATTAGACTCCAACATTTTAATATATGCCACCTCAGTTAATTTGTTGTCAGAGAACACAGCTATAGAATAAGACAGGAGATAAAGAACAGATAACTCGAAGCAGGTGATCAACCACGTAGATGAAGAGATTAGGATAGGGTAGAAAGAAGCGGAGTGTTGATTGAAACCATTGGATAGGCTTACGAAAGAAAAGGAGTAACTATTGAATTACAGGAGAAAACAAACTTAATTCATTGTAAGTAGTTAGTCTTTGGCTGTAGGACGCGTGAGGAGCACGACAAGTGGTCATGGACTGTGGGAGTGAGCTACTTTACTACTTGCTACGTCAGTTCACAACTGCTGCTTCACAGCTCATCTGGTAAGCTTACAGCGTTTCAAATTCTATTGCAGATTTTTTTGGAGTGCAGTTACAAACTTTAAAAAAAAATTCTCTCTCTTTTTGGTATTTTTGCAGTTTCAAATTCATAACCGACTGTTTTTGAAACTTGAAACATAGGAGACGTGTGATCATTCATCAGTTTAGGATCACGACAATACATAAATCATTAGAATTACAGAACTGTACATGCAGTTTGACCGTGAGAGTTCAGTACGGTGTGATGTAATAAGAGCCTCTAGGTGCCGTAACACAGAAATCAAGGAAAGCCTGCCACGTTCGAACACCACTCACATGCTGATATTCAAAATTCTGCTAGAATGCGGATTGAAAGGAAAGGAAGATGGATTAGCAGGGAATTTGCCTCTAGCACAGATGATAGTAACTGCATTCCGATGGAGAATGTGTCATAGGATTTTTAACAAAAGCACTTCGCTCAATGCTATGTTACAGATGCAGTGCATCTCGAAATTCGGTACAAGAGAGATTTTCTGACCAATACTGTGCGCGCATCCTCTGGGACAATAAAGTTATTATGGAGAAATACTATTACAAAACAATTCACTTTTAAACTGTTTTTCGGAGCTTTGGTAGAATGATTATTTGCGTAAGAATAGCATGTTTCTTGACAGTTCTCATTTCAACAGACGCCAGAAAAGACGTAATGGTGCTATTTTTTATGTATGTAAAATCACGGTGCCCACTACGCAAACAATGGTACTTTCGATACTTAGATCATGAACTGCG
Organism: Vandiemenella viatica; assembly: GCA_031002005.1. Taxonomy (NCBI): domain Eukaryota; kingdom Metazoa; phylum Arthropoda; class Insecta; order Orthoptera; family Morabidae; genus Vandiemenella; species Vandiemenella viatica. Next base: position 104,136,734 of record JARYHS010013630.1, read on the forward strand.
CGTTTGATCTCGCAATACATTTTTGCCACGCGAATTTGTAACTACCGCTGAGCAGCTGCCACGCGCGTGTCAGCTGAAACCCTCGCAGATACTGTGACTGCACAAGGCGTGCGTTATGAAGAGAACAGGATGAACGTTCACAAAGCTGATAGGGGAAAATGGCATTCCGACGAAGTTCGAAGCATTCAGCAGAGGGCAATGAAAGAAGATGTTTTATAAATGCTCTTCCCTTACATCCTCCATGGGCTGTAATTGTGTCTGGTGAGAAGCCAACCAAAGGAAGTACCTTACAATAGCCATCCATTCTGCAGTTAGCATTCCTGGAAACTACTTTTTAAAACAAGCATAACTGGGAATTAAATTGTTATTGAAAGATTTTTTTGATTTCCGAAAGAATTTATTAGTTACTGGGGACAAAATTAAAAAGAGTTTTTGATTATGCATTTTGCGGCAAGTGATATGATTGCAATAGGGCACTTGATCGCCAGTGAATATGGACAATATCGTGGACAGTTGGTGTTATATATTTAGAGTGACTCCTTTTCAGGAGGAAGGCGAGAAGGCTGTACTTCTCTTGAGGCAGCGTGGGGTGCGACGTAAAGAGGTAAGTGGATAGCCATTCAACATCTGTTGTTCGCTTTCCCAATAGCGAGCTGCTAAAACCAGAACTGTAGGAAAAATTCAAAATAAATAACGTCACTGTCTACGGACGGATGCGTTCAAAATTCACAAAGGTAGTCCCTCAAAAGTTTCTAAAATTTAGAGACACTCAAAACATGATACGTGGAAGTTTTGAACATTCCTTACGGTTAGTTTTTACTTTTTTCTTTTTCTTCTGGATTTGAGTCTTATCGACGTCGAGGTCATTAGAGACGAAAAAGGACTTCGGGTAAGTAGCGGGTATGAATCCGACCATGACCTGTGAAGCAACGTCCCGACATCCTCGACTGATTTCGGAAAACCATTGATAGCCGAAGTCTGGAAGGCCGTTGGGGATTCGAACCTGCGTCCTCCTCAATCCGAGGCCAGAGCTTTACCACTCATCCATATACATATTTATATGAAAACCAAGCCGTTTAATATGATGTGAATTGAACTAACAGATATCTTTGTTAGTTTCCCAGCGTTGGCGGATTAGTATGGGATCACGGGGACAATCTTGGATAAACCCGGCAGCAGATAGAGGCATTCCGTCGTATGGTGCATAGACTCCACTTCATGTGCGGGGCAGCTGAAGTACTATCACTCCAGCACAGAGCAGTAACAAGTAGGAACACTCCACTCTGACGCCGCAGAGTCCACAGCTTATGATTCACATGTCTACAGAGTTTGTTACGACTCGTACCGAATCATGTACGATCTGTTCCATGGGTCGGCGCAGTGAATGAGCCGAGGGCCACTAACGTTCAACAATAAAGGGTTGGCAGGTGGCGCTCGGCGGACAAACTCACAACGTGAAGCACTGTGCACCCGAGTAGTAAGCTGGAAATATCCACAAACCAACCCCTAAAAGCCCTGAGATAATTAAAATTTTGTTGACTCTAAAATGCTATATCACATGTCGTCCATTCTTGTTAACTGTTTTTCTATAAACTGCTTGTCTGATATTATAAATGTATTTTCTTTTAACATGATAAATTGATAAATGTTGAAATTTCATTATTATTTTAAATTATTACAAATGTATAACAGATGTGTCAAAAGATTTTAATTGATGTAATAGTACATTTATAGTCCACATTTTAAATTGGGTAATTTTAATTTAAAAACTTATGTTTTCGTACTTAAGTCATTCACCTTTAGACTGTTATTACAAGATCATCGGAAGTACTAAAAAATAAAATATATAAAAAATAAACATAAAAACGAGGAAGAGAAGACAGTAATGGAAAGTTGGCAACATAGTATAAAGGTTTAGCTACATCTGTTAGATAAACTGATGGGCGCCTGCAGCGTCTGCCTCACACAGCACTTTAGTTATCCTGAGTGTCGAGGGTTCCTTATGAATTTAAATACTTTTTGTCTACTATTTGCTGAGTTTCCTATTTTGCGACGTGTCTTGTGGTACCTTTTACCTGCCTGCTCTCACACTTTTGACACCAGCTGCTTGGATCTGTAATTGCAAATATTTATTTTATTTTTGGATTTAAATGTTTATTTATCCTGCCAAGAATAGGGCTGTCAAACCCTCTGTTACATCTGCTTATAAAACATAATTTACTCTTTACATAAATTATCAGCATACAATACTTATTTCCTCTTATTACTTGAAGCTACTTAATGCCAATCACTAATATGCCTTCATTTATGCCACAATTTAGGATAAAACCAATTTGTTTTCGATGTTAATTTCCGTAACTCTTTGATCTAGCAATCAGAAAGTCGTCAGTTCAAATCTCCGTGCGATCAGCCAGATTTCGGTTTTTCAAGGTTTCGTGAGACTACTTCAGGTGAATGCAGGAGTGACTCCTTCACGCAAATCATCTTTCAACTCTAATGACCTGGAAAATGACGAGCCGAATAGCCCGAAGCAGAGAAAAAGTAATGCACACGTGATTCGTGCGCCGCTACCGGAAGTTGGAGGTGTAAGGGAATTCTCGGGAAATCTCAACATTTCTTTATCAGCGAGAGTACGGAAAGAGCCGAGCGCGACATATGTAACTTACTGAAACGCTTCTGGGTTTCAACCTGCTTCATAAATGTCTAATTTAATAATTCAGTGGGTAGGAAATGCACGGAAAACTGTGAAATGTTGATGTGTCAATGACCTGGATACTTGTGTACTTTCCCTGTGGTAATAAGGAGAGTATTAATGATTTTCTTCCAGGAAGTCGTTCTCTCTGTGATTTACAGTGTCGTCGTATGGACATACTGGTACAAAGTTGTGAGGACCGGTTCTCATTTTCAGCGACACCGCCTTAAAGAACTGAGCGTGGGCGTTGCGGGTCCTGCAAAGTGTTACGCCTGATTGTATGTTGTAAATATTTACATAATGCATTATTAATGGCACAAATGTTAAAGAATCTGTAAATAATATTAGGTTAATACTTGTCGTTGAATAGATATGAATCTTACCAGCTACAATAAAACATTCTACAGACTGAAATAGAATGATAAAATCAGACATAAACAAGTGTTGGGTCACCTCTGATTCTAACTCTACACCCAGTGTGACACCAGGATTAACGATTTATTCCAAAGTTTCATTCTCTACAGCCAATAAATTTGTGTGTGCAGGCTGTATGCGATCAGATGGCTGCTAAGCCCAATGAGCCAGAATGACATCCAATCATTCAAGTCTGGACAATCTGTTTTTACGCTCTTTCATCGAGTGGTGATCTTCGAAACAATGTTTACAGAGACAGTTTTAGCAGAAAGGATTATCAGAACTTGTGAATGAAATGAAAACTTAATTTCCTACCTCAGGCTGTTTTTATTGGTTAGCTATAAATTTTAGCGTCCTGTATGTATGCAACGAAAAAGTAGTATCGCAGAGCCTAATGTTTTTAGTTTTAATGTAATGTAATGTCCGACAATACACCCTCGGGTACGCTTGCGTCACAGAGGCACGTCAGTGGCGACCAGAATCACGAGCGCGCAGTAACCGTTGCACTTAGCGTTAGAGTTGGCTTGAGGCCACCTTGTTCCGAGAATATGTTGCGTCATTAGCGGCCGCGTAACCCAGTGCCTCAGTTGATTGCGCAGATAACGCAATGGGCTGTAGCAGACTGTCCAGCTGGTTCCCTAGTCTCGTTAGACGTCACAATATTCGTTATTGTTAAAAAGGGACGTTAAACTGTTACAAAAAAAAAAAAAAAAAAAAAAAAAAAAATATTCGTTAAAATACTCCCACCCGTTAAGTGGCGGCATTAGTTTCGCTTGTAATTCGTTACACAAACATATTAACCACCAGCGTTTGCCCCATGTTTCGCCCGTTGTGATTTAACTGTTCAGTTTGCGAGCAGATTATTATTTCCGTCTTCCGGTCACGTAGACTGATAAACATGACGCAGACTCCAAGCTACACCATAAGATTTCAAACGGTGAAACCTCCATCCAGATCGGTTAAGCAGTTTTTGAGTGAAACGGTAACAAACACAGCCCGTTACAGAGTTTAGATACGTGCTTACGCAATCTAGTCATCACATCTTTCATTACTGAATTCGTGGCACATTCTATCTGCGTGTTACAAAGGGAGCGCCCATAACTAAGTGGCTCAATCAATGGAGGGAAGGTGTTAAGTAGAGAGCTACGCTGGGCTACGTGGCGGGAGAGCCAGGCCACGCAGCTTTCCACTCTTACTATTTGTCACTTTTAAAATAAGGAACAGAACACACTACAGCATGTGGATATGTAATTCCGTCATTTAATTACCTCAGTATGTAATCTACGATAGTCTAACAAGAGAAAACAGTACAAAATATCTTCTGGAATCAATAGGGAAAAGACTACGTGCTACGTGTGTGTGTTTGGGGGGGGGGGGGGTAGAGGCTAAAACCACGTCAGGCTACGAAATTGCAAGCTCTGTGTTGTGATTAACATTCTGTTTGCTACCGGTTACTGACACAGTAAACTGCTGCTTACATTTTATCCGAGTAGCATCGACTCCACACATATTTAAAACAAAACAGATAGTGTCTAAAGCATTAGGCGTGATTTATCGACAAAACCCTTCTTTAGTGCCCAGAAAGACGAAAGTTGTAAGAGGAAGGAAAGTAACTCAATGAAACAAATTCAATAATCGTGGTGCTGATATCTGGTGTATAAACTTTTTAACTTTTTTTTTTTAACTGCTTAATGTCTCTTAACAGCGAGGTTTTTAGAGACGGGGAAAGGATGGGGGGCAAGGAATGGGAAGGAATTCGGCCATGGTCTTTTGAAGGAAGCATCCTGGCATTTGCCTGGAGTGATTTGGAAACCATGAAAAAACCAACTCTGGATGCCCAGACGGGGATTCGAACCGCCGTCCTCCCGAATGCGAGGCCAGAACGCTAGCCGTTACACCACCACGCTCGGTAAACTTTTTAACAAACATATAACTTCAAAAACACTAGGCAAGAATATATTTTAAAAACCATAACAAAGAAAAATTAATTTTCTCGAACCACTTTTATCAAACTTATATCTTTAAATGAGCAATTCTTGTATATATATATATATATATACATATTTGGGATCTCGGAAACAGCTCTAACGATTTAAATGAAACTTTATATTTAGATAACGTTTTTTTATGTTTACCCAAATAGGTTTTTTCCCTGGAAAAACGCGATTTTACAAACAAACAAAAATAAGCAATTCTTGTATTTGTTATCTCGGAAATGGCTCTAACGCCATCCCGTAGACGTTTCAGGTACCAGTATGCCGACTAATGTTACTTAAGTTCCCTTTGGTTACAGCAAGGAACTCTTATATCTTTAAACGAATATTTTTTGTACACTAGCTGACCCCTGCGAATAGTATCGTGGTCAGTCAACGAATAGTAATATAGTAATGTGGAAATAAGTAAATCCAAGTATTTTTTAATGAAAGGTATTTTAAAGAGTAGTAATAAATATCACTTTTACTTTAAAATACTATAAACTAGATGTTTAATTATAAAACATTTAAAAGTACATACTATTTAAAAATACTGGCTTTGTCAGATGTCCTTTTCACAATCTTCTTTCCTTTACAAAACTTCTTCGAAAATAATATTAGCAGTTATAATGTGATCATTGCTGATCTTTTACCGTATGTGTCTTTAACACAAAAATAAATATTAGTGAATCTACAAACTCGTGAAAAGGCCACGTACAGGTGTCCATACGAAAAAACAGGTTCTGATAAATACCATCCTGCCTTTTAAAGCGTCTGACCTTATGCTTTATTAATGTTAGGCTACTTCTCCTGGGAATTGTTTTCTTATCATTTGGAAAAGCATGGTTGATCAAAAGATATGAGGTTAGTGAAAGGTATGAGCATAGTTTTGTCGGAGTGAATAAATTTAGCAATGATGATGTACTCGTGTAAGGGAATTACCGCAAATCTTGCACAATTAATTAATCCGTGATCAGCATTATGATTTCTGCTTAACATAGTAATAGCATTTTTCTTTCAAAGCAATTTATGAGTTGTTAAACCAGAAGATATCGAAAATAGCTCTAGCAATTTGGATGAAATTTCCTAAGAAGATAACTGTTTCATTTTCAAGTTTCTAACATGATTTTACACACACACACAACGCAATTTTTGTATGGTATCTCAGAAACAGCTCTAACCTCATCTCGTACCAGTAATCGTACTGATGTTAGTTAAGCATCTCTTTGGTTTGAGCAAGGACCTGTGCACCTCAAAATGCCTAGGAAGACTTCAAGAAAAACGTTTTACATTAATCAAACTTTACTCAAAATCTTGCATAATGAACAGAAATCGAAAGATGCCGAGTGAAGATCGGTCACCCATATACATATCATTTAAGTTAGTGTTTATGATTTAAGTTAGTACGTTGGTGACCGATCATCGCTCAGCAACTTTCGATTTCTGTTCAGAATGCAATATTTTTTTAAATATTATTTATTGTGCAGAAGTGGTACAAAGCTGTATCACTTTTCAACATAATCTCCCCCACGCTCAATGCAAGTCCTCCAGCGCTTACAAAGTGCATTAATTCCTTTAGAAAAAAATTATTTTGGTAGTCCGCGCAACCACTCATGCACCGCGTGGCGTACCTCTTCATCAGAACGGAACTTCTTTCCTCCCATTGCTTCTTTGAGTGGTCCAAACATATGGAAATCACTTGGGGCAAGGTCGGGTGAGTATGGTGGATGAGGAAGACACTCAAAATGCAGGTCTGTGATTGTTGCAACTGTTGTACGGGCAGTGTGGGGCCTTGCATTGTCATGCTGCAAAAGGACACCTGATGACAGCAATCCACGTCGCTTTGATTTGATTTCAGGCCGAAGATGATTTTTTAGGAGATCTGTGTATGATGCACTGGTGACAGTGGTCCCTATAGGCATGTAATGCTCCAAAATGACGCATTTTTCGTCCCAAAAGAGAGTCAGCAATCCTTCCCTACTGATGGTTCTGTTCGAAACTTCTTTGGTTTTGGTGATGAGGAATGGCGCCATTCCTTGCTCGCTCTCTTCGTTTTCGGTTGGTGGAAGTGAACCCAGGTCTCGTCCCCAGTAACGATTCTTGCAAGGAAGCCATCACCTTCTCGTTCAAAGTGCCGAAGAAGTTCTTCACAAGCATCAACACGTCGTTCTCTCAATTTCAGGAGTCAGCTGCCGTGGCACCCATCTTGCAGACATTTGTGAAACTGGAGCACATCATGCACAGTGTGGTGTGGTGAACCATGACTAATCTTTAAACATGCTGCAATGTCATTCAGTGTCACTAGGCTGTTTTCTATCACTATGGCTTCAACTGCTGCAATATTCTGTAGAGTCACAACTCGTTGTGCCTGACCTGGACGAGGAGCATCTTCCACTGAAGTCACACCATTTTTGAACTTCCTACTCCATTCGTAGACTTGCTGCTGTGACAAACATGCATCACCGTACTGAACCTTCATTCATCGGCGAATGTCATTGGGTTTCACACCTTCACTACTCAAAAACTGAATAACAGAACGCTGTTCTTCCCTGGTGCAAGTCTCAAGTGGGGCAGCCATCTTTATACTGATACTGCGACGGTATTTGTGCATCTGCACTATGCTGCCACCTAAAGGCCATTCTGCACGCTGCTTGTAGCACGCTTCCCAACTTACAGGATAACGGCGCGAAATTTCGATTTTTTATTAAAATTTAAGGTTTTCATTTGACTCACCCTCGTATAAAACCTGTAGATTGATTGGATCCTCCAGAAGGAGGCATACTAAGCTATTGTGTCAGAGGTAGGACGGCCAGTTCCTTTCCTCTGGAAACTGCAGCTTAACGTGGCATCCGATCCACGAAATGTGCTAGCGTATGATCAAATAGAACTCTTAAAAGTCTTGCTCTCACTCAGATTTGAACCCACCACCGGAGCAAGAATTTTTTAAGAGCAAGCGCCTAAACCACCTTTTTTCAACTAATCACATTTGAGCTGCCAGACCATTCCACATTTGTAAGACTGGAGATTTTCTCGGCGTTGTAAATGAATAAAATTTTCTCGGCTAGCTACCCGAGAAAATTTTATTCATTCCACATTTGTTATACATTGAATAAATTTCATACCTCTCTACATAAAAACTGCAGTCGGTTAAATAAAATTCATGAATACACATAGTTCAACACTTTACTTCAAATAATCAGCTATATTATGGTTTTTATTCAATTTCACTTTATGGTTATCATCCAGATATATAAAGCAGCTTCAAGCTTACTGGTACCTCGAATTCCTACGAGATGACGTTGTACAACATTAGAAAAACATATCGTATACCACTAAATAAGTTGTTCTTCTATATATGTATGTGGAGTCTCCAAAACGGCTGTAACGATTTGGATCAAATTTCATATTTAGATAACGTTTTGCTTTTCAAGTTTTTCTAAATATGTTTTGTAGTGACCCTGAAAGCTTAGTGATAAGACCAGACAGGGTAACTTCCACTGGAGCCGTGGATAAGGGTCGACCATAGGAGATCGACCATAGTTCTGATATGAATATTCGTCATAGGTTCCTACTGCAACACCTGACAGGTTATTATGCTCAGTACATTCAGATAATAACAGTGGAATGGCTGAGGAAGTTAGGATAAATTACGGTAAACGGCAATTACATATTTACATATTTATTTACATGAGCAATGACTGATGGCATATGTGAACATTTACATTGTATAATTGGAGTTGTAACACAACATTAGAGATACGGCCAAGGACGGGGCGAGCATGTAACTTATGGGCGCCTCGCAGCCCAAACTAACTGGAATATTGATAAGAACTCTACAAGATTATGCCCATATGAATATGACCAAATGATTTACTCTTTAACTGTCCACCTGAATATGCCCCTCTGACTATCCACACCAGCTATCGCAGCAGAGCCCACCTTAGTAGTAGACGACAGCCATCTTCTTCTCTGCTACCGCCGCCCCGGCGGCGCCGGCGACGACGTCCTCGGCGTCGATGTGGTTAGTTGAAAGACTTTCGTAGAGAGACAGACATACCCCTGCTCCCAGGGTTTAAATAGATACTTCCCCTTCCTATCATCACTATGCGGAGAGGGCAATACCCCTCGCTAACCTGCTGTATGAAGTCATAGTAACAGCTTGCAGTAAAGACAAGCGCTTGGCAACTGGCTTGCTGACATGCGTGCTACTTCCCAGGTCATAGCTCTATTGCTTAACTTTTTCATGCTCGCCCGCCCTGGATACCGACTTGAGAAATTAATTTGAAGTATTTGGGCAAGTGATCGCCTAGATCACTACATGTCCCCCCCTTCGCCACGTCCGGAGTCTACGGAGGACGTGTTTTGTAAACGCAGTTTGCAAAATTACTTAAAACTAAATACAGGTTTTCCTTAAAACTAATTACAATTTCTTTTTCTTCGTGTTACTGAAGTGTTGGTGTGTTGTTAAATACAATTAGAATGGTTTATCTGTTTTATTTTGTTTTGATTTCGACTGGATTGATTTGTGGTGGCGGTGTCGACCTCGCCCACTCTTGTTTGCCGTGGCTCAGCAGATACGGGCGTCCCCGCCAGCTGAGACTACGCGCGGCTGCGCCAGCATTTGACATGATTCGCGACGTCACGTCAGCTTGCTACGTTAAGGACAGCTCAGCGTCTTACTTGTTTTCATTCACCACTCCAGCCAAGTTACAGGTTACTAGAACACTCGTAAATTTTGGATTAGCGGAACATCCTCTTAATTCTATACATACAATGATTCTTCACACTTCAGTTGACACATCCATATACAATCTTCAACATATTTCACTAGAAAAATTTACATTTCCACTTCTATTGTGATTTAATACCATCTTATTATATCAGAGTTGACCGTGCGCTTTTTAATTAACAATTTATTAATGACAATTTAGTCACACAACTCCATAATGACTTATATGAATGATTCTATTTCTACAATGTATTTTTTTTCAACTAATTCTGAGTCATTAACATAAAGTCTCAGAAACCCTGTTTACACAGTAATTATGAAGATACTGTACACAACAACAATGATGACTTTTCATTTGATTTTTCACTACTCCGTTATGATTTACGTACATTTACTCTCTAACATTACTTTTCTACCATATGACTCGAGACCATGTAACCACTCCAAAATAGGTTAATATGATCTTATTTCCTTGATGCAAGTGACTGATATTACGAAAATGCACCATGACTGGTTAGCTCATTAACTCCACTTAATTTCTCTTATTTATACTTAATGGTTTATTTAACCTTCCCCAATATCCCATCGAGGAACTAAGATCACATTCTCCCCAAACATTTTATTACATTGAGTACAACAATTATACACATAACATGATTTCATCTCTTTTAACACAACTCTTAATTTATTCTGCAGGACTCACATTACTTCAATGATACACCAGTTAACACTTAGGAACTAACTTATTCTCGTCATTTCCTGTACAGACTTTCCTATGCGAAGAATACACCTCTCGTATCTATTACACAATTTACTTTTCGTTTTACTCCTTTATTTTATTATAATTCATAAAAGTTACGCCTTTTTTTCTCTACTCTCTACTTTAAATAATTCCCATAAATTAAATTCCCATTAATAACATCTCTGCTGTTTCTTCTAAGTAAATGGGCAGTTATGCTGAATGATAATTATATACATTTATATTCTTTCCAACTCCTCTTCTCCTTAGCAACCAATAATTATAAGGGATATTTTATCTGATTCACCCCATTAATGCTTACAATTTTTTTCTTCCCCGATGACTTATTATGTAATTTAGCTTTATATTCCAAGTACATATAGTTGTACGCGCTTCCACTGCGCCGCCGTACTACCCACTCAACTTCAGACGTCATGCTTCGCCAGCGACACACTTACTGTTTAGCTGATGACAGCAACACCCGCTGAACGTCAGCCCGAACTCTCCACAGTTCGGTATTTCCCACCTAAACTCCCCTCGACCTTTGTGCGTAACCATACCCGGTTCACGTCTTCGTTCAACCATATGTGGTTCTTCGTGACACTTTCCCCGTGCACGGCTGAATAATATGGAGTCGTTTGCCCCTTACTTTTATCTTATAACCACCCAGGGTTCTTCGTACCTCACCTAGTATGGATTAACATTAGGAGTTCTCTGCCTCCCCAATACTCCTCTTATGGTAGACTTCGCACCTACCTCCCCATAATCTCCTTAACACCCTTCGCCTAGAGGTTTTCTACTACCAACCCCCATAATCTCCTTAGCACCATTCGCCTAGAGGTTTTCTCCTACCTCACTTCCCTCACCCGATACTGCATCCTTCTGCAATACCTTTACTTTACCCTCCATTTACTTATGACGACCCCCAATCGTCTTGCGCCAGTTAACTAGTAACGTCCACTCTGTTACTATTTTCCCCCCCGAATTCTCCTCCATAATTCCAATGATGACCCTTTCGTCATCTCTCCTTAATCTCCCATTACCCTCCAAATAATTCTACCAATTATTTCTTATATAACTTAGTTCTACTCTCTCTATAATATTGCTTCACTCAACCTACCTTTCATCTTTAACACCATTCCTTCGTCAGGATAGGGACATTTAAGTCCACTGACACCATGCTACCATTGGCAACACCTAGTCACCGATTTCACTTACCTTTTCCTCTTTCCTCACAGGCACCTTGGACATACACTTCCCGCGTTAAAGTGGATTCAAGTGTGTTGCAGCAGGCATCACTCATTTTCACCCAATTCTCCTCAAATCTCGCCTCACCCGGCGACATCATGTAACCCCTTCAACTCTCGCCAGTTTTCGCCTCTCCCGGGCGACTCCCCTCTATTGCAATTTTCGCCACCCTGAGCGACTCTATTTAAACCCTCCAGGTTTATGTTTAACCCCACAAACCACCCCCTAACTTTTTCTTCCATGTATTGTGGAGACCATTTTTAGATCCCTCCTTATAATCTCCTATATACACTTTTTTAACACACAACCATTCTCTCGTTCCACCTCGTAGGAACAGCACTTATAGAATTTCTCATATAATTAATCATCGGCCCCAGTTCTTTCGGTTATGCATTATGATTACATTTGTGCCTCGTCTATAACTTATTTTAATTTATTTTACTGCCCTTTACTTGAATACTGCCATATTAACTCCCTTTAATTTATTTTACTGCCTTTAGTTCCATACTACCATGATAAGCTCCCTTTAATTTACTGATAATCTCATTGAATATGGATGCGTTGTCCTCGCATTTCTTGATCTCTTAGAACATCGTACCACCTTATTTTCAAGATTCCTTTATAACATGTTATATTAAGTGAATTGATTCTTATTACAGTCTAAGACTTAATAATGACCAATTACCCATGTAACTCACGTACGATAATTTTTACAACAGCTGAACACTCTTACAGCAATATTTTAGTTACCAACATGCGATTCTATTCGTTACTATAATTTATAATTCTTAATTCATCGTTCATTACGTTTCTGTACTTTTCGTCTCTTGTGAATTTCTCTTTTTTTTTAAAAGCTCAAAGATTAAATTTCTCAATTGACGCGTTCATTTGTATTACATTACAATTGAAAGTCTTTACCTAATCACCAATAAAATTTCATTTAGTTTACGATCACTCGTTCACTTCTTATGATTAACTAACATTCTGGTTTTCATTTGAATTTTACCATTAAAGATTCCGAATTTTATTCTCCCCGGAGGTGCTGTCTATTTTTGTTAATAAAGAAACTCTTATGTTACTACACATTTCAAAGTCAGGTATCCGAAATCACGCGTAACTGTTTTAATTTGCAATAATCATTCTAACCACAGTTTACATTAACTTCTTTGTATACTCCCTTTTAATCATTAACATGAACTTGAAACATTTATAAAGATTTCCGTTCCCAACGGTTCTTCTTTAACTATTATAATCTTAATTAATAGGTAATCTTCAATTGCATATAATTACTGATAATTTCGTATACCCCTTTACTCAACTGCTAAAATGGATTCAATAATCAAATAATAACTCCCTCTTCACTTATCACATTAACTTCAGTGTTCATTGTACTTGTAACAATTAGCATCGCGACATCAAGAAATATCTTATTCTAGTTAACATAACTTCTCCTTAGGTTATAATTCAAGATTGCAGAATAAATACATTTTCTCTTTCAAAAACTTCTAAAATAATTACATGTTACTGGCAAGGCATTGACACATCTATTTACTGGAGATTTCATAATATGCGCGTTCTTAACTGCAAAGCTTGAACAATTTAACATTCCATTTCTTACTTGCAACAATTTTGATGGAACTTCCTTTTCACATTTATTTCTGCTGCTCAGACAGTTACACACTACACACTCTCACTTCTGGATTTAATTAAACAAAATTATTTTAATGACTGTAACATTTTCTCGATGTGCTTTCATTCGATTTTCTTATACTCATATATTTATAACTTGTACTTCTGGCAGTTAAAGGTGGACTCTGACATCAAATTCAACTTATTTACATAACTAATATCATCAAATTACTCTTTAACTAGTAGCGTTACACATCTTTTAGAATTTAATACTGCAGCACTGTCCCTTTGCGATTTGATTCTGATAATATAAGGGCATAAACACTTTCTTGATTTACAAATAGGGCTTCCTTGAGGCATTGATACTTGGAGCTTGCGTTATTTTTTCCGCCTAGTGCTTGCGACACTTACTTTCAGTCTTGTGGCCTCCATTAGATTGCTGACCCAACCTGCCCGCTCGGCGTTTTCCTGCTGTTGCGGCGAAGGCTCGTGTCGTCGACCTGCTTGCTGAATGCTGCGTTATGGCTACCTCCAACCCAGCTCGGCCGATTCCGTAATCGGACCATCTCCTCCTCCTACGACGTCTTCTGTGGGATACTGGATAGTGGATGAGGATTAACTATTGCCGTTTACTCTAACTATAACTATACCCAAGCCGTGACGTCTGTTTGACGCAGGGCTGGCCAAAGGACAGAAACCTGAACTGCCATCATGAACGTACATAGGACGAAATATTCAGTGATCCTACGAACCACTTGCACGCCCTCCGTGCAAGTGCACCCCACAACATGACACCATAATTTTAACCCCTTCTTGTAGTGACCCTGAAAGCTTAGTGATAAGACCAGACAGGGTAACTTCCACTGGAGCCGTGGATAAGGGTCGACCATAGGAGATCGACCATAGTTCTGATATGAATATTCGTCATAGGTTCCTACTGCAACACCTGACAGGTTATTATGCTCAGTACATTCAGATAATAACAGTGGAATGGCTGAGGAAGTTAGGATAAATTACGGTAAACGGCAATTACATATTTACATATTTATTTACATGAGCAATGACTGATGGCATATGTGAACATTTACATTGTATAATTGGAGTTGTAACACAACATTAGAGATACGGCCAAGGACGGGGCGAGCATGTAACTTATGGGCGCCTCGCAGCCCAAACTAACTGGAATATTGATAAGAACTCTACAAGATTATGCCCATATGAATATGACCAAATGATTTACTCTTTAACTGTCCACCTGAATATGCCCCTCTGACTATCCACACCAGCTATCGCAGCAGAGCCCACCTTAGTAGTAGACGACAGCCATCTTCTTCTCTGCTACCGCCGCCCCGGCGGCGCCGGCGACGACGTCCTCGGCGTCGATGTGGTTAGTTGAAAGACTTTCGTAGAGAGACAGACATACCCCTGCTCCCAGGGTTTAAATAGATACTTCCCCTTCCTATCATCACTATGCGGAGAGGGCAATACCCCTCGCTAACCTGCTGTATGAAGTCATAGTAACAGCTTGCAGTAAAGACAACGCTTGGCAACTGGCTTGCTGACATGCGTGCTACTTCCCAGGTCATAGCTCTATTGCTTAACTTTTTCATGCTCGCCCGCCCTGGATACCGACTTGAGAAATTAATTTGAAGTATTTGGGCAAGTGATCGCCTAGATCACTACAGTTTGTTCCCTGCAAAAAAAACGCGATTTTACAACAACAAAAAACTAGTAATTCTTGTATTTGGTATCTCGGAAACGACTCTAACTCCATCTCGTAGGAGTTTCAGGTACCAGTAAGCCTACTGATGTTAGCTAATTTATTTCTCTTTGCTTAGAACACGGAACTGTGCAACAATTCTTGTATATGTTTGGTATCTCGGAAACGGCTATAATGATAACGTTTTACCTAAATAGTTATCTTTCCGAAAAATAATGCGATTTTACAATAACAAGCATTTCTTGCATTTGGTAGGTCATAAGCGGCACTTTCTTCATCTCGTAGAAGTCTGAGGTACCAGTACGCAAATCTATAAGCAAAACGCGATGTTACATCTACGGTGACTTGAAGGGGCTCGTGGCACAGCGAGAAAGCGCTCTGATGCACAAACCCGTCGTCGCTGGCATGTTTTTGATTTATTCAAATGTGTGTACGTAATTCCCCGCAATCATTTTCAACATTTATACATGTAATAAGATTTTTAAGTACCATTTAAAAACCAACGCATTTTTTTGTTTCAAAAATAGGGATATTTGCTGCTGCAGGTGTGAATTACACATACCGTTACTCGAACGTTACAGTTGAAACAGAGATGTTCATTACCGCACCAGAGGACGGGAGGGTTATAACAAGGCGACGTCGGTTTTTCCACCAAAAGGCACTGAAAAAACTTTTTATATGCATAATCGTTGAAACTGATTGCCCGGTATTATCTGTATACATATTTGAATAAATAAAAAAATAAAAAAATGCCCATTTCGGGATTCGATCCTGTGTCGGGCTTATGAGGTAGAGAGAGCTTGCTGGCTGCACCTTGAAGTCTACCGAACGTAGAAAGTATTTCAACCGAACGGAATATTTGATCGGGAGGACGGCGGTTCGAATCGCCGTCCGGGCATCCAGATTTGGATTTTCCATGGTTTCCCAAATCACTCCAGGCAAATGCCGGGATGCTTCCTTCAAAAGGCCATGGCCATTCCTTGCCCCCCATCCTTTCCCGTTTCTAAAGACCTCACTGTTAGAGAGACGTTAAGCAGATAAAAAAGGACTATTTCAATGCCGATTTTCCCTACAACCCTGAAGAAGCGCATGTTACTTATTTGCCACATCACGCCTCTGGCCTTGAGCTTTTATTCCAGACAGCAGGAATTGAATGTGAATTTTACAATTGGCGCCCTCCCCTTGTAAGTAGGCTATGTGACGTTAGAACAAAGCTTTTCAACTCCAAGAGGCGGCGATGGAGACGTAGTGCTTACGACGGAGGCGCCCCCCAGGTTCGGAACCTAGGACGGTCCCCACTTTACGGCTCATAACTAAACGTTTCACAAGCAAAACACACACTTGTAACACAGAACGCAGGTTACACGGTTCGCACAAACATTTCACCCTTAGGATAAACGCAGCAGATCCAACAAACCTGGTCCTAACTACTCCTTTTGATCCACACGAGCTGCCTATGCAAACAGATAGCTAGTGTCCATAGTGGCTGTCACGAAATAAAAAAAATAAAGCATTCCTTAACGCGGCACGAATAGTATTTTCTATTAAGCAATGAGTCGTGCTGCACGGAACGAGGCACATCGCACGGGCGTAGCACGCCAGGCAAGATGCGAGTCAGCAACCCAACAAGGCTGCCATCAACTTCTGAAAATCTGTCACATAATTAGTGTTTGAACGGTTGCTTACACGTTTTACAAGAATACGCTCGCTGGTCCATGCCCGAAGCTGTTACAGGTATCGTGAGCATCGCATATGGAATAGGAAAAGCATATTTGTAAGAACATTTTTGATGACAGGTAGAACCGCGTAGCGTTTACAGCTGGTTATAGATTCGTTGGCTAAGGTACCATCGAGAAGGCAGTAAGTAAATCACTGTCGATTAACTCACTCGCCTCCATCGGCGTTTAGGTTCGGACTATATGTGTCCTGCAAAACATTACTTTTTGCTTACATCAGCTGTTCTATACGTAGCTGACACAAACATTTGTATTAAAAAGAACATTCATTCTTAACTTGCTTTATAAGTAACATGTGTAATTTAATTTTTCCTGGGAACTTTTATTCGACAAACGTTAAAAATGCTCATAAAACAGAAGAAATGCAAGTTGTGAAGATTCTGACATTGTGGTCAAGAGCGTAGCCGCTGCAAACTCGTATTTTATTTAAGAATTATACTCATCATCATTTAAGAAAGCTTTTATGTCTTGTTAGATGGATCTTCTAAAGAGCCGTGCAACGCCGCTCCTGTCTCAATTGCGGCATTCTTCGCCTTATCTAAGGAACAAGAAACCACACAACCCGACTATGGTATCTCCTGCAGCGTCTCTCACAAGAAGCAAAACAGAAAAGAAATCCATTTAATAGAATGTTAGGTGATTCACAGAAATAAAAACGAGTTGATTTCTGTTCAGAACACTTATGACTATATGCACTCAATTTACTCCAATCCATGCAATATATTTGCTGTAATTACCACTTTAATTGCTTTCATACAATATATGTTTGTTCCTGCGAAAATAAAACGATTTTAAAAAATTTTCAGCTCGTAATTAGTTCTTCTCCATGGCAGTACACGAAAATTTACTTCGATGCGTTAACTGTGCGAAGCAGAATTTAAAATTAAAAACATACTTTTCTTTCCGCTAACATTAGGTTTCAACGTCATAGTCTCACTAAACACAATTCATGGAGCTAAGTGAAATGACCATCGCGGCGAGTATGACCCCGTCCTGGGAAGACGTCCCTGTTGTGGACAGTCGCAGTGGTGTTACTCCCGGCGTCATGTGGGAGCTGTCGGGTATGACTTCAGGTCACGGTTGGTAGTGATTGAGGGAACTCTGACGTCAGAGCGGTACGTACGGACATCCTGCGTCCCTCTCACGCGACAGTATCTTGGTGCCACTGCAGGACAATGCTTATCTTCACACATCACGTGTCTCTATGAACTGCCTGCGTGATATTCAAGTAATCCTGTGACCTGCACGATCCCCACATCTGTCCCCGAAATAAAACGTATAGGAACAGGTCGGACGTCAACTCCGTCCCATGTCAGTGTCCAGGATAGCATGGACCAGTTACAACAGTTGTGGCCAGCTTGCCTCAGGAGAGGACACAGCCGCTCTATGACTCCCTTCGCCACGGAATCACTGCATGTATGCATGTCAGAGGAAGAGTTACCTCATACTCATAACTGGTCTCATGCCGCCAAGTTCTCATTTTCGTATATTTGATTCGATTTTGTAATTATTGAAATAACATCACACACTCTCTCAATCCAAGTTTCATCTCGTTTCCTCCTGCTCTTCTAGGTGTTTCACAGACTTAAAAAAAATTACTGGTATTCAGAAGAATGCGCACGCGACCATTGAAATTTCTGTTTCCCGAAATAATTCCACGCGAATACCAGTACGG
Source organism: Vandiemenella viatica (assembly GCA_031002005.1). Classification (NCBI taxonomy): domain Eukaryota; kingdom Metazoa; phylum Arthropoda; class Insecta; order Orthoptera; family Morabidae; genus Vandiemenella; species Vandiemenella viatica. The sequence continues at coordinate 104,155,289 of JARYHS010013630.1, forward strand.
TTCCTTTGGAAGGTTCTTTCCGTTCCTTACCTCCAGTCCTTTCACCACTTCTAATGAGCTTGATGATGAGGAGGCGTCAAGCCACGATTAAAAATAGTTTTGCTTATTATGGCGCGGGGAACAAGTTGCGTACGCCCTGCAGCCACATACAGAGGATGGCGAGGTGATTGGCTTTAGTACTTCTAAGAAGAGCACCTTCTTTTTATTTTTTCCGTTTCACTTATTCCAGGTAATTAAATAAAACTGTCACTACTGATAAAATGCACACACAAGACGTAATATTATCCCTGCACCGCCAGTAATAGTAGTTCATCTGACAGCAGAATGTAATGCTTTATATGAAATGATATCCAAGCAATTCACTGCTCACATCGCCGTTTCCGAGGCCTTTCAGAAGTATTTCAGCTACGAAGGAGAAAGTCAAGCGTCACTGGAGGGTACGAGGATAACCATTGAAAGCGCCAGGGCTGCAGCTGTGCCTTCATTAAGCGTCTGCACGACGGGACGAGTATTGCGATTTCTCATTCGATTCCAAAACAGGAAGCCATACTGTCGCTATTACGCCCGTGGTTTCCGGAAATTACAGCAAGTCAGGCGAAATGCGGGACAGCCTCTCTCAAAAACTCAGCGTCAACAACGTAACACAGTGCTGCTGACGATTATTAATTTTTTAAAGATAAAGCTTTATATCCTGGACTCCAAGAGGATTACCTTCCACTGGGCCAAACAAATAGTAGTAGTGTTCGCTGTAGCTTCTAGCTACGGTACGGAACTCGACATGAACCCAAGTCCAACGCTCACAAAAATAATACAGACAACTCACCAGCCAAACGCTTTTCCGTACTCCCATCGGAGAACTGAGTTATCCCGCGTAGTGTTGCGACATATTATTGGCGTGCGTTGAGCCGGGTAGTTGTCACTGTACGTGGCGGGTAGCAGTCATCTGGAGAAGATTATATGATTAGCAGTCGAGGCGCTGTGGTTTCAAAAAAAAAATCTATCTGAACGCCTGTCATGACTACGTCACAGTTCCAGTGGGATAAGAACTCCACGCATATTCTAAATACTCCTTCACGTTCCCAGAAGTGAAGCGTGTTCGTGAACATAATTGCTATGATGGAATAGCGGCGGTCGGGTTTCTATGTGTCATATTCTAGAAATACGCCTAGCGCAAAATGGATAGCAGAAAACCACGAAACAGCATGACTATATAAATAAGGATTCCTCTGTTCAGTGACAGTGGTCTCGAGAAAGTATACGTTCCGATAGTTCCCGCTACTATCTTGATCAGGAAGCACTGGTAGTACTGATGTACGTATTGCTTTCCAGGGTTTCAAACAAAGTCTGTCTGGTCTCTTTTTCACTTTAAGTCACGTCTTAGGGGTGTTTCTCCTGTGATAGGACTGATGTAAATATCTTCTGAAAAACGAGATTATCTGTTTTTGGAAACTGTATACACAATAAGTATCCATAGTAGAACATTTAACATTGATTGCTTAGAACTCAAATAACTTAGTTTGTACACTATTCATCATTATATGCGAGTCTACTGAAACATATAGGCATATCCAGTCACGTGGTTTCTAAGCAGGTTAACTCATCAGGCCTAAGTTTTTCAGCAGAATTTCTTTGCTAACCTCAGCGCCCAGGCATTCCGGGACTGACCTGCTGTCAAACCGTTTGTAGCGGAGGGAAGAATGCGACCATCAGTATCTTTCACACTGTGGCGCAGTTTCGTGAGGGAACTATAGTACACTAATTCGTTGGTTAGGCCGTAGCCTGGTGTTGCCACGTATTATGTGTTAGCGACTCGCCTGGTCTACAGTACAGATCATTGTCCACCCCGCTGGAGACGTCGATTTCTGCTTCTATAATGTTGACAGAAAGGGCAGTTACTGAGCAGTGCAATTTTAACTGCACGAAAATCGCTCGGATTATAAATGAAGAGACCGAAACTTGTGCGAACCGCGTTTTTTCATTGGTGGTCTGTTTTTACTTGAAGGCTATGTGTTAACCATTTAGAGCTCTTAATAACTTCCCAAGCACCAATCGCGTGACTCTACTTTTATAGCATTGAGTAATAATGAATTCATTACGGTAATCCAGTGTAGTGAAATATTTCTTCTTAGAAAGCTTTCGCCAATACTCAGTACTACCTGAGTGAACTGGATGCACATTAACCGCCTTCGTGCTTTTATTTTTGCGGCCACCTTATTCGCATTACTCTTAATGACACGTACCGTGGTCTCAGATATTACTGTACGAATTAATCTAGTGACTGCAGTAAGCTGTAGGAGTGTTCATGATCTTCGAGAGGAAGTGGCCGCTATCCTAGTCACAGGCAATATTTTGAGTAACGACACGTCTTGCTACTCTATACTATACACTGTATCAAGTGAAAACCAACCATTTCAACGAAACTGCGCTTATGTTATGGCAATGATAACTTTATATTACATTTCAATTAGACTTCGAAATTAAAAAAATGTCTGTTGATTTAATTGTTCCGTCCAGCCATTGTTTGGTGCAAACCTTCTCACAGTCGAAATATTTACCGCCATTAGTTATATACAAGTAAATGCCACGACAATGCATCTGTATCGTACGGATGGGCATTTACAAAAATATATCGATAAATATCGAAACGATATTTACAAACACTATCGATATACATCGGGGAAAAAATGTCGATATATCGATATTTCGATGTTTTTGGCTAAAGCGAGAAATTATCTAAAAAAATCATAAAATATATCAAAATATTTAATAAAATTCTGAAAATTAAAGACACAGGTAGAAATTATACAAATTTTTATTAATTTATTATTTTTTTCAATCAATCAAACTAGTATTCGTCTGATATGGACATCAAAAGGACACTGTTTTATGTGCTCCCCGTCAATCTACTCCTGGGGTCGCTACAGCTAAGTTGACTGCAGGAGCCACTCTTTCGGACGACACAGAAGAAGCTTGACATATAAGGTATTTCAGCGCGATTTCCGAAAGCACTGGCTTGGAGCACTGGCAATTCACCCAAAACTTTACTGGGTCTGATTTTCTGTCTGTTAATGGTTGGTCCTGATACTGTTTAAGCTCATTAGGAACTGAGCCAGAGCTTGGAACCTCTTGCATAACAGTAGTGCTAAGGGATAATAGCTTTTCATGTGTGGACCAAATTGATGCGTTATCTGCGATATCTTGTGTTGCTGCTGTAGACCTTACTTCTGGAGAACGTTGTCCTCGTCGCCTAAGTTCCAAGCGAATATCATCACTTATTGTAGATATCGTATTTGACACACCGATTGGAGAAGTGAAGTGTATACTTTGAAACGAGGGTCCAAAATGGTAGCTGCTGGAAGGAATGTATTTGTTTCTAAAGGAATTAATTTCTCTTGAATTCTTTGGAGTAAAGTCTCTTTTACCGTGAATCCTAAAGTGGTCGATTGAGTAGCTTGTTCCGTTACTTGTCAAATCAGATTCGTAACAGGAATGGCTAAGCTAGCAGTCACATAATTTGTACCACTAACCTCTTCAGTGGCTTCTTTGAAAGATGAAGAAGGACAAAACGGTCATGTATTACATTAAGATGTTAAGTTGCAACCATATCAAGTGTGTTTATATTTGATTGACTTTTTGTAGCTAAGATTTTAGCTACAATTGCAGAGAGTCTGACAAATCGTTCTAACATATTAAAGCAGGAGTTCCATTTGGTGCTAACAGCTTGTGTAAAAGTCAACACCTCTCCTTCTGTATTCCCAGATGCTTCTTGTTCAGATCTTAATAGATCCATAGCATTGACAGACTGCTTAAAATAAATAACAATAATTTTTACGTGATCGCAGAGTACTGCAAATGAATTATTTTCACTTAACACTCCATCAATGATTTTGACCAGTGAGGTGCAATTTCTAATCACCAAACCTCTCTGCGGTGCGTATGGTGCAAGGGCATACGATGTTGTTGAAGGTGATTCATCCGTCGGATGGGAATGTTAAGTTTGGCGCCCCGTTTAGAATGTTTCGCAAAAGTAGGCCTGAACATGCCGACACCGGCTTCCACCCTCTTCCTTCTTTCATCTCTCATCCACAACACTATACTGAACCGCACAGTGTCACTGTCATACACACTTAGGAGCACTGTTACACAGAGGAAGGAAACGGGGATTTTTTTTTAACTGCTTAACGTCTATTAATAGCTAGGTCTTTAGAGACGGGAAAGGATGGGGGGCAAGGAATGGGAAGAAATTCGGCCATGGCCTTTTGAAGGAAGCATCCCGGCATTTGCTGGAGTGATTTGGGAAACCATGGAAAACCCAAATCTTGATGCCCGGACGGGGATTCGACCCACACTCCTCCCGAATGCGAGGCCAGAAAGCTAACCATTACACCACTACTCTAGGTGAAACGGGAAACCACCCCAGTTAATCTTCCTAGGACATGGAGGGATATACATCACCCATGTTAATCGCCTACCACCTGACACGGGAAAGATGTTCGAAGAGGATCATACTGTCAGTAAAAACTCTTGGTGTCACAGTGATTAAAAAACTAAAAACCGCTCTCACTACATCAATCGAAGACAGCAATCACAAAAAAGTATTCTTTAGTGGGGCTGTAATTCACGAGAATATGTTTTTATGCATATTTTAAAGAGCATTACAATGAACTTTAGGATAGAGGATTTAAAGCAATCCAGAATTGGTTTATTAAGCTTAAAGTGCGATAATCACTCCATTACATCAAAATATTTCTCTATACCTGGAACGTATTCATAATCCTATATAAACTAACATTCTGTATTCAAGGTTTCCGGATTCAAGATTTCCGTATTCAAGATTTTCGTATTTACTGCTAATTTACGGAACGCATTCCTTGCGATTAAGGAGTTTTGACTGTAGACTAGATTGTAGACATTTAAATGAATTAACGGTCATTCATAATGACTTGTGGTTCATCAACCCATTAATTGTTATTCGTAAATAATAAAAAAAAACCAGTTGAAAACATAATATTTCAACTACAAAGATAAAATAACCGCTTACATGCTAACATAAAAATGACGTTAACGTAAAGTTGTTAAAATTTAACAGCTTGTTTTACCCTCTCAACCGCTGATGAAGCTATTATATTTCAACAAATTCACTTTATTATTCGTAAATAATAAAAAAACCAGTTGAAAACATAATATTTCAACTACAAAGATAAAATAACCGCTTACATGCTAACATAAAAATGACGTTAACGTAAAGTTGTTAAAATTTAACAGCTTGTTTTACCCTCTCAACCGCTGATGAAGCTATTATATTTCAACAAATTCACTTTTTAAAACACTTTCAGAAGTTTGGATATGTACGTATATCTATCCTATATACATGTAACGATTAAATTGGATACTGAATTGCATTCGTAGAAAAAAATATCGAATTGGTGCTTAAAATCGAAACACTAAATACAATATCGATGTATCGATATATCGAAAATAAAAATATCGGCGGTAAATATCGATATTATTTAGAAAAAATATCGATACATCGATATATTTTGCCCATCCCTACTGTATCGTATAATCCAAGGTATTGTTAATCCATAACTTACGAATTGTTTGATTCAATGAGAAAATTTATATACTACTTTAATATCATAAATAAAGCAGTCTATACGCAAACATTCCAGGCAGCTCTATTTCAAATATTGCTTCCCAAGAAGCCGCGTGCGCAGGTGGGTCATCGATAACCGTGAAACAGTATGAATTAGTGCCGGCTTCAAGGAGTGTTACAAACAAATGATACACACATTTTGCGTACAACCTAAATTTAGAAGGAGCGGAGAAGATCAAAGAAAGAGGGAAAAAAGGCTATTCCTCTGCCCCAAACTAGGGATGGGCATTTAAAAAAATATATCGATAAATATCGAAACGATATTTACAAATACTATCGATATATCTCGAGGAAAAAATATCGAAATTTCGATATATCGATATTTTGATATTTTTGGCAAGGGAGTAATTATCTAAAAAAAACCATAAAATACATCAAAATACTTAAGAAAATTCTGAAAATTAAAAGCACAGGTAAAAATTATACAAACTTTTATTAATTTTTTTTCAATCAATCAAACCAGTATTCGCCTGATATGGACATCAAAAGGACTCTCTGTTTTATGTGCTCCCCCGTCAATCTACTCCTGTTGTTCAGTACAGCTAAGTTGACTGCAGGAGCCACTCTCTTGTACGGCACAGAAGAAGCTTGACATATAAAGTATTTCAGAGCGCTGGAGCTCTGGCAATTCACCCAAAACTTTATTGAGTGTGATTTTCTGTCTATCAATGGTTGGTCCAGATACTGCTTAAGCTCATTAGGAACTGAGCCAGAGCTTGGAACCTCTTGCATAACAGTAGTGCTAAGGGATGATAGCTTTTCATGTGCGGACCAAATTGATGCGTTATCTGCATTATATTGTGTTGCTGCTGCAGACCTTACTTCTGGAGAACGTTGTCCTCGTCGTCTAAGTTCCAAGTGAATATCATTAGTTATTGTAGATATCGCATCTGACACACCGATTGGAGAAAAGAAGGGTACACGTTTGAAACGAGGGTCCAAAATGGTAGCTGCTGCAAGGAATGTATTTCTTTCTAAAGGACTTAATTTCTCTTGAATTCTTTGGAGTAAAGCCTCTTTTACCGTGAATCCTAAAGTGGTCGAAGGAGTAGCTTGTTCCGTTACTTGTCGAATCAGATTTGTAACAGGAATGGCTAAGCTAGCAGTCACATAATTTGTACCACTAACCTCTTCAGTGGCTTCTTTGAAAGGACCAAAAAGGACAATGAGGTCACGTATTACATTAAGCTGTTAAGTTGCAACCATATCAAGTGTGTTTATATTTGATTGACTTTTTGTAGCTAAGATTTTAGCTACAATTGCAGAGAGTCTGACAAATTGTTCTAACATATTAAAGTAGGAGTTCCATCTGGATCTAACAGCTTGTGTCATAGTCAACACCTCTCCTTCCTTTGCCCCAGATGCTTCTTGTTCAGATCTTAATAGATCCATAGCATTGACAGACTGCTTAAAATAAGTCACAATACTTTTTACGTGATCGTGGAGTGCTGCAAATGAATTATTTTTACTTAACACTCCATCAACGATTTTCATCATCAGGGCTTGACCAGTAAGTTGTAATGTCTAATCACCAAACCTCTCTGCAGTGGGTATGGTGCGAGGGCATACGATGCTGTTGATGGTGATTCATCCGTCGAATGGGAATGTTAAGCTTGGCGCCCCCTTTAGAATGTTTCGCAAAGGTATGCCTGAACAAGCCCTCTCCCTTCTTTCATCTCTCATCCACAACACTCTATACTGAACCACACAGTGTCACTGTCATACACACTTAGGAGCACTGTCACACTGAAGAAGGAAACTTTTTTTTTTAACTGCTTAACGTTTCTTAACAGCGAGGTCTTTAGAGACGGGAAAGGATGGGGGGGGGGGGGCAAGGAATGGGAAGGAATTCGGCCATGGCATTTTGAAGGAAGCATCCGGGCATTTGCCTGGAGTGATTTGGGAAACCATGGAAAACCCAAATCTGGATGCCCGGACCCACCCTCCTCCCGAATGCGAGGCCAGAAAGCTAACCATTACACCACCATGTTCGGTAAAACGGGAAACCACCCCAGTTCATCTTCCTAGGACTTTCCTTGGAGGGATATACATCGCCCATGGTAATCGCCTACAACCCGACACTGGAGAGGCGTTCGAAGAGGATCATACTCTCAGTAAAAACTATTGGTGTCTCAGTGATTAAAAAACTAAAAACCGCTCTCACTACATCAATCGAAGACAGCAATTACAAGAAAGTATTCTTTAGTGGGGCTGTAATTCACGAGAAAGCTATATGTCTTAATGCATATTTAAAAGAGCATAACCATGAACTTTAGGATAGAGGATTTAAAGCAACCCAGAATTGGTTTAATAAGTTCAAAGTGTGATAATCACTCCATTACATCAAAATTTTTCTGTATACCTGGAACGTATTCCCTATAATCCTATATAAACTAACATCCTGTATTCAAGGTTTCCATATTCAAGATTTCCGTATTCAAGATTCTCGTATTTGCGGCCAATTTACGGAACGTATTCCTTGCGATTAAGGAGTTTTGACTGTAGACTAGATTGTAGACATTTAAATGAATTAACAGTCATTCATAATGAATTGTGGTTAATCAACCCATTAATTGTTATTCGTAAATGGAAAAAAAGTTGAAAAGATAATATTTCAACTACAAAGATAAAATAACCGCTTACATGCTAACATAAAAATGACGTTAACGTAAAGTTGTAAAAATTTAACAGCTTTTTTTAACCTCTCAACCGCTGATGAAGCTGTTATATTTCGACGAATTCACTTTTTAAGACACTTTCAGAAGATTGGATATGTACGTATATTTATCCTATATACATGTAACGATTAAATTGGATACTGAATTGCGTTCGTAGAAAAAATATCGAATTGGTGCTTAAAATCGATATATCGAAAATAAATATATCGGTGATACATATCGATATTTTTAGAAAAAATATCGATACATCGATATATTTTGCCCATCCCTACCCCAAACCTCTCCGTGCTAAAGTGTTGAATACACGGCCAATCTCGCTGCTTACAGCAGAACTCCCGTAAACTTGTTGTTTTTGGAGTTTGGCGTTTAAAAAGAGTTTACTCTCCCAGGGTAGTAATGTTTCTGAATGGTTAAATGCACGTTGCCATTGTCTGTTTTATCAGTTAGTTTTTGTTCCCGGCCATCGATGCAGTGTGACGATTCACGTGTTTTTCGTCCATACGACACAACACCGTTGAAACCTCCACCGCACACGAATACTACGTATAGCAAACCAAACAAGGCAATTATAAACCATAAGGGGTGCTGGAAATAATGCCATAGTGGCACTCCTGTTTCATGACTACATGTATCGACATTGCCTGTTCCTTTCCTCCATGCGTGCTAAATGTATACTCTGTATGCATAACTAAACATCACCTACACGCCGATTGTTGGTTTTCGCTATTGGAGGCGGAGATGTGTGATCAGCATATTAGCTGAGTATGCAGCTCTACTGTCGGACATACTGTGGTGGTTGAATTGTTAACTTTGGTCCCTGCCATTCAGGTACACCCGGTTTAAATTCCTTGTAAATTATTATTTTCCTTAATTGATGGAATGCATCTCTTATTAAGGCCTTCCACAATTTATTTCCCGTTTCTGCCTCACTTTGTGACTCGCATTCCGCGAAGTCACAGTCAATGAAATCTGCTGTCGAAATTTGCGCAAGAAAACAGTGTCGACTGCTGAAACACGCAATGCTATAAGCAGATCGTGTAGAGGTCACTGTACTAACACATTTCCTCCAACAGCACTGTGGAGTGCGGCTTGTCATCTCCGTGGGGTGATTGTCATTCCTCCAGGTACACCATCAGCACCACTGGTCTCTTATGGCGATCGCAGGCTCATACTAAACCACCCAGATATACTTGCAACATAGTCAAAATTATGATTAGTGGTTCATGAATCGGTACACAAGATAGAGTCAAAAAGTTCAAGTCAATATATTCTGGATTAGTTATCGACATTTTATCACATCTCGTCGCATTAGTATTTTGTGTTAAGTCATATTTCGATACCATCAAAATATCGATACCTACTCAAATTGTCTTACGATACTTACTCATATAAGTACTGCATAAGTATCGATACTTACTCGTATCGATATGTGACATTTTGCTAAATTATTTATTTAATTTGCCTAGTGTAATAAAATCAAATGACATGCAGTAAACATTTTTATTTACTTATTAAAATTATAATAAAGCACTCATTGTAAGCAAACTTTGAAGGTTATGTCCCATTTTTACATTTTTATTTATTATAATTTTAACACTTTTAAACAAAAAGTTCACTTTTAGAAGGTTTCCCAAAAAAGCAGTTGTTCCAAATATTTTGGCAGTTTTTTCTTTTGTTTGTGATTGTTTCATCTGCCTTAGAAAACAAACATTCACTTGTTACTATCGTTCCTACAACAATAAGATACTGTTGTGCGTATTTATACAGACAAGGAAATAAAAGTTTTATTTCTTCCCATTCTGTAAATGGATTGCTATCTAGAGACGTTACAGTGTTTGACAAATAGAGAGAGACTTTGTCACTACAGTGAGTTTTCTTTCTATTTTGCAGCTGTGGGCTGGCTCTTTGTGATGTTTCCAGAAGTCATATTCCTGTGAGACACTAGCTGAAGCAGCTTCTTCCTCCGATTTACATGGGCTACTTAGTTGCTCATGAACCTTTTAGTTTTTGTTTCATCTTGTTTGCTCGAGAGCGACCATTGGCCAGGTACGACTTCATTACAATGAAATGGGACCTAAAACAAACCCTTTGAGATTAGATTGTCTGTGGCAGCTGCCTATTCTAAGACTGATTTTGTTTGATTTTCAATGCTACCAACTTTACGTCAGCGGGAAATTAATTTGGCAGGTGCGGCTGAGTGGCGTAGCAGGGTTGATGCAATTGGAATTTAACAACAGGTGCGTTTCGATACTTTCGATTCGATACAAGTAGTTTTCTTCCGATACACAGTAAGTATGGAATGAAGTAGTTTGAACACGAAAATTACTTGGTATCGAGTACTTACTCGTATTTATTTGTATCGCGTCATCACTACTTGTGTTCGGGCGTAAGCTGTTCTACAACACCATATAATATTATATTATTTTGTAAATTTAAAATAAAATCTTGAATACTAATCTTGAAGCACTAACACAAATAGAAATTAATAATATTTAAGTTGGCACTTCCCTTGCTTTAAATTCTCAAATTATTCTGCTTTTAGTTTTACAGTATTCATTGGTCACGATACACATTCTCCATAATTTCATCAATTTACCACTTTACTTCATACATTAATATTACACATTAAGGTTCTTCTTCCAAACTTTTTACTATGAATAACACTGGTTGTATAATTTTCTATATTACACGCAGTCATTCATTTCAAGCAGTTCAACAATGCCATTTCATCTCTGGCTTGATATCCAGTGAAATGGAACGACAAATACATATCTAGTGATTCAGAGAAGTGCGAAATTTTAACACATCATTTTCAAAACGTCTTCAAACTGAATCCTATAGTAGATCATGAGTTCAACAAAACAGTCGAAGATTCCAATCAGCATATGACCATTGGAGCGGAGAATTATCTCAAATTCACTGCCCCAAGAGAACTGCGACAAATAATTAAGAATTTGTCCGTAAGAAAATCGCCAGGTCATGATAATATACCCAACATAGCGCTGAAGTTATTACCCCCTAAGGCAATAACTTATCTCACAGCACTTTTCAACAGCATTCTCTGTACTAGATATTTTCCAAGAGAATGGAAACATGCTAATATCATAGTTTTCAATAAACCTAATAAACCAACTTACCTACTCTCAAGCTTACTCCCAACCTTATCAAAATTACTGGAAAAGGCAATACGGACGCGGCTAACTTCCTTCCTTCATGCTATGGGAACCATCCCACCACATCAATTTGGATTTCGCCCGACGCACTCAACCTCACACCAAATACTACGCCTGGTTGAAAACGTCACAAGGGGCTTTGAACTTAAATATCACACCCTGGCTGCTTTTCTCGATGTTGCCCAGGCATTTGACAAAGTATGGCATACTGGACTCTTATATAAACTCAAAAGTACAGGAATGCCTCTATATTTGTACAAAGTCTTAGAAATCTTTCTACAGAACCGAACATTCAGTGTACGAGTGGGCACAAAAATATCCTCAGCACGACCAGTAAGAGCAGGAGTCCCACAAGGTTTTGTTTTAGGGCCCACCCTATTCAACATATACGCGTCGGACATTCCAACTTTCACAAATACCTCGACTGCAATGTTTGCTGATGACACAGTAGTATACACTTCTCAAAACTACATCACAACACACGCAATTACCTACAGGATGCAATTGCACAACTAACCGATTGGTTAAATCACTGGCGAATATCTCTAAACCCCGGAAAATTTCAAGCCAAAATGTTCACTCTGAGACGCCCACTAAAACCGCCAGAGATAAACATCATGGGAAATAACATTGCATGGAACTGTTCTTATTACTGTTTTAATACTGTTAACACTGATTTCACTATTGTCACAAAATATTTACTGTATCACTGTTATGTAGTTACTGAGGGGCCCTAATGGGCTGACCTCAACCATGTCAATAAGAATGCTATGATTTGTAAAAGACAACCTTATCCTGTAAAGCTAAATTTGCTGATCGGTAATAAACATATAACAAAAAAAATTCTTTGACCAGCGACCAAGCAACCTCCGTACTCAAAGAAATAAATTATGAACAAATATTTTCACATTCGATTATAATAGACATAAGGTGTTGGAGGAAGCAAAGACAGTCAACAGCTTCAGTGGTGGAGGAGGATCACAAATCCCAACAGCGAAGTTAGTGGAAGAACTGTCTTTTAAAACATAAATCCACACAAGTCTGATCTCGGAATGAGCGGTGTTGTGTTCAGCGTCTGTTCACCAGGTTAGGTGCGACTGAGAAATGAACTCTACAGCTCACAACCGTAGTTTTAACCTTGGAGCGGTCCACAAACCGTTCCATAAGACAGTTAAGTAATCCATATGCATGATGCAAACATACGGAAGCATTACTCCAGATGGTAATCGGAAATGCCAATCCACCACTGCAGATCTCTTTTGAGAAGACTAAATTCATGACCAATATTAAGGATTCACTCACAATACTAAACACAGTGTATGGAAAAATTAAGAAGGTCAATAAATTTAAATATCTAGGTAAAGTAATTCAGATTAATGGGCTTGATAAGGAAGCAAACATATCAAGAGCAAGAAAACTAGAACTAGCATACCAGCTGACAAAAGATACATACAATAAGAAGAATCTTTCAAGGAAAACTAAAATTAAACACTACAACACAGTAATCAAACCAGAAGGTCTGTTCGCCTCAGAATGTTTGTTCTCTATGAAAACTGGAGAAATAGAAAAGATAGAAAAAAGGGAAAGGGAAAGGAAAATCTTGAGAAAAATTTAGGGTCCATTAAAAATTGAAAATGGTAAGTTTAAACACCGAAGGAATAAAGATCTATACAAAGAAGAAGAAATTTAACGGATGTCAGGCACGATGAGAAAGAGGATAATCAGTTTTTTTGGTCTCACATAATGAGAATGGATGACAACAGAGTTACAAAAAAAATTTCAACCATATTTACAAGAGTAAGAAGGGCAACCAGTGGATCCAAGGAGTAAAGAAAGATATGATTGAGATCGGAATAACAGAAGATTTAATACAAGATAGAGCAACTTTTAGGAGACTGATCCAAAATTTCAAGGGTTTCGAGGAGAAGGAGAAGAGGAAATGTAGTAACATATGGACAGAATAAAGGAGGAAACAGCAAAGAGAAAGGATGAAGAACGATTGGAAGTAAAAAAAAAGGAGTGATTGAATTAAATGCACGGGATAACTTTTCGTGGTCCTTAGATGGCCGATATCGAAGAGAAGAAGACATAACGCGTTTCTTTATGCTCTGACATTCATACTACAATTTAAATTTTTTTTCATAAGATTCAGTGTCTACATATTTTATTAAATAATGCTGTGACAAAGTTCCATTTAAAATCACTTTAGCTCAAATCATCCCCCTTCAAAGAATCTTAAACAAAGAAAAATTAATGATCTGTTCCAATCATGAAGCTGTAAGTTTCTGTTATAAAAATAATAATAAAAACTAAATCCTGTGAATGCCTGATCAGTACAGTGTTGCTGATTACCTTGAGTTCATGGGAAGTGCGCAGCCTGTGAGGTTCAAGTCGGTGTCCATTAACTTTTCTTTTACAAACGATTCAAAGATTTAAAGATCTGTCAGGCAACTTGGATATTAGTAGCTTAGCATTCATTATACAATTTATGTTCAAATTGAATGGACGAAATACTGATAGCTATCAGTAGATTCAGTGATGATTGAGTTCTCTCTTTATTCTTTGCTCCTAATTTGATTATAATATATATATATATATATATATATATATATATATAATAAACATTTCAGTTACCGATAATGTTACAGCACACGTATTATTTCAACTTCGAGTGTTTCCAACTCGTTACAGTACTCTTTCGATTATTTCAACAACGCCTGAAAGTTAGGCTCTTCCCGCAACAATACTGTTACAGTGAAAGCATAAATGCTAGGTGCTAGAAAATAATTACTTGGTGCTGTTGGTAGTTCAGAGCTCAAGAGAAAGCGGTAATTTAGGTTAGCGTGTATTTTTCTGTATATTGTTTTCTGTACATGTTTGTAAAAGTATATAATTAACCGGTTATAGTAAGTAATCGCATACTGACTTCTGTAGAAGAATGAGAGACTGTCATGTAGGAATCAGTTAGTAAGGGCCCTGTTTAACCGATATTTCTTTGGATTTTTCATCCAGGAATTGTCCCCTGAGTCTGAACGTCTAAATTAAATGACAAAGCTTGTGCGGGCATCGTATTACTGTCGTATTGGTGAAATAAACAACAAATACCATACAGTGTGGTTACTCTCTTTTTATTTCACTACGCATTGGCACATTTACTAAAGTTATCGCAGCTGCTGTTTCATTTATTTTCTTGCGCAATTCACTGCCCCACAACTATTACACCAATTATTCTGCCCTGTAACAAAGGTATTTTCAAAATTTTCAGAGGAATGTCGCAACAAAATGTATGATTATTACTAATTTGTTGGGTTGTGTGGTAACCTCGAAAATGGGGTTGCCCACCTGAAAGTAAAGCAACCCATTAAAAACATCCTAAAGAAAGTTGCTGCTGTGAAATAATTTCACCTTACGTATTTTTTTTATTATTTGTTATCTTCACATTTAATCAGTTTGTTCTATACAAACATGAACAATCAGTATTTTGTGTTTATATTTATATATTTTATATGTATGTTTCTTTTACATATATACATATAACTAGCAAAAGATCACGAGAGATGTCATCGCATCGTTTGCAGTTACGATCTAATCAGTAACGTAGCCTCGGACTGATTTGCTAGAAATGATAGAAATCACGGGTATTGTAATTTTTATGAATCGTAAGTATAACGTGAATGTTTCAAATTCTATTAGGATTTTGAGAAAAAAACAACGAAAATTGATCTTAGTATACAAAGCATTTAAATTATTGTGTATATGTAACACCTTCTGGCACACGAGAATTCGACCAATAACTAGTGGTGCTGTAGGTGAACCAACACGGATAAAAAAAAAATGATATTAACTCAATGAAACTTGGGTCAACTGAAATGTAATGAAGAGTTTTTCCGCTGTGCAAGTTATAAAATTTTTGAAAATCATTGCGTTGATCGCAGCAAAGCTCACTGTGATAACCGATGGTCAAGTTAGTATTTAAACTTATCGACCATACTTTGAGGTTTGAAATTTGAAATTATTATACGTATGTCGCATTTTCCTGAAAAGAATACAGGAAAGAAAGTGACAGTTTTCGAATATTGCGCTGTTGAACACTATTTGGCTCTTCCGCCATTTGCAGTGACTACGACGCACTGACGTCGATACTCGCTGTGGCAGATGTGCCTACTAGTACACTCAAACATATAGTGACCAGCGACACAATGGGAGCACATTTCAGTTTCATCTGTTATCAGAATCAAGAGAAGTGTTATTGGTTCGCCGTGTCATAGGAAAATCAAAGTAGTGCTCGCAAATTAGACGATATATTTTGCTATTACGATCTTTAATCCAAGGTGAGGGCAGTCTAATGACAGGTATAGATGAGGGAGGGACAAAACGAATATTTTGCAACATTTTGTGAAGTACGGAGGATGAGTTGAAATGCTGCGTGGACAACTCGTTACTATAGTGAGCTGTGCGGTGTCGCAGAGTGACCTTTTAAAATTTGTAAAATTCCTCGAGTAAAACAGTTGAATAAATCACTACTGTTGATACAAGTTTCTCGAGGCCAATATAATTTTTTAATTTGTTCCACTACAGCTCCCTAAACTGACAAACGAGACTGTATGACAAGCCGGTCAGTGTCATACATCCCAGTAGTTTCAGTTATGCATAACCGATGATTCCTATGTGAGCGACCGTTATTTAAGCTTGCACTGCTATTTCTACAGGGCTGTTCCGCAAATCTGAAATCATTTGAGAAATTATTCGACCACGTAATGTGTTCAATGTGTGGTTCATTTCTCAAGGAGCTGTATTAAGAGTGCCTTGAGTAACACCCACAATATTTTACTTGAAATTAGGCAGGTTTCAATTTTCTGCGACTAAACCGTAGTCTTCAAATATCCGCAGAGACAGAAGTCAATCCGCGTCTGACCTGCACTTCTTAGAGGTATCTCAACTGATCTGACTCAGCACTCCGGAAATCACATTTTCCGACTTGTCGAATGCAATGTGCCGAAGCACCATCCTGTTAAAACCTGGCAACGGAATATCCGTCAGAGTTGGGTACTGCGGTAATCTCTACCACTTCTACTCTGCATCTTCAGGCTCATGGCTGTCAAAAAATAATGGACCTACGACTTGACAATTCAAACCCCGCAACAGACCATCTCATCGTTCGATGAAAATCGTGTTCTGTTCGTAGCCAGCATATGCCTTATAATTTGATCCTCTCCATACTTGATCTTGATGATTTTAGCGTATACCTGGCAACTGCCCACCTCACACCTCAGTCTATTCACAACTGTTATGTTATCCAGTTTTCATTGTAGACTTTTGGTAGGTCTTTGTCTTTCACAACAGTAACCGTGTATTTTGAAGTAGGGTTATGTTTTAAGAAACTGTTTCTCGCCTTAAGTTTCTTCGCAAGACATTCATGTCCATGAAAAGGATGAGTGATATCACGTTGTACTTGTACTTTATCCACTCCTCTTCCAACAAATATTATATTATTCCAGAAATACGTTACACTGTCCAGCATGGACTAGAATTTAAAATTCCTGTTACTAGCCCTACACGTGTAGCTGAATATCAGATACACCTATTTCAGACCATTCGAAATTTAGCAAAGTGTTAAAGTATTTTCTGCAGTAGCTGATCATAGTGGAAGTGCGCAGGTTCAATGGCTGTTTGAGACCTTGCACGCGGGCAGCTAGGGCGCAAAAATAAGGAACATTCACTCCCTGTTGACGGATAAGGTACAGTTCTTGGATCCTACCGCAACGCGGGGCTCTGAAGCGGAACGAACAGGTATATTCTGCCTATCATGTGACATACGTTTTCAGCCTGTTGAAGTAATTTAATCGTTTAAACTGCGCTAGCACAATAAATCTGCCTCATTGGAAAAATAATTTAGTTTTAATGTTTAAACAGCCTTTAAATACTGAACCCAAAAACGTCAAATTAACAGCAGTTTTTCTGTGTAGTGGGATAGTCACGTGTTGCAGTAACACAGATGGTTTGGAGCAAAAGCAAGGGAGCAGTGATGATCTGAACGGATGGGTGATACAGCTAGATTTAATGAAATGTAATTTCACTGTAGTATTAGTTGTTTTAGTACGAGGGTGAGTCAAATGAAAACCTTAAATTTTTAATAAAAAATCGAAATTTCGCGCCGTTATCCTGTAAGTTGGTAAGCGTGCTACAAGCAGCGTGCAGAATAGCCTGTAGGTGGCAGCATAGTGCAGATGCACAAATACCGTCGCAGTATCAGTTGGCTGCCCCACTTGAGACCGGCACCAGGGAAGAACAGCGTTCTGTTATTCGGTTATTGAGTAGTGGAGGTGTGAAACCTATTGAAATTCATCGAAGAATGAAGGTTCAGTACGGTGATGCATGTTTGTCACAGCAGCAAGTCTACGAATGGAGTAGGAAGTTCAAAAATGGTGTGACTTCAGTGGAAGATGCTCCTCGTCCAGGTCAGGCACAACGAGTTGTGACTCTACAGAATATTGCAGCAGTTGAAGCCATTGTGATGGAAAACCGCCGAGTGACACTGAATGACATTGCAGCATGTTTAAAGATTAGTCATGGTTCACCACACCACAAAATGTCTGCAAGATGGGTGCCACGGCAGCTGACTCCTGAAATGAGAGAACGACGTGTTGATGCTTGTGAAGAACTTCTTCGGCGCTTTGAACGAGAAGGTGATGGCTTCCTTGCAAGAATCGTTACTGGGGACGAAACCTGGGTTCACTTCCGCCAACCGGAAACGAAGAGAGCGAACAAGGAATGGCGCCATTCTTCATCACCAAAACCAAAGAAGTTTCGAACAGAACCATCAGCAGTGAAGGTTATGCTGACTCTCTTTTGGGACGAAAAATGCGTCATTTTGGAGCGTTACATGCCTAGAGGGACCACTGTCACCAGTGCATCATAGACAGATCTCCTAAAAAATCATCTTCGGCCTGAAATCAAATCAAAGCAACGTGGATTGCTGTCATCAGGTGTCCTTTTGCAACATGACAATGCAAGGCCCCACACAGCCCGTACAACAGTTGCAACAATTACAGACCTGCATTTTGAGTGTCTTCCTCATGCACCATACTCACCAGACCTTGCCCAAGTGATTTCCATATGTTTGGACCACGCAAAGAAGCAATGGGAGGAAAGAAGTTCCGTTCTGATGAAGAGGTACGCCACGCGGTGCATGAGTGGTTACGCGGACTACCAAAAGAATTTTTTTGTTAAGGAATTTATGCACTTTGTAAGAGCTGGAGGACTTGCATTGAGCGTGGGGGAGATTATGTTGAAAAGTGATACAGCTTTGTACCACTTCTGCACAATAAATAATATTTAATAAAATATTTAAGGTTTTCATTTGACTCACCCTCGTATTTTGGCTCCATTCTCTTTGTATTATGCGTTTGATGTAATGTTTACTTCAGTCCTAGTATTGATATCTGTTTGGACATAGGCCCCGCTGTAAAAATTATTTTTTTCTGTCATCAGTATCTCAACTGGCTTGATGCAATTCACCATCTCTTCGTATCTTCATCTCAACACATCCTAGATGATGGATAATCTATTTTGGGAAAGCCACGTATAAATAGTGACTTCCCGCTGGGAACGTAATCGTGATTAATTAATTGGTGAGCGATTTCTCTCCTCACTCCCGCCGACCACAGGCACCCGAAATTCAGCAGCAGCGATTCGGCCAGTAATAGCGCAAAAAATAGAGATCCACTCACCTTATGATTGTAGCGTCGATTGGCATGTTCATGCTATAACATGACACCAGCTATTATTTCCAGCAACATGCAACCAGGATGCACCGAAATCTGAGTTGTAAAACACTCTTTCCTCCGAAACTTGGCATAACTCGCCGACAGTCAAATAAATAGCTTAATTCGCTACGATGATTTGTACGCGAACTTAATCGTCGCGGACGTGAGCGTGACAACAATAGTAACTCAATAAAAAAAGAAAAGTCACACATATATAATTTCCTTTTGGAACAAGGAACGCAAATATTGCATAGGCCAGTGGATGTCTGAATTACGCCAGCTGACCTTTATTCCGCCGCGAACATAGATGCCCGCGGCCGACGGAAAGAAAAATAAGAAATCGCTCAACCACATCCTCAGTTACCTGCTTCATAGCCACTATACAATTATTTCGTTTCACTACTCCCTGCACTAGCAATTAACGAATCTCGCATGTCTTGAAATGTGATACACCATTCTATCTGTTCTTTCTGTGAGACTGTTCCACAAAGTACTTCCTCTCTCATTATTCCCAAAACACGTTTATATTGTACTTTATCTGTCCACTTTGTTTGTAACATCTTTCTAAAGCGCCACATTTAAAACACTACAATTATTTTCCTAAAGTCTAAGCATCATTTCAATAAAATTCTACGCGTCATATTTCCAATTTTAGAACCCTGCTTCTGAGGTTTAATTTAACGTATTAAACTAAAATATTTATTTTATTCAAAAATACTCTTTTCGGAAAGTGCTATTATGTTTTTTACATCATTCTTGCTTCTGTCTGTACTTGTAATTTAACTTCATACTTCTCCTCTTACACCTGCTTCTCCTATTACAGCTTATATTGTTTTTATCGCTATCATTTCTGCTGCGTTTAATGACTTTTGTCTTGCCTTGATTTATTTTTAATACAAATTTTTCCCTCTCTGTTTTATTCATGCCATTCAATAATTTTTCACCATCCTTAATCTTTTCTGATAACAGGACAATGTCATCAGCAATTTACAACAAACTTATTGTTTCTCCTTGAACACTTATGACACATTCTAATTTCAGTTTTACTTTTTTCGTTGGGTTCTCTGCCTACATTTTCAATACTGATTGCCATAGATTACAACCTTCTCTCACACCCTTTTCACTGATGTCAGTCTCTCATGATCCTCTATTTTTATTACAGCAGCCGGAATCTTATGATTCATCTATCTCAATGTTTCACTCACAACTTCTTTAAAATTTTGAACATACTGTCCCATCTAAAATTATCGAAGATTTTTTGTTGGTTATTAAGCTTTATGCCGGAATTGATTCTCTTGCACCTCGATTATTACAAAATTCAAACGAATCTTCAACTAATATCTACACTATCTACCAACAAAGTAATTGGACACCTATGAAGGCAGGTGATTTAGCCCGTCAGCTGACTTGTGCTACCGCCATATGCTGCAGGCCACTGCAGAACCAGGGCACGGTGAACAGTGCACAGAGATATCGGACTTCGATAAGAACATTTTTGTGAGCTGTAATTTCAGTGTGCTCTCTGGCAGGCGACTGCAATTAATGTTAGCAGGACAAATCAACGGATGTGTTCATCCTGGGTTAGTGGAAGATTGATGTGGGTTGTGTGATGCTGCACGTTCTGGGGAATCAATAATCTTGACCGACAGAAATAGCAGAACCCTGAAATGTTAAAAATAGAGCACAGCCCATGCTACTATCCAATAGGATTTTCATGCAGCAACAGCAGTATCGGTATTTACTGGAACATTGAGTACAGAGGCCCACCGGCATGGGTATTTCGCCACGTCACCACAAGCAACTAAGCACGACCACTAGGGTGGTGTTTGGACCTTCGTAACTGGACGCTAGAACAGTGTTAACCAGCTCTGTGGAGTGATGAGTAGAGGGTTACATTATGTGAGTGTGGCGTCTACCCGGGGAACAGTGTGTAGTGACTACTAAGAAACTCGGCGGTGGTGGAGCCAAAGTGTAGCGCTGTTTCACGGCCTTCGACATCGGATCGCTGATGTTTGTGTGTACTAGCAGGGACACAGAGGCCTGTTGAAACATTCTGGAGAGTGAAATGCTCCCAAAATTGTGGCGTTTTCACGGAATGGACCCGTGTTATTTCCAGGATGATGAGGGGTATTATGGAGTGGTACGCCTACACAATGATCGCCAAATGGACTGGTCCGTCCAGATCGCCTACCTCAACATTACAGAACATCTTTGGGACTAATTACATCCCGGTTGAGGATTCTAAAATCGATTACTCAACTCATGAGATGGTTGCTAGAGGAATGACGACGAATCCCATTGCAAATACTCGTAGAGAACATGCCAGACAGGTTGGCTAGTGTTCTAGCTGCAAGAGGTGGCCCTACGAGATTCTAAAAGGAAGACGACCAAGCAAACATTGGGGACAGGTTTCGAATTACTTTTTGGTAGGTAATGTTCATCTTTTGCCATGTTTTATTATTTTGTCTTCTCTTCCGCCCAGTTAGTTTTCTGTTAAGTTATAGCAAATAAATGATGTTGAAATGGGCAAGTATTTTAGTTGCTCGGAAGAAAAATTTAAGATGTTTAGAGTATTGGTATTGGGTAAGAGAGGACGAAGCGTGTACTGATTGGAGAGAGGCGTGCTCTGAATTCAACTTTCTCCTAGGAGCAGACCAGAGACGTAACGTGCTAAAAATAACGCCCTCGTAACCAGCCACAGTAACACAGCAAGCTGGGGAGCGCTTTTTTTTATTGTTAAAACGGCATTGCGCCTGCTGTGACAGCTCTGACCACTCTTGAAAAGTTGTTGGACGTTTCCTCTTTCGAGATCGGTAGACTTCGCCATGCGAAGGCAAATTTTATAGAAGTAGAGTCTAGGGTCGAACCTGCGACCTAGAGAATCGATAACTAAACCACGCTCATCTCCAACACACAATCAATTGTTCACGTAAACTGTAACTTTAATTCGTCGCGGTTATCGTCGATTCGTTGAATAAAATTATTTGTGTTTTCTGTTACGAAGTTTACAGTATCTTTTGCACACATTATTTCTCAAGTAAGAAGCTTTTCCAATTTTCTATATGATTGAACTAGAGGGGAATAATTGATACTTACAAACCTTAAGACTTTCGTCAGAACTGAAATCTGAAAACAGTTGAAAGCCGCACTTGCTTTGACGCAGAGCTGCCGAGGGACAGCTGTACCTTGCGCTTCGGTTTCCATTATAAACGAGACACAGCACACAGACGGGGCAGCTGTTCCAAGTATTCAAGTCGCAGCGCCACATCTTAGATAGAATTCTACGGCTCTGTCAAGGAAGTAAATCGGTATTAACGAGTTATGTTGTACACGATTAAAGGTTAAATAAAAACACCGCTGCATCTCATCTCGGCAAAGTCTAATATTTATCTCCCTCATCACTAGTCATACATTCTTCGTTCATTCAAACTATTAATATTACTCTCAATACATTTACAATTATTATTTGAATAATATTTTTTAATAAAAGACAGCGATTTATTTGAAATATTTGTTTCCTTATCGTTAGTACCAAAGTCACTAATGCGAGAAACTTAATTTAATTTAACTACGGTGGAGTGCACGCTTAGGTCCCATTTCCTGAAGCCACCTACTGTTTCCATCAACAAATTTCAAGTTCTTTCGGCGTTTTTGGCAAATTATTCATCATTTCTCTTGGCAAGTTATTCCAATTTCTGTCTCTCTTACCTACCAAAAGTAATCTTCCTACACACTTGTGCCTGAAATCGAGTGTCATCTTTTCCTTCCCATGCATTATTTCTAATTCTTATACCAAAAGCTCCCCACACCTCATCATCAATATACGTCTTGTACAGCCCCATTACTCTCTTCACCTCCTCGTGCCTTCTAATCAATCCCATTCCAGCTGTTTTATCATCTCTGTTACTGATTGTGTTCTGCGGTAATTTCCAGAGACAAATCTAGCAGCCCTTCTTTGTATCCCCTCCAACTCTTATATTTGATAACCAGAATGTGGGTCCCTTCATATTCCAGCAATGTTTCTCTAACCTCATTCCTTTACTTCTCTGGTACTTCCGTTCATCACTCTCTCCACCAAGTGAAGGATTTTGAATCTTTTTCGTACCACCTGTCCGATGTGTCCTGCCCTGTTGAGCTTGATATCAAATGTTACGCCAAGATATTTGTCTTTCAAGTCTTCAATAAGCAATTCTTTCCCCATCTTATAATCATAATCGACCTTTAGTTTTTTATCTGTGTATCTTTGTATTTATTTTCGTCCCATGTTTACCAACCCAGTTACCTTTCCTTTCCAGATCACCCTGCAGCTGTTCAAGATATCTACTGTTTTTATCCTGTTATGTAGCATTATATCATCTGGAAGCAAACTAACTTCTGATAGTAAACCATCAAAACAATCATTCATTAGAACGATGAATAGCAATCGTCCCACTACGCTATCCTGTGTTAATCCCATTTTTACTTCCACCATTTTTGATACTGCATTTCCTACCCTATAATTTTGCTTTCTACCTTTTAAGAATTCTTCTACCTAGAAAATAATTTTATCATCAATTCCAGTAGTGTTTATCTTATTTACCACGATTTTATGGCACACTCCGTCAAAAGCCTTTGAAATATCTACTGCTACACTGTCAATTTGGCCTTCCTTGTCCATTTCATACGAAATTATCCCCCAGTAATTAATTGTTTGCTTAGATGAAAAATCCTGAAAAGTTTCTATTCATATTCAATGGCTAAATAAATTATTTACTTGATGGCATATTCTAAAAGTAAATCACAACACGACACCGCTTTAAACTTCTTCTGCTCAACGTTCCAAAGCCGAGGGGAAACAGAGGCCTATGGCTGTCGCTCCACTGTCTGTCCGTCTACCTCCTGAACAGAACAAGTTGACACAAAACCGAATATCATGTTTTGTAAAATTACTTATTAGATATAAAGAGTGCCGAATTATTTTTTCCCGTCCGAGTGCGTGGCATACACATGAGCAAAGATCATCTAGTAGAATATTACAATTTTTTTACTATTAATTGAAAACGTGACCGGCTTCAAAGTTTTTATGTCATTTTCGTTATAGGATCTGTCTCATAAACATTGTTACCTATGAATATCAAATTTGTCCCTGATATCCAAAATAATTCTCTCTCTCTTCCTCTCGCTTTACACCTTGAGGCTTGAAGGCATTGGTAACAAGGAAACCGAGCGTGGTGGTGTAACGGATAGCGTTCTGGCCTCGTATTCGGGAGGACGGCGGTTCGAATCCCCGTCTGTGCATCCAGATTTGGGTTTTCCATGGTTTCCCAAATCATTCCAGGCAAATGCCGGGATGCATCCTTAAAAAGGCCATGGCCGAATTCCTTCCCATTCCTTGCCCCCCTTCCTTTCTCGTCTCTAAAGACCTCGCAATTGAGAGACGTAAAGCAGTTAAAAGAAAGTAACAAGGAACAATAAGGAGTACAGAAATGGCCATTTAAAGAAACCATCTCTTCGTTCGTCTGGTGAGAGTTCGGGAAACCGAGGTAAACCGAGATTTGGATGGCCATCGGGGATTCGAACCATAGTATCCGGAACGACACGTCCAAGCGTTACCGTTCACGTACCAGGCTAAAAGTTGCATGAAAATCAAGAAGTTTATATTTTGCGCTAAATTACAACTACTTATTGAAAATGCATTTAATTAAGAGCGGGTTGTAATAAACCTGATCTGAACTGAACGAGCGGCCATCTGGCGCGCCGATGCAGAGTCTAACCTGGGAATGTATTAGGCATTGATTTTGTGACGAGGAAACCACAAACGAGACCACTGTTGAGATCTTCAGAGTACAGAACCATAATTTGCGAAGCTCTACTCAATCATTTCTTCATTGGTTTGATGCAATCTTCCATTTTTAGGAGCAGAAATGGGATTCATTGGAAGACCTGTACATTGCTACATGTGGTGTGATACCTCTATAAATTGGTAATTTTTCACAATAAGTAGAATGCAATTTCATCCGAGATAAATATGTCAATCCGTTTAGGAGATACTAACGTAGCATTATTATATTGTATTTTAAATGCATGACGAGAAACACCCTTTTGTACGATTGCATACATCTCGTCTTTCGCTGAGAGAGGGACATCAGACAATGGGTAAGAGTCAGAATACAAAGCCTGCCTGGCGGCAAATATTTTTTGGCTAGCTACCAGTATTAACAGTTTATTAAAAAATATTATAGGACATTTGGGGAGGTCATATTCTTAGAATTAACGGAATGTAATTTTTATTTCTGTACGATGTACGGTTGAGTAGAAATGGTAAGCTTTATATAACGTTAAATAAACATTCGTCTTTCGCTGAGAGAGGGATCTCATACAATAGGTTAGGGTCTGAATACAAAGCGTGCCTGGCGGCAAATATTTTTTGGCTAGCTACCAGTGTTAACAGTTTTTTTAAGAATATTATAGGACATTTGGGAAGCTCATACTTTTCGAATTAACAGGATGTAATTTTTTATTTCTGTACGATGTACGGTTGAGTAGAAATTGCCCGTTTTATTTTACGTTAAATAAAAACTCAGAAACATGGTGCTGTTAAGATTTCGTAACGCGTTTAAAGACATTAATTCATACCTTATGAAGGAATAATGATTGGAATTTGGTTTAAATCATATTTTATTAAGCGTTCAATGTAGAGTATATTTTATTTTGTATTTAATTTCCGTCCGTATATTTAGTCGCATGACTACTTGCAGGAAAGGCAGCCGGCAAACAATGATTTTTTTCTTTCTGTTGATGAAACGAAGCAGTTAGTGCGTGACACATAGTGGGTTGGGGAAGACAGGTGACGGTTAGGTTAAGTCGCCAAATTAGTGTCGCTTGAGTGCACCCAAAGAGAGGTGAAACTGGGGTTAGGGATAGCAGATGGTCGCTCAAGTGGCCTGACAAAAAGAAAAATAGTAGGGGAGTAGAACAATAGAACAAAGGACCCAAAGGGGCAGCTGGTGCGACACACCTGTGGGAAAGGCAGGTGTTCACTCAACTGGCCTGACAAAAGAATGATAAAAGGGGAGGAGAACAATACAACAACGGACCCAGAGGGCAGCTGGTGCTAGGTTGGGGTGGGGAAGGCAGGTGAATCTGAGGTTAGTGATGGGGAAGGTGGGGAGGGAGGGGAGGGGTGGGAGGGGAGGGGCAGCGAGGCGAGGAGTGGAATAGAGGGGAGAGAGGGGACGGTGGGGAGGGGATGAGAGGGAGGGGATGACGTGTGAGGAGATAGGGATGGGAGGGGAGGGGAGGGGAGTATTGGGAGGGGACGGGGTGTGGGTGGGGAGGGAGGGAGGGGAGGGGAAGGGGAGAGGGGCGTAGCCATGAACAATAGAAGGGGGCGTGGATAACCTTAGTTCCGAATTCGGCGCTAGGGGGCTTTGAGCCCGCACATACAATTTATATCTACTAGGACGTGCGAAATTTTTTAAGACTGTTCCATAATTTTCAAAACATACTCATTTCGTACTTCAGCCGGCCACTTAATTTGTAACATTTTTTGTACTGGCCCACATTTCAAGTTCTTCAACTTTTCTTTTTTGGTATTTGTAATGCCGTAGCTTCGTTTTAATAAGACATGTGCTCGACATATATTGTTTAAGAATGTTCTTCCTGAATTGTTTGAATTTCTCGTCTTGGATAAGGCTTTTTCGCTAGTGCTGTTCCTCCATCGAGAACGTTTTTCCTGGTAACGATTCAATATGATCAGTAAATCGCATTAGACTGTTATTTCCTCGCTCCCGAACCATTATGCCTCCTTCACTTTTTATATATATATATATATAACTTGATTCGTAGTTTGATTGACAATCGTACAAGTTTAATGGTATAGTAGATAGAACTACCACTTTCAACTGACGCTTGTCTTTCGAGATTCTCTATTTTTTTAATTAACACCACGTGACTGTTAGCTATTGTTTTCATTACGATATCTGGACTCTCCAGAGACAGTGTCTCCAGCAATACGTGCAGAAGCTTCCTGCTGACTCACGTAACTGCTGACAGTGAGCTTAGTGCGATAAGGGATGCTGCACACGATTCCCCGTGCTCGGTGCTTTGTGTACCTGATTCATTTTTATTCATAGTTTACCTTGAGCTAGCGGATAGACTGGATTCAGTTTTTACCTCATACGTAGGATACTGGGAATTACTTCGAGTGTTGCATCATGTTCACCTTTTTTGTTGCATTTCAATTACTGTTGTTATATTCGATTCGCAAGCAGATTATTTATCGAACTCGTACCGGCTATCATCGAAAAAAAAGTTGCATATTCTGCTCCAGCACCAGCAACTGAGATAAGAACTTGAAAAAATGATATCTTTAATTTGATATTGTTTCCGCCTGGTTGCGATGGTATTATCAGGCGCTGAACCTTTCAACCATACGATACGCATCACTAAGTTGCCTGATAGTCGCCAAATACAATACGGGTGATCTGCTAGCGGCGACGCATTGCATTTCCGTTTACTTTCGTTTTAAAACAAATATCTTCAGTAGTGATGAGACATTCTTAAGATTCTTATCTATCCAGCTGCGTTTTTCTCGTCTATTCGTTGATTTTACTGCTTTTATTAGATGAATGCTTATTCGGTTTGTGCTGTTTGTAGTACTGTATGCTAATCGTCCTCAGATCGCTCTTCCACTAGGTGAGTCGTGACAGAATACATATTGCAACTCAGGGCCTGAAGTAAACATTTTTTGAACGAAACATTCAGAAGTACTTTTTGCGACGTCTTCAAAAAATGTAGTGCCATGGGATCGATCTAACTTAATTGAAAACAACTAAAATATCTATAGAAAAAATATAAATGTTTATCTAACCAAATAATATCAATACAACTAACAAGTTACGATATATCGCTCTACTTTCACCCGATATAGCTTTGGGAAAAGTAAAAATCAGTATCACATGCAAATATTGAATTAATATCAGTACGATAACATTAATACTGAGAACAGTCTTGTCACAATTGCTTTTACACTCATATCTACAGTCAGAAACAATTAAACCTGTCGTTGACTCAACAACTAATACATTATAATACTTGACTTTTCCCAGACTGACTAACTCGAAAGTCCTACTCGGCAGTTCATTACTCGTGCTATTTTCTACACATACTGATAATGTGAGCTGGGTACAAACATGATTAATCGCATAGTCCCTATGCCGATAGCCAAATTTATTTCTACTCAAATTTCTCTTTTCTCCTTTTGTGGCAGAAAAAGCATAAATTTAACCAAACATTTGAGTGTAAATCTCCATTAAATTCATATTATATTTATTGCCCTACCTCTAGCTGCTTCAGATCTATCCTCCGATTTGTGTCCGCTGGTGATTTATTGCAGACGCCTTAGTGCCCTTTGTTTTCAGCGCCGTGTGGCTGTGTGTATAGTGATAACAGACTCGCTTATGATGACTACACACGTGGCGCGCTGCAGATGATGTGACATCTCTCAAACTGGAGTAACGTCTCTCCACCACGCCGCTCCTCACGGTACAGCTCTGTTTAATTCGTATCTCCTCTAATGTAATCGTGTCGAAAGTATTTTTGTGTTGTGTTGTGATATGTTTATTTTTCAGATCTCTCTCCACACCAATAAAAGTAGAGTAACTGATGTAAACTAAGAGAGGATTAATCGTATATTTTGTTTATACTTCATTATTTTTAATAGATTCTGGAGGGCAGCTGAGGTAATTTATTGGATGGTTTAGAAAAAATCTAAGTGAATGTATAACTAAGTATACACATGTTGGTGATTTTTTCGGCCCAAGTCCTTAGTAGCTATGATAACTGTTTTATGGGTTGTTTCCGACTTGCAACTAAACAAATGGTTTTGAAGGCATACGCGTTTCGCCTTTATTCAAGGCATTATCAGTGTCCTAGATAAACATATATACACATATATATATACATATGCAATAATGTTATTTGATATATACACCTAACAAATCAAACTTTGTTCAAAACACTAAAACAGGAATAAATAGCACACATCCTATAATCAAACATACCGCGACAGAACAGACACAGCTAATGACCACAGATTCAAAATAAGAAATAGTTCGAAAACACATAATCTTTGGCTCACGACTTTTGGATGTCAACAACAACAAAAAACTTTATATACAATTCGTGGCCGGTGAAATTCGCTAGAATACAGCCTACAAAACTTTGGACAGTAGTGATAGCGCGAGAATAGTAGCTGGTACGGAAACACGAACTGGTTAATAATATCGGAAAACTGAACAAAAATGAAATTACATCATTGTATATGTATATATATATGTGTATATATGTTTACCTAGGGGTGAAGATGCCTTGAATAAAGACGAAACGCGTATGCCTTCAAAAGCATTTGTTTAGTTGCAAGTCGGAAACAACCCACAAAACAGTTAAGTATACACAAATCACTAGAATCAATATCTGCGATAGTTATCCTACTGAAAACTGTTAGTAATTTGTAATTGTTTATTTTGTTTTGTCAAACATTTACTCTGCAATATCGCTAGAATTCACAAACAAAGTACACAATCACAAATGTCGAACATTTCGCGGTAGTAGGGCGACCGCTCATATTGTTTCTACACTTAGTTTTTTTCCGAAGCCGTCTAATAATTTACCTTTTTTAGCAGCATATATTTATAATAAGATAATAGCCTATGAACAAAATAATGATTCTTTGTCTGTTCGAATTATTGTGTTATATCGTTCTATCGAAATTGAAAATTGTTTTAAAAGCTGACAGCCAACTTTCATTTCAATCTTCTAAAGAACGACAAAACACAATGATTGGAACAGACAAAATAATTGACCACAAACGATATTTTTATGGAAGTATTAAAATTTCAATGAAATTAATATAACCTCTCATCGTGTTAGTAAAGGAGCCTCAGTGACTAGCTTTGCGGCTGCAGCTCTTCTGAGATTTTCCTGCCAATTTAGGTTGGAGTCAATGTGTACAAATAAATGATATCACTGTGCCCATTTCACCCCGTTTCCTGATATAAACAGAAACAAAAATTCGATTTAATTGGCGAATATTACTTATTTATACAAATTGACTAACTTGTAACTCCACAGCATTGATTTGCTAGGTTGGAGAATCTGTGTGTGTGTGTGTTTGTGTGTGTGTCTGTCATAGAGTTTTGTGAATATACTAACTCTGATGATAATAATAAACTCATTCATTTAGAATTTCTGACAAATATTTGATGCAGTTATTTCTGCATTCGATTTTAGTTGTCCTAATTTGATTTCAAATTGTTAAATTTTAACACTTTTTTCTAGAACTTAAACGAGACTTGATGGAGACCCAAATATATTTTTACGAACATAACATTGGTAAGAAAAAAAATCACATCGCCCCTAATAGCATCTGATGATAACCGTATGAAAACAGGATAAGGTGTATAATTTGTACTAAGCACTTCCCATTTTTTGCTTGAGACCTTCTCTAGATGAGGCTGCGATGTTTATTGAGCTGTTACTAACAGAATGAAATATGTTTGCCTAATTTTTCTTTACCTAAGGGAATCAATTCATTTAACATTAACAGTATCCATATTACACGTTAACTGCACCCTCTATTAACTACAGAGAACTATTTGGATCACAAGCACACCACTCATTTGGCAACCCCTTTTGGAAAGATTTGTTCGGTCTTTCAGTTATCTAGGAGATGCGGTGTAATGGCAATTTTCATTTCTACACAAAGAAAGTGTCATCTCTTTGTAATGAGTCTCACGTCTGGTGTGAAACTGTTCTTGCCCTGTTGCACATGGCTTCCTACATCCCCGATTAAATATTTCACAAACTCGTCTGTTTCTTCATCCAAGGTTTTCACACTCTATATTGTTGACAAATTACATGGTTTTGCTGTAACTCTAAAAACCGAGCTTGGTAGCGTTCTGGCTTCGTATTCGGGAGGACGGCGGTTCGAATCCCCGTCCGGGCATCCAGATTTGGGTTTTCCATGGTTTTCCAAATCACTCCAGGCAAATGCCGGGATGCTTCCATCAAAAGGCCATGGCCGAATTCCTTCCCATTCCTCGCCCCCCCCCCCTCCCCAATCCTTTCCCGTCTCTAAAGACCTCGCTGTTAAGAGACATTAAGCAGTTAAGGAAAGGAGGAGGAGGTAACGCTAAAAGCAAGGCACATTAATAATTGAAAATGGCAGATCGAATGGGATTCACGTAGGGCAGCGTACACATACAGTTACAACCAATACCACAAAGGACGAAGGAAAAAACTCGTAACTGGTTTAGCGTCATTCGATTTTTCTCTATATGGACCACTGGTAAAAGCTTCACGTGACAATTATGGGAAATGGGTAGTGTATTACTAAATCGACACTCAATAAAAAATATAATTCTGATGACAGTCGAAAGACGGTAGAATGCTGGGAAAAAATGATACATCTGGGTTTCCTTAATAATGAGTAAATTAGTTCCGTATAAAACAAATTGGCTAACTTTTGTTACTATTAGTCGTCTAATGTTTGGGGGTCAGGAGGCACCCAAAACATACGACGTAATGTAAATATCTCGGGGGAGACAGGGGCATTCCGACAGTTCCAGCAGGATGACACATTCACTTGTCCTCCAGCCAATCGCCTTCACAAATACAATAGGTAACAGTAGTCTGAATAAAAATCTGGTATGGTGCGTCTATATTGAAATAATTACGGGTGGAGAGACTTTGATATAATTTGATTGCGAAATGCTTATATGATTATCAGTTATTAATTATTATCACCGTTGAAGATGTAGAATTTCTAGTAATTGCTCTTCGTAAATCACAGGTTTTGACTGTTCATGGTATTATAGGGAACCCACATAAATCCATCTTCATTACTATCTCTATTACTATCAGATATTTCAGTGATGCAGTGGTTTTCTCCTAGGTTCTCATTTTTCGACTATCTTCTCTGTTGCACAGATCTTTCACATATATTTGAGAAAAATTTCTGATTCCCGTACTTATTGTATATAACAATGAAGCAGTTGTGAAATTCGCTATCTGGTTCCTTATAAATCAAAGTAGGGAACAAAACACCAGACGTCAAGATTGCCAAGTATTACAGTTTCGAAGGATTTCGGGAAAATACTTGGTGCTTTTATGTTATGTGTGTTAATGTGGAGTTGTGAAAGATATAAAGGAGATATTTCTGGTGACAGTATTTATCGGCATCTCCAAAATGTTGACTTATACTGAAATAGCATCCTGATAATTGTTCTGTATAACTTCTTCTCAATACTGAAGGCGCGCTATGACTTGAGCGTGCATTGTTACAAGTCTGAATAGGAAACCTAAAAAGGAAGATGGAACGACTTAAGTCAGATGTTGTTGTGATACGTGAGATTAAATGGAAGGAAACACAGGATTTTTGGTCTGGGGAATACAGGATAATTAGCACACAAGCTGTCAGTGGAATCACTAGTGTAGGATTTGTAATTAATAAGAGAGTAGGAAAACGGATGAGTTATTTTCAACAGTTTAGTGACAGGATTATTTTAATGAGGTAAGCCCGCCCTTACCACATTAGTACAAGTGTATATGCCTACGTCACAGGAAGATGACGAAGAAATAGAGAAAATCTACGCCGAAATCGAAGAATTAATCCAATATGTGAATGGGGGGGAATATCTGATAATCATGGATGACTGGAATGCAATGGTGAGAGAAGGAAAAGACAGGAATACTGTAGGAAGTTTCGGTTTAGGAGAAAGAAATGAGCGATGAAGCAGAGTGCAAGAATTTTGTGAATAATATAAGCTATTCCTGGCAAGAAGGATACATAACTGGAGGATACAGGCAGATATCAGCAAGATTATATCATGCTCAAACAGAGATTCAGGAATCAAGTTCTAGACTGTAAAGCGTATCCAGGAGCAAATATAGACTCTGACCATAATCTGATAGTTATGAAGTAATACAGGCAGAGCAGGCTGGATGTAAATAAATTGAAACAATCGATCGCGAGAGAAAAGTTTGCAGAAATAGTGTAAGTAGTAACGCTGAAAGGAGCTCAACTGAGGATGAATTGAATGCATTAAAGACTGAAATAATGAAAGCTGGTAAAGAGAAATTAGGTTTTAGGGAACAAACCAGTCGAAAACATTGGATTACAGAAAGAAGATCAAACATAATTTGGGGGAAAAAAGAAAAGAGGTATAAACATTAAAGCTGCCGATGGGAAACCTCATTTAAGTTCGGAAGATATAGCTAACCGATGGAAAGAATACATAGAGAAACTGTGTGATGGAGATGATTTTAAGAACAGTATATTGGAAAAGAAGTTAATGTTGACATTGATGACTTAGGTGATCCTATTCTGAGGACAGAATTTGATAGAGCCTTGAATGATTTGAAATCAAATAAGGCAGTTGGAATCAATGAGATTCCTGCAGAACTTCTGAAATCCCTAGGAGAAGAAGGGACCCAAGGATTATTCAAACTTATATCAAAAAGTTATGAAACTGGCGAGATTCCGTTGATTTTAATATTGCCATCTTCACACTTCCAAAGAAAGCACAAGCCAGTAAATGTGAGAATTATCGCACTGTAAATCTAACATCAAATTCTTCAAAATTACTGACGAGAATAATACACAGAAGTAAGGAAAGTGTAGTAGAAGGAATTAATTGTAGGTGAACATCAGTTTGGATTCAGAAAAAACCGCGGTACAAGAGAAGCGATTCTGGCTTTGAGATTAATACTTGAAGGTCGAATCAAGGAAAACAATGATACTTTTATGGCGTTTGTTGATTTAGAGATATCTTTTCTTAATGTTAGGTGGGACAAGATGTTCAAAATTTTAAGAAAGTCGGCTCTAAAGCGCCGGGATAGAATAATACTTTATAATCTTTATGAGTATCAAGTAGCTATATAAAAGTACAGAATCATGAGAGACAGACATTAGTTGAAAAGGGTGTGAGAAAAGGTTGTAGTCTTTCCCCATTAATATTCAACTTGTATGTAGAAGAAGCTATAAAGGAAGTGAAGGAAAGATTTTAATGATGCCTGAGTGTTCAAGGAGAAAAAATCGGTATGCTACGATTTGCTGATGACATTGTTTTGTTAACAGAACAGGTTGAGGATATTGATTAGTTATTGAACATCATGAACAAAATACTGAATGAAGATTTTGGACTACATATAACCCAAAGCAATACAAAAGTGATGAAATGTAGCAGAAATGATACCAATATTAGTAGATTAAATATAAAAATAGGGTCGGATGTGATAGCAGAAATAGTGAATTTGCTACTTAGGAAGTAAAATTACAACCGATGCAATGGCCGAAGCAAGAATGATGTTAAAAGCAGAATAGCACTAAGAAAAAGATATTTCATTTCAAATATTGATCTAGGACATTGTCTATGTATGGAGCACCGCACAATATGGCAGTGAAGTATGGACTTAAGGAATACCAGAAAGAAGGAAAATTGAAGCATTTGAAATGTGGTTCTATATAAGGATGCTGAAAATTAAGTGGACGGATTAAGTACGAAACAAACGAGTTTTGGAAATGATGGGCGAGGAAAGAAGTTTATGGAAGAGTCTTACAGAAACAAGAGACATGCCGGATTGGTTAACTTGTTAGTGGAGAGAACAGTTAAAGGTACAAACCGAGATTAGAATGTATGAAACTGATAACTGAGGAAGTGGGTTGTAAGGGGTATGTAGAAAGGAAAATGTTAGCGCGAGATAGGAAGATAGGAAGAGATTTAGGATTGCATGAAACCAGTCAGAGACTAATGACAGCAAAAGGAAAAAAAAATGACTTCGGAGGAAATCGTTCATATGGTCCTGAAACCACGTCAGTATATATGAGTTTACGTCGACATAAGCAGCTAAATTATACCATTCATATAAAACAATCGGGCATACCTGGGCAATGTTTTCTGTCGGCCAATTCTTCCGCCACCAGAGCGCATTAAAGTGTTAAAGCAATGCATCACAACACCAAACGGCCTTCTTCAAGAGCAGGGGCGTAACTACTATGGGGCTACGTGGTGCAGTACACCGGGGCCCCTACGCTCTGGGGGCCCCCCAAGCATACCTCTGGGGGCCCCAAAGTGCACCTCTGGGGGCCCCAAAGCGAACCTCCGGTGGCCCCCAAGAACAGTTCAGAGGCCCCACAAGCCTTCATGGCAAACTGGCGACTATGGCCCAAAATATTTTTTGCACCGGGGCCCTTGTTGACCTAGCTACGCCACTGTTCAAGAGGAAGAAGTTTAGTGTGTTTCTGGACACGTAAAGTAAGTAAGTATATTACTCATTTCACTGCAATATTTTCTGGAACACACTACCCACAATATGTCTACATGCAGTCCGTAATATTACACGTTTTTGCGAAACTTTCAAGTTACCTCCATGAAGATGAGCGGTAATGCTCTGACCTAGCATTTGGGAGGACAGGGGTTCAAATCCCCGTCCGGTCATCTTGATTTCGGTTTTCCGTGAAACCACCACAGGCAAATGGTAGGATGGTTTTTTCAAAATGCCATGGCCAAATTCCACCCCGTTTATTGCCCCCTCCCCTCATCCTCTCCTGACCCGAAGTCAACACGAGCCGTAAAGCCAATAGCGAAATAAAAACCTCCATGATACATCGTGATGTCCGTAACGCGCCATGCGTGGTTCTGATTTACACACAGCATACTAGTCGTAATGTATCTGTGGCTTCGAGATAGTTGATGTCTGAAGCTGAGTTACTGATCCCTACGTGTCAGTAAAAATGCTTTCCTGGTTACTGAAGTGTCTTCCATTCTCGGTTTTACTTTTTGCATCTTTCGTCAATACAGATGAACTTTCAGTATTGCGTTAAGACAAAATTATCTGTCTTTGTCGATATCTATTCTCTTAAGGACTTTTTTTAAAATTTTCTCTTTCGATGACTACGCAAGCTCTGGGACGCCCCTGTAAAACATACATTATAACCTGAAGTTGTTGTCAGATAAAATTACCTCGCAGAAAATGTTAATGTTATATCTCAGTATTTGCATCTCAACACTTCTTAATATATATTATTGACGCACAAAGAATTCGGCTAAGATCCTTTATACAGTATGAAATTAAATAAGATAAGGTTTTTACAGAATAGAATTAAAATTCAAACGAAACGTCAAAAAAAATATAATCGAAATGTATCAATTAGAAAAAGTAAGATTGTTTTTACAATCAATGATATACCAAAGGATTGTGGTATCGATGATAACAGGTCTGGGGACTGTTGTGTGTGATCTGTCGGTGCGGAGATATACAGTACTTGCTGAAATGGTTTAAATCATGAAACTCCGAAACTAAACATTTAAATATGACGTTCCAATCAGATCTCCAAATTCTTATCAGTGTTTGTCACCATTTCTGTTTCTCAGAGCACATTACGCCACAGCCACTATACTCATATCATGAGATGAAGGAAGCAATTTAAACAGCCTTTACCATTTCATCTCATCGGTAATGAACTCAAAATTTAACCTCTTTTAGTGTATTGTATTACCTACGAAAGATACTGACAAACAATGTTTCAAAGGAAGACACGATTCTGGGGAACTGTTTGCATAAGAATTACAAGCGAGGGATACTTTGTGGCATTGTTTTCCGGCAGCAGTTACGTGTAATGTTAAGCCTCCTCAAATCTTAAGAAGCTTTAGAGCACAGACATGTAAGTCTCTACCCTCTCATTGCGGAAAGTAAGGCATCGTAATAAATGGTTATCTAGTTGAAAAGACAGGCGAGGGGTTTCAATAAATGCAGTACAAATTGTGGTTACAAACAACAAATGTGTAAAATCACTGATCATTTCTTATCCACTCCCTCATAGTTACGGAACGTGTAAGTGCTAACAATGAACAGGCAGTTTAGTTAATAACATTTCTTCTCAAGGTGCAATATCCGTCGAACTCCATACAAGTTAGCTCATTATAAAAGATAAATGTGTATTATCTTAGTTAGTAATGTGGATCATTTTCTGTGTATATATTACAGATACAAATCCTATATCAGGCCAAAAGCGGTTTATCCTACCCGTGTCAGGATATACTACTTTAGCCCAGGACTATCTAGTTTGGCCTAAATACTTCAGGCTTAACTACTTTGCCCTAGGCTGAACTGATTTAAAACCATGTAATTATGAATGTAATATTTTGAAAATATTTGCGAAAATCGGAACGAAATAATTAAAATAAAAATTAAAAAATATCTTTTTGGAGCTTCTTAGTGTAACATATAAAATATTTATTTTTAGAGGGTGCACTATGGTGGCATTTCGAATTTTTCAAAATCTTATATATATATATATATATATATTAAAACAAACAAAGAAGTAAAAAAATTTGAAAACTCTCAGAAATATAAAAATAATATAACGTGCGTAACTGAGCTGCAATAGAGTGCCTGCAATATTCGATGGTTATTTCAAATTTTGTACAAGTCATCGCTGTTTATTTCCAGAACATTTGTTAGGTCGTCACTTCCTCCGTCTGTATCAGGAATCGGCATGGTCACATTTTCTCCCACTATAACTGGCGGATGCGATTTGTCAGAAACAAATTTTAATTCTTTAGCTTGTTGCTGAAAGCTTTCAGAAGTCGTTTGTCTTCCTTTTGGATATCATCACCAAGTTTAGAAGTTTCGGCATACGATTCAATCTAATTACCTTCAACCAGGGGTGGATCCAGGAGGGGGGGGAGGGGCTAGGGGGCTCAAGCCCTCCCCAAAAGTATCTAGGTCCATCTCCGACATTGTAATTTTGGAGACCTTTTTTTTTTAGCTCTACGGATTTGAGGCCCAAGGAGACTATAAATAGCAACTTTTGCCCGACTCAAGCTCCCCCAAAGCCAAAATCCACTAAAGGCAAGCCCGCCCCAACCAAAATCCACTGAAGCCAAGCCCTTCCCAAACTAAAGTCCACTCAAGCTCCTCCCAAACCAAAATCCTAGATCCGCCCCTGCCTTCAACAACAATTCAAAATCAGCGCAGTCAAGGTCAGACTAGTTAAAGTATATAGGCCAAACTTATAGATTGTCCTGGGCTAAACTAGTATATGCTGACTCGCGTAGCATAAACCGGTTTGGCTTAGGACAAACTAGTATGACCTGACATCGGGTTTGGTTGGTAACATATATGAACTTCAAGGTCATAAGAGCCAGAATTAAGGAAATAGAATTTTCGTTTCGGTGGTTAAACTAAACACCAATTTTTTGTCATTCTAGGTTCTGTTCGTAAAAGATGTGGTGCAGGCGAAATATTTAGACAAGATTACGTTTCTACTATTCCTAGGACAGCAAAACCAATGGCAGTTTAAGCCATGGCCGCACCAGGATTCGAACCGTGAAATTTCAAGCCGAGCAATGTAACCAGCCCGCTCATGAATCTCACAATTCCACCACGAATGAACGGACAAGTAAAAATACTTCGAGCTTTAATTTGGGCTTTACGGCTCTTCGGCTTCGAAGTCAAAACCAGGAAAGGATGGGGGGCAAGGAAAGGAAAGGAAAGGAAATTTGGCGATGACATTTTGAAGAAATCATCTGAGCATTCCCTTGGATTAATTTAGGTAAACTGCTGAAAATAGAAGCTGTAGCGGGATTTGAAACGTAATGCAATATCTGCTTGCAAAGTAATAGGTATTAAGCCTGTATAGTATTGAACTTTGGGGTTTTAATATCAGTAGCAAGTGCGTATTTAACAAAATTACAAAACGTTGCTCTAACATTAATGTAGGCTATTCCACTGAAATTTTCATTTTTTACAATAAGCAGGAGAAAAAATACCTACACTTCACCAAGGACCGTCATAAAGTGCTCGATTGCAAGCTCTGATGTAGAAGGGACTATCCCACTGAGAAGATGATGGTAGATTAAGGGCTGTCTTTCGGCGTGTCCTAATAACTACGGATGTATATAAACAGACCATTTTATATCGATGGCTATGTGCACCGTAACACACAGCAGTGGTGTTCAGGTAGTCCTCATCGTTTCCCACATACACGGCTTCGCCAGTGACTACGCACGACATGCAAAGCACTTATCTCCTTTATTGATCGAAATAACTCGAGATCAATAAAATCGGTTGCAATATCCAACAACAGTAATAAAAGAAGGAAGGTGTTAGTAATTGTATCTAATAAGCAGGGCGATAAATGTGTCACGAATTTGTCTGAGAGTGTAGCGACAGACCCCCCTCTCTCTCTCCTCTGCTACGAGGCCACTGGACGATCTTGTCAAATAAAATCTTATTGGACATACGGAGTGATACTATGGACAACACAGAATTATCACTTTTATGTGTCTTCTACAGTAAACAGATGATAGAGAAAATCAGTTTCTTTGTCTTAGTGATAAAAGATGTACGACAGGAAACAGGATTTCTTTTGATGAGTTTTTATATGCTTTTTTATTTATTCCAACTACTTCGTAGATTAGTGGAATTGGAACGCCATAGTCTCTTAAGTAAACGCAGGTTGTGTTTTTGTGTTGCAGATCTGACTGGCGATGGAGGACTCTGCCGTGACGGAGCCGCTGAAGGCGCAGACAGAGGAGGTGGAGGTCAGACCCGTCAAGAAACGTGAGTCCCGAGTCAGAAGGCTGTGCCCAGCACTGCCATCACCTCTATTCGAGATGCTTGACGCCAATTGTTTGATTAATACTAGAGACACTGTGTGTCACATCTCACACACAGTGGCAGCCACACACCAAGCAAGATACACTACAAGCCAGGAGCATGCTTAATGGAAGAGACACACGAGAAAGAATAAAACTCTATCTTTACGCTTTACATTTCAGAGAAGATCAGGAATGCTTACCGTCAGAGAAACATTCACTCATCGTATACCTACAGTAAAGCAGTTGGAGAGACACACAGACGGGTAACAGAATTCCATAAAACTTTACACACAGCAATACTAAAGCCGATAGAAAACAACGAGTCTAAAACTTAAAAAGATTCCCTAAGAGCAGATATATATATATGTGTGTGTGTGTGTGTGTGTGCGGCAAAATATCAGGGACTTCCGACCTGACAGCATATAGGCACGAAATTCGTGAAACTACTTGACTG
Organism: Vandiemenella viatica; assembly: GCA_031002005.1. Taxonomy (NCBI): domain Eukaryota; kingdom Metazoa; phylum Arthropoda; class Insecta; order Orthoptera; family Morabidae; genus Vandiemenella; species Vandiemenella viatica. Next base: position 104,195,661 of record JARYHS010013630.1, read on the forward strand.
GGAAAGTAATTAGTGTGGGGTAGTCAGCGTCGGAGTCATCCGCGGGTGTTGAGGGTCGTTGAGGAGTGTCAGGGATAGTTGGGGGTGACTCATCAGAGTTAAGGAGGAATTAAGAGTCGAGTGTGGTCGTTAGTTGTCGCGGATTGTCTGGAGGGTGTTGGAGGGCATCACCAGAATGGTCTAAATTTCTGAGGGCGTCGGCTTCCACGTCAAAATTTCACTAGTATGACGTTATAGTGTTGTATGCCGTACCAAAACGTCTGATTTGTTGCATCGCAAGCGTCCGGAGTCTTCAGAACGGAGTTCATGTACAAGAGCTAGTAGCTTTGCATTTACCTCTGTTGCACTCATATTGGCAGGGGGTGGTCTGTGGCAGATCCGAGGGAAGAGTACAATTCTGGTGTTTCACAGCACAAGAATCGCGATTCTACCACAGATCACTCGCTATCCTACTTTACGTTCTGTGATGTGGCGTGGGTGTCCACCACATTGTCGCCTACTTGTCGTTTCACCTTCCTTCAAACACTTTCCATAGGTGCTGACTACAGCAGCACGTAAACAGCCGACCAGCCTCTCCGTTTCCGAAATGCTTGTACCCAGGCGCCGCGCCCACAAACCGCTGGCCCGTAATTTACGAGTAATGGAATTTCATGACCTGTGCGTAGAAATTTGGTGTCAGATACCTGTGGAAGCCTACCAAGGACTTGTAGAATCCATGCTACGCTTTATTGCGTTCGAAAGGTGGACCAATATGCTAGCAAGCAAGTGGTCATAATTTTTTGCTGATCAGTTTTTTGCTCCGTTTTCCTCGTCTTGCATCAGAGGTCTGGAGTTAAGAGTGGCTTCAATGCTGACCAGTACCGTTTGCAATCCTTGTATATCTATCACGGATCATCGGACATCTTTCGCAGACAGCGTTTAGTGCGGTCAGCCATTCGCTCCCACCATCCACCCCAACAAGCCTCACGTGGCGCAATAAATTTCCACGTGATTCCTTGCTGGGCAAGATGCCGGTGCGTTCTCTTTGCTGATAGTGCTGCCCAAACATCCGCCAGCTCCTTATTGGCAGAGTGAAAGGCAAATCGTGCGTGGTATGTCACTTCTAGCAACAAATCTCTTCAAAACGTGTAGAAATCTTTGAGTATTCATGTCACTACATAATTCCACTTGTAAAGCTCTCGTCATCGCACATGTAAAAAGAACGCGGTAGGACTTTCTCATAGTGTTATCTGCTTAACGAAGAGTGGTCCTGTAAAGTCATTTCCTGTGATAATGAACGGTTTTTGAGGGGTCATACGATGCTATAGCAGTGGAGCTTCTATCATTTGTCCGCTGACGCGTTTTACCATTTTGCAAGGGAGGCATTGACGTAGAACTTTCCTTATAACCTGACTAGCAGTTCTGTCATTTAATTATCTCCGAATGTATTTACGATAGTCTGACAAGGGAAAACAGTACAAAATGTCTTCAGGAATCAATAGAGGAAAAAGCTAAATGCCACGCCGTGGAGGGGGGAGCGAGGAGGGTATGGTAGAGATAAAAGCCACGTCAGGCTACGTGAGGGGAGGGGATGTTCTGAGGACGTCAAAATGTTGCTACGTAGTTTATGGACGCTCCCTTGCCAGTGTGAGTAGTTGATGTCGCTGTCACAGGTTAAACTGGAGCGGGCGTCTCAGATACGGCTGGCGAAACCTTCAGTTCTTCAATCCTTGGCTTAGCCTTGAAAAATGCTCTCTTAGCGATGTCCACGTGCTCTTCACGTCGTATTCTTCGTCGGACTGAAGGTCATGTACTTTGTCGTCAGCGATTGTCAGGTCACACAATGCTTCTTGAAGTCTTGTTAAATAACACTCGTAGTCATCTTCGGAAGTCTCATCATTCATTGCAGAACTGAATTTGGTGATTAAACTTCTATCTGTCGCCCGTTTGCGTAGCCAAGCATCTTCAGACACTTTTTTTTTTTTTTTTTTTTTTGACCGCTTTTGAGCATGGATACATAGGTTAGTAGTCAGAGATATTATATCTGAAATTTTTATGGATTTTTCTATTAACTCTTTTCTAATTTCGCTGTATGCTTCGAATTTGATAATGTAGTGTTACATATCTTCCACTGCACTACATGAGATATGTTTCCGCGATTCAAAGATTTTCTTGATAGGTACACTTTTTATCGTTTAGGAGGGAGTGTCCTCTGGATAGTCTGTTAATCAAAGTGATCTTTTTTCTGCTCAGATCTTTTGATTCATACCATTGCTTGTGTTAGATTTTATTACATATCGCTCGATGCCTTATTCCCTTTGTTTTTGCCATTACTTTTCCCATTCGTTCCTTATCAGGATAGATGCGAAGTGTTTAAGGTCTGTGTAGGGAATAGAAGAATCCAACTTTCCTGTGGCCACTAGTTATACTTTTTGCTGCTCTGTCAGCCCTTTCGTTGCCATGTAAGCCCACGTGGTTTGGTACACATTGTAGCCTTAAATCTATATCTTTTGATGTCAATTTAGCTATCTCTCTTGCTACTTGACATGCAATGTACTTTTTGCCCTTGCATTTGGCAATCCCCAAGATTCCACGTAATACACTTCTAGAGTCATAGCAGATGACTGCTTTCTTTAAATCTGTCTTTTGAACATATTTTATCCCTTTTAGAATAGCAAATAATTCTGACGAGAAGCTCGAAAATTGGCCCGCTAACCGCAGTGTATCGACGACTTCACCTACCGGGTCCACATAGGTAGCTGCACAAGCCTCCTTTCCCGCCTTTGATCCAACCGTAAATATTTGCGACCCGCCTTTCCACCTAGTATTGATTTCTTCCACTGTCTTTTGTTTTGCTTCTTCCGGAATGCAGTATTTCCCTCTGACAGATTTAATGAGAGAGTTGGGTGAATACTTGCTAATAAGTCCACTTTTTCCCATGGTTTCTTCTCAGAATGTAGGTCGTTAGTTTCTGTTGTGTGGATTTGTTAATTGCCTGTAAATTACCAGTCTTGGCATATTATGAAGGTCTGGGTCTTTCCTTTGAATCCCGTGTGCTAAAATCTGTACTTTCTTCAAAAGTATGTGTTCTTTTCTGGAGTATATCCTTAACCAAAAATTAATCCTGTCGTAATTAAACGTGCATTGGGGTTATGCTACATTTCTATACGAACTTGATCGTGATGGTTGGTACCGTTATGGATGCTTGCATAGGTTCTTTATACGGTCGCTAGTCCCCCGTTATTACCCCAAGAGATAAAGGTTTATGGATTAAAACAGTTCTTGCATAAACAATGTTTATTTCTTGAATTTTACGTAGTACAAGTTGAGGTACCAGAAAGATAAGGCATCAGAACTATCGTCTCCTTGAATTAGATTGCAGATTGACGTCACTCACACACACTGATTGGCTATCTTTCAGAAAATTCCCCCAAAATTCGAAAGATCATCCTATGACATCCCGTAATAGCATCAGAGTCCACTGTCCTGACCGTTAATGTAAAGTTTATAACTTGAATTTTCTAAGCTCCCCGTTTCACCACTACTAAAAATCTTCAAAGTCCACAGCCTTGTAGTTCGCTGCCCCTCACATAGCTGTTCTCGCCTCGACCGCCTGCTTGAAAAACTCCTTGCACTGGTCGGCTTTATAAAGACTAGGCTAATCTATTGCTGAATCGCCATGGAACACCGGTGTATTCCCGCGGGGAAACACTATTCTTTAGTGAATTAGAAAAAGCACCCACTCCTGTGGAACACTAATTTTACTCGGAATTTCCCGAAATTTTACTATGTTATATAGTTTAATTTATTCCGAATCTTTTTGGTCATGACAACTTTTCTCATAATTATTCTCGTTTAAGAGCTATTAATTTCTGAAAGTCACACATGGGAATGCTATCATATGCCAACACTAAAACTTCGTTTTTTTACTTTAAACATCAAGTTACCTCTGAACTGTTATATGTTTGTTACTAACTGAATTTTTCTCTTTCGTTTAAGCATACTTTTATCTTTCTACCTCTTATTTCTAAAAATATCGAGTTAATTTGATTTTAAATTTCTCCTTATATAAATTTTAAAAACACACAAAAAATACCTTAAAGTGATTGTCATTCTCTGCTTTCTGAGTGGAAATGAATGCAACAAAATTAATCATAACTGAGAAACAACCTTATTTAAATCTTATGTCGTAGAATGTTTTAGAATTTATTTAAAAAGTGCTTTTATGTTAAGAAAATGGTTATAAAAGTTCTTTGCAGTATAATTATATCAGATTTGCCCCCTTATAAATGGTTTTAGTAAGATAATGGACATATAACCAGGTTATGTTCTGAGATTAAAAGTGCTTTACCATAGAACGTGATTATAAAAATTATTCGCTATGCATTATATGTAACTCGCCTCTTGCTGAATGGTTTAGGTGAGATAATAGATATATAACAATCCCTATTTTCTTTCTACGTAGTTATAGTGGATGAGTTACTGATTTCACTTCAATCGCCGCTATAGGAATGGCCTCATTAAAACCACCTATTATCCTTAGTGCCTCTGCTTGTAAGATGTCAAGTTTCTTCAGTAGGGTTTTGCATGCGTTGTAATAAAGAAAACCATAGTAGTCGAGTCAACTTCTCACTATACTGTAGTACACATTACGCAGTAATCGAGGATCAGCTCCCCAACTCAAGGAAGCAAGGGCTTTCAGCGTATTTATTCGCAACTGGGAAGAACCCCTCATCTCTATTGCATGTTTATGCCACGTGAGCTTGGAGACGAGCCATATTCCAAGGAGCTTTCCCTCTTCCACTAGATCCGTAACTATGCCATTTACAGTTATTTTTAACTCATTTTCTTGATAAAGCCTGTGAATGAAGACGCATATTTTGATTTTTGAATTGTCAGCTCTATCCCTCTCTATCTCAGTTTTTCTAGGATTGCTCTCACTGAGTATTCAAAGATCAGTCTTGCTTTTTCTTTGTCTGGATCGGAGACATATACGTCAAAATCGTCCGCATATTGGAGGATGGTCGCCATCACTGGTAATTCGATGCACACCTTAGTCCTGTAAATGTTAAGAGAGTCGAGCTCACTGGATCACCCTGTGGAATGCCCTGGTAGACATGTTGGATGATTCTCTCCCCGTAGTTTGCACGATATTCACTCTGTGTGTAAAGTCATTGCAACACCAAGCTATCAATTTATTGGGAAGCTCCATCTGTTCCCGTAGGATAAGAATCTGGAGGTACTTGTAGGCGTCTTTTATATCTAAGAACGCTGGTAGATGGTAGTTATTTCTGATAAAGCTCAGTTGGATATCTGTAACCACTGTACTGACTCTGTCCATTGTACTGAAACCCTTATTGCATCCCATTGTGCGACGATTGATCCTTCGATGGTGTTCTGTGTGTCATTCCATCCCATTCTTGATCATAGTACCCATTAATTTAGCCAAGCAAGGCATTAAAGATATGAGGCGATAAGAGGATGCGTCATTTTTGTTCCTGTTCGGCTTTAGTACTGGAACAATTACGATACTTTTCCACTGCTCAGAAACATAAGATGTGCTCATTGTGTTGTTGAATAGTTTTAGGATTTTATGTTTGGCTGTTTGAGGAAGGTTTTTAATCATTGAATAAATGATACTATCGTCTCCAGGAGCCGTATTATTCCTCTTTAAGACATATTCGAGTTCAGGAATACTGAAGAATGAGTTTCAATTTGATTACTGTTTTCATTGGGTTCATCTTCCGTTCTATATCCTTCGGTACATATGCAGGTGTAGTCAGTTCTAAGAATTGTTTCGCCAAATTATCATCTGTATATATGTTGTTAGGGGATGGGCTCCTTTCGTTGAACCATCTTATTTTCATCCACTTTTCCTGTGACGAAGTCCCATCTTTGATGCCAGAGCAGAAGATTTTCCACCCTTCTCTCGTTTTGTGATTGTCTTTCTGACCTCTGCTGTTGTTTGTCTGAGTTCTGAATTTTAGGATCTTCTTTATACATTTTGGCTGCCAGGCGGCGCCTTGCAATTACTCTAGAACATTCGCTAGTCCATCAAGGTTTTCTGGTGATCTTGTTTCTTTCACTTACTTTGTGTTCTGGGATATACTCTTCTGCTCATTTAATTATCTTTTCCAAGTCGTTGTGTCGTCGTTGTGGATTATCTGTGTCTGTGTTTAATTGCTACATTCGTAAACTGATATTTTCTTAATATTGGTTCCAGTTAGCTTTATTGCAGTTCTAGCCTTTTTGATGGAATTGCCTTGGGGTCCGTAGGGAAATCCAATGTTATTTTCAGGATGAGATGATCGCTTCCTAATGTATCATGCAGTATCTCCCGCTTAGTCCTGGTCATCATGCATGCCGATATCAGTGAAATATCAGGTGACGAGTTTCTTTGATATGGCGTATCAAGTCTCGTTCCATGCTTGTTGTTGAGTACAGTAAGTGAAGATGAAGTTATGTCCAAAGTGAGTTCTTCGCCCTGTTGATCCGCCTGCCCTCCCTGCCACATTGGATGGTGAGTATTGAAATCCCCTGCCACTAGGCTTTTAGGTAGTAACTGATCGAACAAGGCCTCTTCTACCTTCATGTTAGTTTGAGGAGGTTTGTAGATTGCAGTTTCATTCTCTAAAGGTTCTCTGTGTTTCAGGTCAACTGAAATAGCTTCTATGTTAGTACACGGCTCGACTATGTTTCTAATGTCGCTGTTCACATCATTTCTCACTGGTATAGCTCATGGAGGAAGGAAATATATGGAGACGACGCAAGAGACCTTCACCACGCATTGAAGTGAAGCAGGGTGGAGGAGGAGTGGGGGGCATGGCCGGAGTGGAGGGGGCATGGCCGCTTCCATACAGACACGGGGAATATGTACAAAAACCTCAAGGGGACTCTAGGATAGAGGTGACGCCGCAATCTGGTGATGGATTATTATATAACTCGATATGACAAATAAAAAATGAAGAATAAAATTTTTTGATATCCTGCTTAGTTTTCGAGATATTCTGTCCCAAATGTGAAATGGTTTTGGTTGAAATTCAGAAGAAAAAATTGGTCAAAGTCAAATTTGATGATGGATTCTTATTTAAAAAGACGAGGCAAATGAAAAATAAAGAATAAAAATTTTCGATATCTCACCTAGTTCTAGAGATATACTGTATCAAAAGTGAGGTGTCTTGAGTTGAAATCGAGAAGAAAAATTTCGCAAACGTCAAATTTAATGATCGATTCTTATGTAACACGACGAGACAAATCGAAAATAAAGAATACAATTTTTTGATATCTTGCTTAGTTTTCGGGATATACTGGGAACATCGCAATTGTTTGGAAGCGCATTATCGCCGCTGCCGCCACTGCGCATGCGCGAGCCTGCTTCACCAATTTAACCTCATTTCTCCTCCATACATTTCCTTCCTCCATGGTATAGCTACTCCTCCAAATCCATTGCCTCTGTCTCTCCTATAGATGTTATAGTTTTTATGCTTTGTATTAGTATCCCTATGTAACCATATTTGGGTAATCAGTAGCACATGTGGGGCATGCTTCTCGTTTATCCTCTGCACCTCGTTCCATTTTTGTAACAGGTTTCTGATATTCCATTGTATGGTTTTAAATTTCGCCTTTCTATCCATTATTATCCGTTATATTACATATCTTAATATGTCACCCCTATTTCCCTTATATCTTGCATTAAATTCCTGGTGGCTTCTTCCTGAATTTTTTGTATCACTGCTTTGAAAAGATTTCCGTTCAACTGCTACATAATAGTTTTAATGACAATTTTCAATATAGTGCTAATGCTTTCCACATCCAGTTCATTTCTTTCTGGCTCCGCCATCTAGACCGCACTTGTTTCTCTTCTTTCTGATGATATTCTTCTTTGAGGTAACTCCCTATTAGCTTCAGTCTTTTCAACCACTGCTGCTTTGCTATAGGTTTTAGACTGTAAGGGGGTGGGGGGGGGGAGGAGGGAGGAAATTCGGTTGGTTTGTGATGGTATTCTGACCAAGCGCCTGTTTCTGCTTCAGCTCCTCTTGTTTTCTAATAGAAAATGCTCTGTCATTAGCCTTGTGGTCACCTCCACAGTTCACGCATTTAATTACAACTGGAAAAATTGTGTTCTTCACCACATTTGGATGTCTCTATTTACCTCTACAATTGGTGGAAATGTGACCATATCTCTGACACTTGAAGCAGTGGGTCATGGGGTAAACTTATGGAGTTATTTTAAATCTTAGATAGAAGAGCTACACTTTATTCGGTAAAAATTGGCTTTAGAATGTGAGTAGAAACCGTGTGTAAAGGATTGTTTCCACTTTTTCATTTAAATGTATTTTTTTAATAAATCGTCTTTCACCTAATGTCGGAGAAGTTGAATTAATATTTCTTCTTAGCTCTTCTTCGTTGAGATCTGTAGAGATATACCTTATTACATCATTGCATTCGACTCTACTGGCAGGGATATATGGCTTTAGTCCCAGCGATTGTAAGAAATCGTTCCTTCCCACAAAGCTGTTTGCTGCCTCCACCTTTGAGAATTCCAGCACCATCCGGTTTTTCCCCTGTTGGTTAATTCGCTTAAGTCCATTAATCTCGTTAAAGAATATTTTACCTAGTTGAATTGGGTGTGGTATAGTGCCATCCGTCTTAGGCGCATTTGAAACTACTTCCGATTGTTGGCCATATAGTCTGATACGTTGAGGCGGTGAAGTCGGCTTTTCTCCATACCCGCCTTGACTTGGAATAACGAGGCTCAGTTCATCATTTCTTGTTTTACTCGCTGTCACTGCGAGGTATAATGGTGGCTGCTGCGACGTTATCGTCTGTTCTTTGTTAGAATTTAGTAATATTTCTGAAATCGTTGGTTATTCTTTATTCCCTTTGGATTCACTTCATTTTTCCGTGGCTCTACGCTTCTTTCTAAGATAGTATTTCCCTTTTTCTTCCATTTTCATTTTAGTAACCTCCGACATTTCTTGCACTGATTGGTTAATAAATAGTTCGTGACTATCAACAGTTGTTTTGGCTGTAGTACCACAACTAGCTTCGTCATTCCGCCTTCTTTAGGCGCTTTGAAGCTTCCGACGGACTCTTGTTGTTCTGAAGTACACTTAAATTCCTTTAAATTTATTTTACAACTGCTTTTTGGAACTAGATGTTGTATCCCACTAGATCTGGCTGTCACCGATACACTCACTTGGCGCTAAGGCTAACCCTGACGTGCTAAAAGTTCTGCGGATATTAACAAGATGGTGCTAATGTTGTTTTGTAGGAAATTTAGATCTCTACAAAGGTGTATTGACTTGATCTAGTTCACGAATTGGTCGTATGATAAAATTGGCGTCGTACTGTTTACCAATTGATTGCAAATTATCGTAGTTAAATTTCTATGATCTCAGATTGCTCACGTTTAAGATGAAAACCTAGTACGCACTGCAACTTAATTATTAAATGTCCGTATTATACTAAACCTGCTGTAGTGTCTAGAACTTACGTGGCGTTGGTGACAAGATGGAAGCTGTCGTTCAATTAATTCCTCTCAAAATATTTCTTCCCAGCGAAGACGTAGAAGCGTGTGAAAGTCGTGCTTCGTATTAAACTCCTTTGATCGTATAACAGCTTCGCTTCTTATCCTAGATTTCAGCACTGTAAAATGTCGTGAATTAAATCGTGTAAACAAATGCGCTTTCACTGTTTATTATCTCTCAACGTAACTAACTAGTAACTGAATCCACAGATGATACATAAGTACTCTTACCCTCCAACACAGTAACCACACAGAGATCCGATTGCGAGACTTTTTCCGTGGAAGAATCTATCCTCATCATACAATTTGAGGGGATTATATGGTCTCAGAACACCCACACGGGTGGCTGTAGGACCCACGATTTTCTGATGTAAGACTCCTGCTGGACCTCGAAAAAGGTTGCAGTATTACATGAAGTAGAGTACACGCAGGTTGTTGGATTTCCAAACCAGCTCTACTATTCTACATTCTACCGAGATGGACTATGGATGGGCGAATCGTCCTACAGAGCGTCTAACAAAGCAGAGTTTTCGCTTTTTTTCTCTCTCACCAGCAATACAAACATAAAATCTACAGCTCCACCTGTGGGATTTCCTTTGTATATATTATAAACAACTAATTGAGAACATCATTGTCTCCATTTATTTTATCTTTATCCTTATTTTCTTCCTATGCTTTATAATTCTGTCACCTGAATCAAAACAAGTTTTTTTTACAATGCAATTTTTTACGTTTTGTCTTGCCAAACATGAGTGAATGTAAAATGATATGATTACTCACTTATCTCCAGTTTCCTTCAACTTGGAGAAGTTTATAAAGTGAACTCCACGTTTAAGGAATCACTTTTAAAAGCAGCCTAAGAGACATTTTGTAACTGAATTTCAGATTCCCATGTTCTTCAGGAGTGGCCAGAAAACACAATGTTGCTATGAGGAGTTATTCTGCAGATATAGCTTCGCGCAAGGGTGTACCGGGTGCTGACAAAAACGAACTAATGTTGTCCATTCTCAAATAATTTTTATAATCACCACTATTTACTTAGTTCAATATCCTTGCCTCACAGTAGTTTATTCCATCAAGAAACAATTTTTTGATACGAACTTTCTTATTCTTTTTCCAAAACTATGGTAAGGCAACAAAACAACGCCACCTTGCCTTTCTTCTGATTGAAATGATATACGATGTGGACATTTGTGTTACACATACATCTAGTTGTGCCATTGGTATGAGCGCGAATGGAGGCGTGCATCCATCGGTAGCCCTACGGTGAGGTCCTGCAAGTTGGACTGTGAATGGGGAATCTTTGAGTCGGCAGAGCTTGGTTAGGCAAACAGGGGAAGTAGAGTTTAGCGTAGCCTCCGCCAGAGCTTATGCTGTGCTGACACTGTGCAGGCAGGTGGCAGCCGTTCAGACCGACGGTGGAGCCGCTGGTGGCTTTGTTCATGTTCACGCTGGTGACGTCGGGCAGCGTGACGGGCGGCTTGTATCTGGAGCGCGCGTGCGGCTCTGCGGACACGGCGCGCTGCCCCGACGACAGGCGTTCGCACGCCACTGTGCTGCTCATGTACAAGTCCATCACAGAGGCCATCGTGCCCTCGCTGCTCGCGCCCTTCCTCGGCCCCTGGAGCGACCGCTACGGCCGCCGACCCGTCTTCCTCTGGGGGTTCGCAGGCAACGCGGCGTCCAACGGCCTGCTCTGCTGGCTGTGTACAGTGCAGGGGCTGCAGGCGGAGTGGCTGCTGCTGCCCTCTGTTGTCAGCAGCTTCAGCGGGGGTGTCTTCAACCTCATGGCCATCGCCAACGTCTACATTGCAGACGTCAGTCCTGAAGACCAGAAGGAGGTCAGGTGAGTAGTGGGCGCTCTAAAGTAGGTCTGTAACACGGTGTCGACTAAATGAAATGCTGCAAGACAATGCCACTCCAATGATACCATCCATTTTCCGAAAGGCGATACTTACACTGTATGAATACTGTGAGATTTAATATGCAAACCTAAAAAATAATCGAACTAATATGCAGACTGGTTCCATCACTAACGGTTTCTCGTTAATCTCCCAACCGTTAGTACTGAAATCGGTCGTTCTTAGGAAATCACACAATTTCTCTTTCACGCGTTTATTTCTTTTTTGATACATGTAAATAAAGGCTGTCCTAATTGATTAAACTGATGCATGCAGTGTCATCAAGCTGCTGTGTCTCCAAGGAAAATCAGTTAATACTGAGATGGAAGCAGAATGTATGGAGATAATTTTGTTTCAATCTGATGGTATACTAGCGAAAAGTCAAAATCAAATTATTTACAATACTTTTTTTTCTGAGGTCTCTAGAGAAACAAATTTTTGTTCATTGACGATGATGTAAGATGCAGATAGTTCAAAAGTCTACAAGAAACTTGAGAAAAATCAGCGATGTTGCTGATGTTATGTCGTGGGTGCATCGTATATCACTAGTTTTGTCGGCACGAAAACTACCGCCTGAGTTCATTCCCTCCAGCGCAGAAAAAGAAACACTAGATAATTTACGTCGCTATGAGCTGATTTTTGAAATGAAAATTACGTCCCAGAAACAAAAGAGAATCCAGAGTAACATAAATAACCATTATAATTGTCATTAAGGAGCCAAAAATATCTACTGTATAATCTTCAATAAACTACATTATAAATAGTGTAGTGGAAACAGCGCCATTTTGGACAGTAGTTTCAAAACTTCATCGTGCCTGATGGTAACGTCATTATTTTCAAGTCGAAAAACAGACCTGAAGTAATTTGAGAGCCCGAAGACACTATATCGACGCAGAAAACGCTGAAAGCTATTAAAGCAGTATCTAGTGAAATCGATAGATCACCATTATATCAAGCGCCTTTGGCTTGAACCTTTCAAGACAGATACACATGACTTTTTTTAAAGAATGAAGAGAAATCATAAGAACTAAAAATTCCTTTCAAACCATATATAATTACAACATCCAGAAACATTAAAAAAAAAAAAAAAAAAAAAAAAAAAAAAAACCAAGTAGAATACGTACTAAATTCTCTCAGCTTCTTTTACCGAATCAGATCGATTCCAGTATCAGCACTATTGAATAAAAAGTTATTAGTTTTTGCTTTGTTGTGCAGACATTTGTATCGATCATTTCTACGGTCACTCAACAGTCAAGAAGGTATTTTCAATTGGCAATCTACATAATGCCCTGCAACATTCAAAACTATTAACTGTGTTATTACAAAAGTTTCAGTAAAATTCATTCCTCCTTCACTTATCTAAATAAAGCAAGAACAGCGTAGTTTCTGATATGCGTCTCATAGATTCGGCCATATTCACTGATAAATAGTGTTGTTTAATGCCATTGAGTAACACTTTTCATGACTTCTTCATACAGCCGATGGTGATTGGATCACATAGAGGACTGGTAGCATGTGAAGTGCTCCTCAGAAATTAAACAACCGTTCATGAATCCTGCATACGACCACATACTGACGGTCGTATCGTTGGGAACGAATTCAGAGAGGAATACAAGTTTAATTTAATAACATATACGAGAATAATATACAATAACTCTAAAACAGTTTTCTACATTCTACTGTAGTAGAATAATGGGCAATCAAACAAAGTTAATACTCGAGAATGGACGAAGACTCAATAGTTGGTTCCAGTGACTTAGATTTTCATGGGAAAGTTGAAACTAAACCCAGGGGGCTATTAATGAAACTATTTAACGTCATAATGTCTGTTAAAGTATATATTTAAATACCACTTATAATGTAATACCCCTATCTCGTCGCAGTCAAAGAAGTCTGAATATTATAGACATCGCAGTGGGCTTTTGTAAAATATCCCCCTTTCAATTGCAATTCCTCTTGGCTCTATGAAGAACGTAGGTGCCATGTATTGATAAAAAAAATACTCTTTCCTGCAGCTTGGAATATTCTTCAAACATTTCTTTTATCTGATCACTTCAAACCAGTGAAGGTTATTTCGAAATTATTAACATACTCAATTCTGTTAATGGAGGCGATTTTATTCTGGAGCTATTTCATTTGTTGCTTCTATTCCGTTATGTAATACCGAATTCCTGTATCACGCACTGTTATAAAGCATATATATATATATATATATATATATCAATTTTATTCTTGTTTGCAGCCAAATAGATTCGTGATTGGTGAAAGCTATTATACGTAAACCCATGCACCTTTCTTATGAGTTACATGTTAGTTTTAGAAAACAGTTAACATCTTTAGAATATTTGTTTGGCCACAGAATTCACAGGACTTTACGGTTTAATTTGCGTAACTAATTACCTAGCCAGGTTTGGTAGTAGTCCTGTCTCATGCAAGTAAGATTTTTTTATGGGTTTATGTCTCGTTGAAGTCAAGGTCATTAGAGATGGGAGAAGATTGGTGAAAAGGAAAGAGAAGGAATAGGGACATGGCCTTTGAAAAAAAAACCATCCCGGCACTCTCCTAGAGTGATTTCGGGAGCCATGAAACACCGAAATCTGTATTGCCGCGCGGGGATTACGTCTGCCCGAGCGTTACCGCTCACTCAGAGAGCTCGCTGCAGCGGTATCTCAGAGAATTTTGAAACTTATTGTCAGTCTGTACTGAATATACAGGCTCTTGCATGCCGCTTAGTCACAACTTAAATATGTTGACCTTTTATATCAATGAGACTGCGTCGAAGCTTTCCTCAGAGAAGTTGGGTTGTGGGCTTTGCAATATCTAACAAGAATCAAAGGTTGAGGAAACTGATTGCGTATAATTATTATTCTTATTACTCCGTAATTCACTTAAAGTGTGCGGGCGAAGGTGCGTTGCAGTTAAAGTAATATATAGTCGTTCATTTGCGCATGGGAATGCATATACGGGATAGGGCAGGAGGTGCCCTTGAGTTACGTTGAGGAACAATCCCGGCATTAGCCTGGAGAGATCTGGGAAAACCACGGAGAACCTAGACCAGGATGGCGGGGGCGGTTTCTCGAGTCCTACTCCTGTCGAAGTCTAAGCTTCCTCGCTCGAAAAATCCTTCCTATTTCATTCGCTAATGATTCATAGAAAAAAAAATGAGTATACAAAAGAATCATTTCTGGCCCTAATTTGTCTAATTTTCTCGGTCGTTCCTAGATATGAATGTTACTGGTAGTAATACGTATGTGTTTGCTGGCGTCCTCAAATGGATCTGTCGTGAATCTCTCAGTTAACTTCTGTATCGCACAGATCTATTTGGACAAGAACACATACTATTGCGGTTAGAGGATTCCTTGTTACATTGGCGGATAGAGGCTGATTGGTGTTTCCAACATACGCAATCAGCCTTTCCGCTTTTCATTCTTTACGTAGAATTTTCATCATCCCAACTAAGGATTGCAATCCCGCAGTGTTTTCAATCCCGCGGGATCCGCGCGGGATTTGCGCCAATCCCGCGGGATCCGTGCGGGATTGGTACAAACAGTTTTTTAATGCATATATTTAAAACATTGTTACTTAAAACGTAAATAAATTAAATAATAATTAAATTAATAAATAATTTTTAATGTTAAATGATAAAAATTAACAGTTAACAATATTTTGATTGGCAAAATGATATTAAAACTTTTTAGCGTGTCTTAAGTGTATTTCGAGGTTTTACATTTTTGTTTTTTAATATAAACCAATTTTTAAATAAATAATAAAAATGGAAAATATTGAGTCTTAGGTCATATTATGTGCCTTACAATACATCACATAAGTTTAAAAATATGATTTGCTTAGTGGTCAAGATACCAGAGTTTTTTTTTTAATTCTTAATAAACGTTCTATAACACCGAGAAAAGCATTAAATTTCATAAAGCGAAGTGAATATACTCTGTAAAGTGTAGACTTGGCTCAGAACAAGATCTCATAACTTTTTGTCATTGCACAAGCACGAGACTTGGCCTTTTTATCCGCCATTCATTATTATATCTCCTGATTCCTTGTTTGAAATTACAGTTGATTCAATGTTATTAAAAGAAACTACTCACCAACACGTAAACTTTCAGGTATTTCAGATTTACTTATGTGGCATAACGACGTTTTTAGAGTGGAAATTATTATTTTTTAGTAAGAAATGAGACTTTCTCGGCGAATGATTGCAGTGAAGTCCTCATAGGTTGTATCTCCGGATTTCATTGCAAACACACGAGATTTCACACGTGAGGGAGACGGCGGAGGCAGCCGTCGAAGTATGGTGTTCCTACAACACAATTCGTCGATACACCCGTGAAAATTTCATTACAACTTTTTTTACCTTTAGTCGAAATAATAACAAGGAGAAGAGGAATTAATCGAAAGCCTGAGCGGCACATGTAAGCAGGTGGCTTTCGTCAAAGAAACGCATTGAGGCAGCGGCCAGAACAACAATAAGTCAAAGGATATACAATTTCCATTTGATAGCTGTTAAATAAATAGGTAAGCGACCGTTAAAATTACGATAACATTAGTTTCATATCAACGAATAATCAAATTTTCAGTCGCAAATTAGGAAATTGTAACAATTACTTTATCTGCAAATACAGAAAATGGGAATAATGAAACCGTATATAAAAAGTTGTAACCGTGTAGCTACGATAACGTGTGTGACACTTAAAAAATAATTATATAGTTAGAAAATCGTACTAAATACCCACCATAACTCAAATTAGAGAAATTCGTCCTGGAAACAAACGTCAGTTTTGATGAATACATAAAAATGTATTTATTTACTTATGAATGACGAGGGTTGACAAAAACAAACGATTGTTCACATGAGTCAAATACCAACTGCAAGGGTACAGGCAAACAGTGCAAAATATCCGACAGAGACCGAGTGGGGCAGCGAGTCACGCAGACTGACACACGTTTCCGCCGGATTTTGCGGATTGCGGATCCGCTTAATTTTGTGCAGGATCCGCCAGACTGTCAAATGCTGCGGGATCCCACGGGATTGCGGGATCCCGCTTTGCTGGATTGCAATCCCTAATCCCAACAGAGCCTGCTGAAGCAACCAGTTGGAGGCGCTATATAATGATCCAATTCCCGAAGCTTTCTATGTCCACTGCAACAATATTACACTTACACTGAAGAGCCGCAACACGAGGTGGCATGGACTCGACTAATGTCTGAAGTAGGGTTGTTGCGGATGTCATCTTTGCGGATGCGTTTGCGGATGCGAATGTTCAGAGCTTGACATCCGCGGATGCGGATGTTTTGCGGAAGTGGATGCGGATGTGGAAAAATAAATCTATAATTATTTAGATTTTAATATTTTATCAAAAATAAATTAAAAATCAATCTTTTTTCATAATTAAATTCTATTTCCATATAATACTGCCATATTGATTTATTTTTGCTTGATCTTTCAACAACAAAAAATTTGGGATGTTTTCACAAATGAATTAAATTATTTAAATAATTACGTACGCGTGTAAAAACTAGTCTTTATCCTATGAACTTTGTGGAGTTCGTGGCTGGCTAGACTAATTCAAGCACAAGGCCACGCCACCGCTCATCTCCACGCTCGCTTTTTTTTTGTGTTATAACTACACGCCTCGTCGACGTCGAAGTCATCAGAGGCGTGAAAAGATCGGGGTTTGGAACGGGAAGGAATTCTGCCATGATCTTTTAATGGAAGCATTCGCCTGGAGTGAGTTGGGGAAGCCATGGAAAACCCAAATCTGGATGCCCGGACGGGAATTCGAACCGCCGTCCTCCCGAATGCGAGGCCAGGCCGTTACCGCCTACTCACCACGCACAGTTCTGTGCTCGCGACCCACCTTCCCACCGCTCCAGTGGCGCATTCACAGTACAACTTGTAGGACCTACGAGATCCGATTTTCGATAAAAGAACTCTTGATGGTCCGTGAAAGCAGTAACAGGTTCCTTTCGATTCAATCAATATTTTTTCAGCAAAAAATAATAAGTTTATTATACATTTTAATTTAAATACAGATTGCAAATATTCTGTAAATTAATGATAATTTCATGTGATCTAAAAATTTCAGGCACAAAGTTTCTTATCAGCCCAGAGTGTACCTGTATCGTTGTCACCTATTTTTAAAAGGACACCTACAGATTAACGGGAAATTCGAACCACGGAGCGTCCCAGCATCTAGCATTAACAAAATCAAAGCTTTGCCAGAGGTGACTGTCAATTTTAAGACCCATGAAAATTGCAGCTGAGACAAGGATTTGAACAAAGGACTTTCAGTACCCCAATCGTACGCCGTATCCATCTGAGTCAAATGTGGATGTAATTACAAATAAATATTCAACCATAATAAAATCTACATACTTTTTTTCTGTAGCATTTATTTTTGGTATCCCAAAACACAAATGTTCTTTTATATGATTAAATACATATTTTTAAGTACTTCTAAATTCAGATGCTTGCGGCGTGTGATTCGGGTATGGAAGGTCCCCGATTCAGAATCCGGGTCTCAGATGCAATTTTTACAGGCCTTAAAATCGACCTTCACGTCTGGCAATTTCATTTGTTAACGTGAACATGCAAGGACTATATCTACATTTTACGAACATCTGATGAACCTAAAGTGAGGCTGAAAAAATTGACGCTTTTTTAAAGCAATCAGTAACGCTAAAACAACATTTAGCCGTAAAGGACCAGAAATTTCTAAACTCTTTGAATACGATTCTCCATATCGACCAGCCCGACACCGGTCCTCACCGTCAAAAATTAGATCCTACTAATGACTGCCGACACACGGTACGGTGTCGTTTGAACTCACTTCAATCGAGTGAGCGACAACAATAAGAAAAGTGTCGGTCGGTGACGGATATGTGAAAACTGCGACCAGTGAAATTTGCGGCCAACCTAAAATCTGCGAAATCAGCGGCCAATACCTCTTCTCTTTGTGTCATGCCGCGCCGTCCTAATCACTCTAAACGCCCCTTTAGACGACCCGACCTTGTCTCACTAAATCGTGGCCTGGAAGTTTTTACGTGAACAAATCATTTTACATTACACGCCCGAAACAGCCAAGCTAGTTTATATATTTTTTTTAATAGACAGGCGAATGTTTCACAGGTTTCTTTCTTAGACTTTTTTCGCACTCGTTACTGAAAGCTGAATTTTTTGCTGATCTGCAACACTGTTCGGAAAATCCAGTGCGGTACTAACTAGATCGGAGTGGCCGAGGTCGTCTAGAGGCGGCCATACACGATCGCTCCATCCGTCCAAATCACTCCATTATCGTGTCGTCTGTGGGGAAATTTGATGTGGATGACGTTAACCCACAACTGCTGATGGTAGAATATTTTTTCCTACACTAGTTTCTTATCTGCTTAACGTCTCTCTAACAGCGAGGTCTTTAGAGACGGGAAAGGATGGGGGGGCAAGGAATGGGAAGGAATTCGGCCATGGCCTTTTGAAGGAAGCATCCCGGAATTTGCCTGGAGTGATTTGGGAAACCATGGAAAACCCAAATCTGGATGCCCGGACGGGGATTCGAACCACCGTCCTCCCGAATGGGAGGCCTCATGCACTAGTAATGTGAGGCAAAGTGGGATTTTGCATGAAATCTACTACGATTCTATAAGTATCTGCCTCGTTATTACAATTCTTTTCTACGTCTTTTAAGCTAGAATAAAACTTGTATTTTAATAACAGTTATAAACTATAAAACATCTGTAGTGTCAACCTGCTGTTTAGAAACATTGGCTACAAACGTAGCAATCCGCTCAGAGCGCCAGCGGGGCGGCTTTTAACAATACAACCAGTTTGATCCTATTCTATAATAAACATACCGCTACAGCATTGTTGAGAATTCTGGCCGCAGATTTCACTGGCCGCAGTTTTCGCGACACCGTCGGTGACAGTGCGGGTTCGGTGCTGTCTATTGTAGCCCGACCTTTACTTTACTTGCAGGTTTAAACTAGTAAATTCGTGGCTTAGATAATACCGTTTAGATCATTGTTACTTTTATTGCAAGTCGTCAGAAAACAATCACTTTTTGTTAGCTAAGCTACGATGGGCAGAATCTCGAATAAAGAGAAAAGAATAATATATATTGCAATGTAAACAAAACATCCGCAATACATCCGCATTAAAAATTGCGGATGCGGATGCGAAAGCGGATGTAGGAATTCATGCGGAAGTTTCGCACTTGCGGATGCGGATATCCGTTACATCCCTAGTCTGAAGTAGTGCTGGAGGGAATTGACATCATGCATCCTGCAGGGCTGACCATAAATCCGTAAGAGTTCGAGGGGGTGGAGATTTCTTCTGAACGGTACATTGCAAGGCATCCCAGATATGCTAAATAATGTTCATGTCTGGGGAGTTTGGTGGCCAGCGGTGGTGTTTAAACTCAAAAGAGTGTTCCCGTAACCACTCTGTAGCAATTCTGAACGTGTGGGGTTTCGCATTGTCCTGCTGGAATTGCCCAAGTCCGTCGGAATGCACAATGGACATGAATGGATGCAGGTAATCAGCCAGGATACGTACGTAGGTGTCACCTGTCAGAGTCGTATCTAGACCTATCAGGGGTCCCATGTAACTCCAACTGCACACGCCCTTCACCATTACAGAGCCTCCACCAGCTTGAACAGTCCGCTGCTGACATGCAGGCTCCATGAATTCATGAGGATGTCCCCATACCCGTACACGTTCATCAGCTCGATACAATTGGAAACGAGAAGCGTCAGATCAGTCAACATGTTTCCAATCATCAACAGTCCAATGTCGGTGTTGACGTGCCCAAGCGAGGTGTAAAGCTTTGCGTCGTGCACTCAGCAAGAGTTCACGATTGGGCATATCGATGATGTTTCGTTGAATTTTTCGCACGCTGACACTTTTTGATGGCCCAGCATTGAAATCCGCAGCAATTTGCGGAAGGGTTGCACTTCTGTCACGTTAAACGATTCTCTTTAATCTCCTTTGGTTCCGTTCTTGCAGGATCTTTTTTCCGGCCCCAGCGATGTCGGAGATTTGATCTTTTACCGGATTTCCGATATCCACGGTGCACTCGTGAAATGGTTATACGGGAAAATTCCCACCTCATCGCTACCTCGGAGATGATGTGTCCCATCTCTCGTGCGCCGACTATAACACCACATTCAAACTCACTTAAATCGTGATAACCTCCCATTGTAACAGCAGTAACCGATCTAACGCCTGCCCCAGACACCTGTTGTCTTATATAGGCGTTGCCGACCGCAGCGCCGTACTCTAAGTGTTTACATATCTCTGTGTTTGCATATCTCTGTGTTTGCATATGCATGCCTATACCAGTTTCTTTGGCTCCTCAGTGCATTTGTCAATCTAGACCAGGGTCCCCAAAGTGGTCGATACCGACCCCTTGGGGTCGATAAGAGATCTCCCGGGGTCGATTAATACAGGTAGCTAGGGGGTCGATTAATACTAAAGAGAATCAATTAAACTGTACAGGAAAAAAAATAGGAATGCTCTACTAAAAATCAGGTCAATAAATAAAAGTAAAGCTCATCCTCTCAGTTCTCTTCTGTTTGCGAAGTCATGAAAAGTAAATGATGAAACCTTAAACCAATTACTTTTACTCACTGAGGTAAGGTGGTTGTCAAGAGGTGATAGTTGCAGAGACTCATCTGAAGATTGCCTTAGGAAGGTGGTTCCATCGCTATGTGACAAGTTAAAACAGTACAACAACCATCTGGTTTTTTTTTTTTTTGGCAAGTCTTTATTCGAAATTTATTCCATCTATCCTTAGTTTTGTTCCTATTTTTTTAGATTAAAATAATAGTGGAAAGTATCTCGTTTTTCTGTTAATTCTATTGGGTGCATTTTACAAATCATTTCGTTGAGTTGTTATGCAGGCCTCTTTATTGCTTATCATCAGAAATGCCAAAAATGATTTAATGTTTTTATTAAATACTTGTGGGGGTCGATAAGAAAGCAAATATCCTGTCAAGGGGTCGACGGGGTAAAAAGTTTGGGGGCCCCCGATCTAGACAGAAGGTTATTTTTTTTCTCTATGGAACGATATTCTATTAATGCAGATAATAAGGGTAAAAAGTAACTTCCATACAAGCCAACTTCCTTAAACACTGAAGCCTTCCTCTTCTAGCAAGCTATAACTTTTAGTTTGGAGAGATCGCTTCGTTCGCTTTGTCCTGGAACTGAGTTTCTTTCAGTTGTGGTATTATGCGCCGTGCTGGCACGGAGTCAGCTGAGAGCTTCCATGTACACACGACTCAAGGCAGTAGGATTCTCACTGGCGTCACTGAGCTCTAACACTAGTCCACACCCGTCCTGTACATTCTTATTATCAAAGAGCGTAGTTTCATTGAATTTTACCATCTGTAAGCTTTGTAAAATGTGTATCTTATCAATATGTTTGTGAAACGTTCATTTGGGGGGGGGGGGGGTGACGTTTTTGACAGCACCCGCCTAAATGAAAACTGCGGCAGGATGTCATACCATGCCTCTCGTTCCTGCTCAGGGCTACAAAGGACTGGAAACCTCAGGCATCAATTGTTAGTTAATACCGGAACAAAATACCAGCGTATCTAAAACATTACTCGAGGGCTTAGTTTGGCAAAGAAGAGACAGGAAGTGCCGCGAGTGCTTACTTAATGAAACGGCAGTGGTAACATTAGAGCAACCAAGAGAACCGTAGGTCATAATGGGCGGAGGAGAACAGCGAATTCAGGACACTAATCCTGCTCTATTTATCTCTACGCATTTCACATCTACAACGAACGAAAATTAGGTAAGGTTACTATTAAAACTACTTCAAGCTTATAGATTAGGCTTGGCAACTTATCAGATTTCACGAACTAAACCAAATAATAATAAAAAAAACTTCTGCGGAAGAAATCGAGTCTTCTTCTGTACTATCAGGTTTTTTTTTAAATGCTTAAAACTGCAGTTTTAAATATAGTTTCTGTTTTTCTGACGTGACCTTTGTAATCGCAAGATGTTTCATTGCCTTCAGCCATCAAATTTCACGGTAAAAGTAATTTTACACATTTCGCAATATGTGGTGCAATCGTTTTCCTTATGCATGCAAGTTTTAAAACCTGTGTCTGAAACGACAGTAACATTTTGGTTTTTTTCTTTTGTAACTGACTCATTACGTATTTGTAACCTACAAATTAATAACACTATTCAATCTTTAACTATCGGCGAACAAAACGAGCACGACGTTCCGTAGGTAAATGAAACAATAAACCAATCGCTTCACCATAAACAGACTTGCCAGGATTTGTCGTCAACTTTTGAACACAATTGGATTAGTTCAGTGGGATCAGGAGCGAGACGCGGCAATCTTCTTTACTTCCTACATATCTGAGGAAAAAGGGCATGGGCTGCTTACAGAAAAAAAGAAAAAAAACTATTAACACTTAATTTTTAAAATTTCTTAATCAACCATACATTTTGAGTCCCGTCGCGTGTAGTGAACCGGACATGGGCAAATCGCGTTAGAACCGAATAGTCCGGTCTAAACCCGAACGGTTGGCAACCCTAGTTTAAACATTTTTAACAGGATATGTAGATATCTTAATATCAAATCGTATTTGATATTTATTAATGTTAAATATTCCAACTGTTCAATTTTTATTGGTGGTACTCAAGAAACTGTAACACATATATCACTTATTCTTATTACGTATAAAATATGCATAATAAAATCGGAAGAAATTTCAGCTCTTTGTCGAAGAAGAAATTATTCAAGTCGAAGTAAACACCATTTTTCATTGCTCCTAAGTTAGGAGGTGGTTCCTAAATTTATTGTTTTTGATGTTGTAAAATCAACTACACTCTTGGAATGATTCTTGACGATTCGTTAATATACCGTTGATACTGGGAGAACTATCGTAAATTGTTCGCTGGTCTGTTTAAAGAAATGAATCGACGCTGGAAGGAATCCCTTGAAGGATATGTTGCAGATATCTCTACTACGCACGCTTATTCCAAGGCCATTTCTTAATGACCTTCAGAATGAATCAATTTAAGCCCTCCCGTATCATGTGCTTCAGTTTACTGCTTCATTCTTTTTCCGTTATCTCGCATTTATAACATTCCGTTGAATATCTTAACGTCGTATCTTTACTAGGGTATTGATATTTTGTATTCAGTAACACGCGTGGTTACATTATTGATTTTACTTGAGCTCTGATTTCCTCGTGTTTGTATTAAATTATTTACTATAATAACCAACTGAACCTGGATACACTGGTTTGATTGAAGGTATCAAGACGCGTCCACACTACATTATGCAACATAGTACAACTGCGACACACTGCAACACGAAAAGTTGCTCTTGTTGCATTACGTTCCGTTGTTGTGAGCTGTGTTGCATTATATTGGCGTTACGATACAACAAAAGATGCTTTAAGTTGCACAAATCCATTTTTAGCGGTAAAGATCAAAAGATAATACGCAACATAGTGAAACGTTTGTTAACATGGTAAGCCTCTTATTTGGAGCTGAGATTTGCATTTTTTCAAATACAGCCGCAACTTGGGATGTAACCGAAATTGAGAGAGTAGTAGAAAATTAATCCACAATTATATATAATATTAATGTGGCTGGAATTCAAAGAGTGGACATACCCATGTACGTTACCAAGGATAAAAATCTGATGGAGAATTTTTGAAAATACAAAATTCAAGAAAGTATTTACTTATTGAAAACTCAACCTCCTGGAACAGTAGTTGCATAATGTTTCCGTCTTGTGTATGCGCCTATACAGTTGCAAAGGCAAGTCCCTCTAACATGGTTTATTGTTCTTCGTGTGTCGCCTTGGATTAACACAGCTCTCACAGATACTGCATTGCCAGACAGGGCTTCCCTCATTACGATATTCTTAGAAATATTTACGATTCAGCGTCACTCCTGTATGTTACGGCCTCAAAGCGGCTTTTAGGTAATTTTTAGGAACCATTCCACGTATCCATAAAGTATTCATCCCACAAAACAGTTCTTGTAAAAAGAGAATCAAGACTAGTGGTTGTATACCGATAAAAAGTTAAAAAATCTTGTTCCGAGCCAGGTCAATATACTACAGTGTATATTCACTTCACTTTCTGAAACATAAATGTTTCTCGGTGTTATGGATTGTTAATTTAAAGGTAAAATAATTTATAAAAATACTTCGTCACTACTCGTGTCTTTTACTAAAATGGAAGGCAACTGCGTATGATTTACTCTAGGAATTGCAAAATCCTAAAAAGGTGCGAGGGAAATCTTGGCTTTTGTGTATTTGTAAGACTGAATCTACAATCCTTAATGCTAAGAGAAATCATTTTGTTTAAGAGAATCAATTCACACTGCAAATACTAGAGTTGGCTCAGAACAAGATCTCACATTTTTTTATCAGTAATCATTCACTACACTTAGCTTCATTTTTACAAGAATTGCTTTTGTGGGATTTAATTTTATAGATTGATAACGTATTCTCAGTCGTCTTTCTTTTCTAACTCTAATTTTTGCACATTATCAATTGTTTATCTGCATTTTTTCAATATTCCAGCTAATTCCGCAGTGCTTGCCTCGACAATGCGAACTTTCTTTTCAAATAATGGGCTCGCTTCCGATTCGTTCTGGGCGAGCGATGGCGGGCCTGAATTACTGACATCATCGGAGACGATGTACTAATGAAAAATATATATAGGAAGAAAGTAAAATTTTAGTTAAGCTTCGTGAGAAATGTATTTGTATAATTTTAAGCCTCAGTAGCATAGCATATTCTAACTAGAGGCATTTCCATAGTTCAAGGCTGCCCATAGCGTGAGACAGGCTTCTCCCACCCTGACTTCTACACAAAAACTTAATGAACCAATTATGGGCTAGCTACTTGCTAGACAAGTGATGAACAGCAAATGTCGAAGATCCTTCTGTCCGTTTTGCAATTGGTCCATATTTGCTGTCATTCATCAAACAGCCCGTCCCAAACATCTTTTTGGTTCAAAAGGGCCTTCGATTATTTGCATAGCCTGGTCTTACCTTCCTCTTTTTATCCAGTATAACGCTCCTCGCTTCCTTTCTTCTAGATCCAGTGGCCAGATTCGGAGTATAATTGTCAGTGCATCTGTAAACGTTGTGCTGTAAGTCTGCACAGAATTATTCGCTGCGTACGCCGAAGTAGCTCCTTCGTTTTAACCTTCCTTAAGTGCTTGGCCCAAGTGCTTGCTGCGTATCCAATAATCGAGGCCAATATTGCGTCGTGATATTCCCTTATGGCAAGTGGTGACAGTTTAAATCGCCGCTCGCCAGTGCTTATTATATTGTGCATTACAGTGTCATTTTTCTACATATGAGACGCAAATTTTAGTTGTTCCGCCAGGTTTGAACCAAGGTAACGGACTACTGCTTTTTTTTATTGTTTTTCCCTGGGTCTTGACTACAGAATTTAGTTTGATTGTTCCCTTTAAAAACATGTAAGTAGCCTTTTGTGGGGCTAGGTTTAGTTTATCTTCTGCACACCACTTAATCAGACAGCCCAGTACAGCGAATGCCACCAAACCCAGCAGTTCTGGCATTTGCTACACTATTTCATGGCCGGTTCCAGAAAATTGGTCCGCACACTGATCCCTGCGGGCAACTTTTTGTTAGTGTTTTCTTTATATACTTACCGGTGCACCGCAATTTTGCATATCGATTTCTACAATAATCTGTAATACTGTGACATCTGTTTCGTGAACAGTAGATTTTTCTTAAGCTTTCGATCACCAGAGGTGGTCAGAACCGCCGACGATGTTTACAAATATTCCCACGATATAGTTTTTGGAAAATTTTTGCACAATTTCCATTAAGCGATTGATGGTATCCTCTGTTGACTTGCCTGCTCTAAACTCGTACTTTTTTTATTTCTCGTGT
Source organism: Vandiemenella viatica (assembly GCA_031002005.1). Lineage (NCBI taxonomy): Eukaryota > Metazoa > Arthropoda > Insecta > Orthoptera > Morabidae > Vandiemenella > Vandiemenella viatica. Next base: position 104,221,984 of record JARYHS010013630.1, read on the forward strand.
CCAGGACATAACATTACAAGCTGAAAAAAAATTAATTAATTAATATTAAACTATAAACACAATTAAATGGAATGTGACCAGAATTCCGCAATCTTGATGGCCTTCTCGTTTGCCCTTTAAAGGTCGTCGATATTGCAGGTTTCAGGGAGATTCCTGCATATCAGAAGATGTTGTGGGTTCTGAATCTTACCACATTCACATAGATCGTTGTCAGTAGTGTACCCCCATTTTTTAATATTATATCTACATCGGGACACTTCAGTTCTTAATCAGTTTAGAGCCTTCCATATAGCATATGGCTGATTACACCCCGCAGCCGGTGCCTCTTTGATGTTTCTCCACTGTTCTTCAGGCAACGAATTTCGCCATAGTTCTAGACGGCGTGCTCCAGTAGAAGATGTTATGGCTGTAGTTGATTGTACGAAGCTCTTCCTTGACTTCAGCCTTGTGGGTTGAGGTTCATGTCCAAACAAAGGGTGTCTGGGGTCTGTTTCTTGTTTCCTCTTCTCCCTCTCTGCAGCTGTTTTCCTACGAACGTCAGGTGGTGCTATACCTATGATTTGGTATATTTTACTAATAGGAGTTGGTTTTAGGCAACCTGTTACAATGCGACCAGTATCATTCAATGCTATATCAACCTGTTTAGCATGTGCAGAGTTTTGCCAAACTGGTGCTGAGTATTCTGCTGCAGAGAAACTAAGTGCCAGGGCAGATGTACAAAGCACATTTGGATGTGCTCCCCAGGAGGTACTTGTAAGTTTCCGGATGATGTTGTTCCGAGCAGATACTTTGAGTTTCAGATCTTCACAATGGGTTTTGAATGTGAGGGATCAATCAAGCTTTACTCCTAGATATTTTGGAGTATCGCAGTGTAGTTAGTTGTTGCCCCCTCCAGTTGATGTTCAACTTCCTTCTGGCTTCTCTGTTTCTCAGATGGAATGCACAGACCTGCGTTTTTCCAGGGTTGGGCTTCAAGTGATTAGCATCATAATACTTGGCCATATCTTCAAGAGCTGTTGTCAGCTTCACCTCCACCGCCTCAAAGGTTGTGCCTTGAGCTGCAACTGCTGTGTCATCAGTATAAATGAATGTTCTTGTTCCAGGAATAATTGGTTGATCATTTGTGTATATGTTGTACAAGAGCGGGCCCAGCACACTACCCTGAAGGAGGCCATTCTTCTGAGTTCTCCATCGACTCTTCTTATTGTGGAGGGTGACGTAAAACCTTCTGTTTTGTAGTAAACACTGGATGACTTGTATAAGATGGTAGTCTTTTGTGTTGGAATATACCTTACTTATCAAAATTTTGTGGTTTACTGTATCATACGCCGCTGTGAGATCGATGAATGCCACACCTGTAACCCGTCCTCTTTCATACCCATCCTCTATATACTGTGTGAGGTTAAGAATTTGGCCGCAGCATGACCTACCAGGTCGAAAACCAGCCTGTTCCTTTATAAGCATTTTGTCAATGCACTCTGAGATACGATTGAGGATCAATCTCTCCAAGACTTCGTATAAATGACAAAGGAGTGAAACTGGTAGGAAGTTTTTTGGATCTGTTGGTTCCTTTCCAGGCTATAGCAGTGCCACAACTTTGGCTTTCCGCCAGATCTTGGGGATCTGTAAGTTGGAGGTGCAGGCATTCATTAAATTCAAGATCCACTGCTTTGTAGCTGGGCCAAACATTTTAATTTTCTCTGTTTTCAGGTCATGTAAGCCTGCATCTTTGTTAATCTTCAAAGAATATAAAACGGTTTCCAGTTCTACCAATGTGAATGAAGTCACAAGATGGTTTGCTCGTCAGAGTGTCTTTCGAGTTTCCTGTTTTCAGGTCTTCTGCAAGTCTTTCCATTCAGCAGCAGTTAGTGTGCTTTTGATCTGGACTAACTTTAAGGAGGCTAGGTGGAGTGCTACTTGGATCACTATTGAGGTTTTTCAGTAATTTCCAAGCCTTACGACTATTCTGTTTCATGTTTAAATCTGACATTAAACTCGTACTGATTTGGGTTCATCCCATTTTTTAATTTGTGTTTCTTTAGTTTCTTACAGAGTACCTTTTCTTGATTTCCCTAGAACATTAAGTAAGCAGATTGGGCGATATTATTTTAGAAGTTGGTGTCTATGTTACCAACTTTGGCTATTATGACTACCTAACTTGTTTTCAAAACATTTGAGATTTTCTCCTGCACCAGGCATTCGTTAAATAGATTATTTTAGGTTGGAACCAGTTGGACGACCAACTCTTGGAGGACCTCTGCTGGTTTCCCATCAAGCTCCTGATGCTTTTCTTCTCGGAAGGGAATTATTTCCTCTGTTATCTCTTTTTGCCCTATGGGCCTGATCTCATATTTTATTTGACGAAGGCTTCCCGGATTTATTTGTTTTATTTTCAACAACAGAGTCTTGAACTCTTACTTTTTTATTTCTATATCTGTCTAGAAGAGCCTGTCTTTCTGCTGCAATAAGGCAACGTTAATATGCTCTTCTTGCCTTCTTCATTGTGGTTCGTAGTTTCCGCAGTCTTTCTATCCATGGTTTCCCTTTTAATTCCGTTGTTTTTTAAGTGGAATTGCAGCTCTCATTTCATCTTTCACTGAACGAATTGTTTCTTTCGCAGCCTTTTCCATGTAAAAATCTTTATCTCTGACTTTGCGAGGATTGAAGCAACTTCTAAAACTTGATCAGTTCTCTCTGCCGATGTCATATCGCCGTTGCATGTTGGTACAGTCACCTTTACGCGTTTCGTCTTGCAATCTTCCTATTTCGAACATTATTAGATTGTGATCGCTGTTGGTTTGGTTATCAATCACCTTCCATTCGTTTAGCAGGTTTCTTATTCTTCTATTTATTAAAGTTATATATATATGTTCGATTTGGCACCTGCTCAGTCACTGAACGTGTATGGATTATTTGGTTATTTTTGACATCCAGTTATAATTCGCCAATCAGTAACTTTTCTCCTTGTACGTCTGTAAGACCACTGTGCTCGAGTGCAGATTGGCATTTTCATCGGCAGCTATCACCGTAGGGCTGTCGCCTATGGCTATACATATTTCCAAATCTTAGGAAGATCAGGGTCAATATGGTCTACGTATTAAAAGTACATCTTAATGAGGACCAGATTCCCCCATTACGTATCTTTATCCACTCACACAATATGTTGATTGCAGGATTGTATTACTTTTGTCTCAGTTTTTGGCTTTTTGAAGACTATAATGGCACTCATAGGTTTTGTCCCTGTCGAGATTATCTGAGACGTCACTGGCATGTGAGGGGTTTCCTCTTCACTGGAGTAGGACTCTTGAAGACAAAGTATATCTATTTGTATTTCCTTAGCTTGTTTACTCACTTCATGTAAAACCAGACGGCTTCTCCTGCAGTTTAATAGCGCGATCTTAATCTGCTATGCACTCCTGCTCATGAATGTCACGTATGGATATTACACTGTGGCCATGACTGTCTCGAGTCAAGCATTATTCTACCATGTCCCATCACAAAACGAAGGTAAATTTTATCTGGATCCAAGATTTCACTTCCTCTGTCAAATACATGCTTGACTAAAGTGAGTTACTGGGCTGAATTAGTAGGTATGTTGTTTACCTTAATTTAAATACGACAAATTGCCTCTGGTTGCAGACAAGTAATGTTTTTGCCATTTGCCTGTGCTATTCTAGTTATATGAAGTAACACTAGAGTGAACTTCTGTGTTTTCTCTGGTCTAGGGAGCTAAGGATTGTTTTCAAACTTTGGTAGAGATGGTCTGGAGCTATAGCGGCGTGTCTTATTTTGTCCTTTGCTCAATTTTGGGAGTAGCCACTAATTTTGCAGTAATTGAGTGCCATTTGAACTGGTCCTGACCATTCAAGTCCATTTCTTTTGGATTGAGGCCTCCTAGGAATATTACAGATTGTGGAAGTAATTTCTGAGTGTTGAAGGATAATTTCATCTGTCTGCGTGCCTACGCTATTCGCTGTTCCTTTCTCTTTTTGCAATATTTTCTCCCTGTATTTTGCAGCCCTCTCTGTGTTCGCCTCTACCTTGGAGGTATGTTACTTGTTTTATTTCTATTACTTTTTCTTACTATTTCCTCAATCAGGTTGATAATGATGCTCAATAATTGATCTTTGTATCGTTGAGCCATTCCTTCGAAGTTCTTCCACTATCCATAATGTGTTATATTTTTCAGTCTTTAAATATACTGTTGGTATGTCGGATATTCTTTGCCAGATTTCCCCCATTCCTTGCATGGTGCACTAACAGACATGAGACAGCAGTGTTGTGTTGCAGGCTGGGCGTGCTGGATACGGCGCAGTACGTGTCGCTGATGCTGTGCTCTGGACTGGCGGCGCCCATATTCACCTACACCTCCTACGTAGGAGCGTTTGGCATCTCGACGAGCTGCATGGCCCTGTGCTTCCTGTACACTCTACTGCAGTGCTGTGTTGCAGGCTGGGCGTGCTGGATACGGCGCAGTACGTGTCGCTGATGCTGGGCTCTGGACTGGCGGCGCCCATATTCACCTACACCTCCTACGTAGGAGCGTTTGGCATCTCGACGAGCTGCATGGCCCTGTGCTTCCTGTACACTCTACTGCAGTGCTGTGTTGCAGGCTGGGCGTGCTGGATACGGCGCAGTACGTGTCGCTGATGCTGGGCTCTGGACTGGCGGCGCCCATATTCACCTACACCTCCTACGTAGGAGCGTTTGGCATCTCGACGAGCTGCATGGCCCTGTGCTTCCTGTACACTCTACTGCAGTGCTGTGTTGCAGGCTGGGCGTGCTGGATACGGCGCAGTACGTGTCGCTGATGCTGGGCTCTGGACTGGCGGCGCCCATATTCACCTACACCTCCTACGTAGGAGCGTTTGGCATCTCGACGAGCTGCATGGCCCTGTGCTTCCTGTACACTCTACTGCAGTGCTGTGTTGCAGGCTGGGCGTGCTGGATACGGCGCAGTACGTGTCGCTGATGCTGGGCTCTGGACTGGCGGCGCCCATATTCACCTACACCTCCTACGTAGGAGCGTTTGGCATCTCGACGAGCTGCATGGCCCTGTGCTTCCTGTACACTCTACTGCAGTGCTGTGTTGCAGGCTGGGCGTGCTGGATACGGCGCAGTACGTGTCGCTGATGCTGGGCTCTGGACTGGCGGCGCCCATATTCACCTACACCTCCTACGTAGGAGCGTTTGGCATCTCGACGAGCTGCATGGCCCTGTGCTTCCTGTACACTCTACTGCAGTGCTGTGTTGCAGGCTGGGCGTGCTGGATACGGCGCAGTACGTGTCGCTGATGCTGGGCTCTGGACTGGCGGCGCCCATATTCACCTACACCTCCTACGTAGGAGCGTTTGGCATCTCGACGAGCTGCATGGCCCTGTGCTTCCTGTACACTCTACTGCAGTGCTGTGTTGCAGGCTGGGCGTGCTGGATACGGCGCAGTACGTGTCGCTGATGCTGGGCTCTGGACTGGCGGCGCCCATATTCACCTACACCTCCTACGTAGGAGCGTTCGGCATCGCGACGAGCTGCATGGCCCTGTGCTTCCTGTACACTCTACTGCTGCTGCCAGAGTCCAAGGCGGTTCAGCAGCGCGGCGGTAAGGTGCGTGGCTCGCATCCTGATGTGTAACATACCATTAATCATGTAGTGACATCCATCTCTGTCCCTCTTTAATAATTCTATTCCTCTTCACACTCAACAGAAATTCTTCAAATTTTGCAAAATGAACCCTTAGGTTCAAAAAACAGTCCAACTTCGTATTTCAATCAGATCAGGTAAAAGTATCATGACCTGTTGACCTAGAAACAAATTTTTGCCACTTTTAGAGTTTTTGCAAAGGCAAAGGCAATTATCAAGTCGTAATATTGGCATATCTGCAATGCTTATATATCTTAGGAAGGTTTGATAAATGTATCTAGTCTTTGTACGTTCAGTGATACAAACCAATACGTTTGTTAGTAAGACTTAGTATGAGTAGCAGTTGATTCACCATAATATTGTGATTCCTGATAACTTGTTATGCACAATTCGCGAAAAGTAGTAGCATTTACACGGTTTTATGAATGGAATGGCTTATTCAAAACAACACTTAGACACATACGACTAGCTAGGAAAAACATTATAGTAAGCACAAGTATTAACGATAGTAAGTATCTTCTGGTTCGCAGTTGTTGTGAAACCCTGGATTCGAAGTGGAGTCCACTGTTATTGCGGACTACGAACCCAGGGCTCAGCTAATGCATTTGTCGTGTAATGGAACAATTTTTATCAGAAATTCCCATCAATAAGCGGATGAAAAGTAATTAGCATCCAAAGGATTCAAACTCAGTATCTGTTGCACAAGAATGCCTTTATAGAATCCTATAACAATGTACCTATCTTAGGTACAAATGTTCTTCAATACATTGTAAAAAAAAACATTCAATCAGTATGATGTGAGTTAATAACCGAATTATTTATTTACGGTAAAAATCTTTATAATAACATAGCTACTGATGAGAGAGCGATAGGCAGTGGGGTTAATCAAGTGTGGACGGCCTTGACGGGGCTCCGGTGGTGGAAGAAGGTCACCTTCAACTGCGGGGTGAGGCCAGCCGGGCGGCCTTGACGGGGCTCCGATGGAGGGGGAAGGTCACCTTCAACTGCGGGGTGAGGCCAGCCGGGCGGCCTTGATGGGGCTCCGATGGAGGGGGAAGGTCACCTTCAACTGCGGGGTGAGGCCAGCCGGGCGGTCTTGACGGGGCTCCGATGGAGGGGGAAGGTCACCTTCAACTGCGGGGTGAGGCCAGCCGGGCGGCCTTGACGGGGCTCCGATGGAGGGGGAAGGTCACCTTCAACTGCGGGTGAGGCCAGCCGGGCGGCCTTGACGGGGCTCCGATGGAGGGGGAAGGTCACCTTCAACTGCGGGGTGAGGCCAGCTGGGCGGCCTTGATGGGGCTCCGATGGAGGGGGGAAGGTCACCTTCAACTGCGGGGTGAGGCCAGCCGGGCGGCCTTGATGGGGCTCCGATGGAGGGGGAAGGTCACCTTCAACTGCGGGGTGAGGCCAGCCGGGCGGCCTTGACGGGGCTCCATGGAGGGGGAAGCGGTACCTTCAACTGCGGGGTGAGGCCAGCCGGGCGGCCTTGACGGGGCTCCGATGGAGGGGGAAGGTCACCTTCAACTGCGGGGTGAGGCCAGCCGGGCGGCCTTGACGGGACTCCGAGGGAGGGGAAAGGTTACCTTCAACTGCGGGGTGAGGCCAGCCGGGCGGCCTTGACGGGACTCCGATGGAGGGGAAAGGTCACCTTCAACTGCATGGTGAGGCCAGCCGGGCGGCCTTGACGGGACTCCGATGGAGGGGGAAGGTTACCTTCAACTGCGGGGTGAGGCCAGCCGGGCGGCCTTGACGGGACTCCGAGGGAGGGGGAAGGTTACCTTCAACTGCGGGGTGAGGCCAGCCGGGCGGCCTTGACGGGACTCCGATGGAGGGGAAAGGTTACCTTCAACTGCGGGGTGAGGCCAGCCGGGCGGCCTTGACGGGGACTCCGATGGAGTGGGAAAGGTTCACCTTCAACTGCAGGGGTGAGGCCAGCCGGGCGGCCTTGACGGGACTCCGATGGAGGGGGAAGGTTACCTTCAACTGCGGGGTGAGGCCAGCTGGGCGGCCTTGACGGGACTCCGAGGGAGGGGAAAGGTTACCTTCAACTGCGGGGTGAGGCCAGCCGGGCGGCCTTGACGGGGCTCCGATGGAGGGGGAAGGTCACCTTCAACTGCAGGGTGAGGCCAGCCGGGCGGCCTTGACGGGGCTCCGATGGAGGGGGGAGGTCACCTTCAACTGCGGGGTGAGGCCAGCCGGGCGGCCTTGACGGACTCCGAGGGAGGGGAAAGGTTACCTTCAACTGCGGGGTGAGGCCAGCCGGGTGGCCTTCACGGGGCTCCGATGGAGGGGAAAGGTCACCTTCAACTGCAGTTATGGCCAGCAGGGTGAAATCAGCAATCTAACTCCCACTGTGAGATTTTAATTAAAATGCAACCGTAAATATGTAGCTGGAAGTAAGAGGGCGATTAATATCTGGCTGGCTGTACCTCCTGTGGCACGGCTCTGCAGCGGCAACCAATTATTTCTGGTGAACCGTTAAGAGGCCGTCTAATATCTGTCTGACAGGCAATAGGCCGTTTAATTTCCACGAAGCCGCGGGTCCTGCATGTGCCGGCGGAAGTATGACTTTGAATCATAGTTATAAACGGTATGGGTGGGGAGGAGATGGGACAGAAAGTGTGAGTCATATCTGAAGTTGCTGTTTATTCCCTACTGTTGTCATCCGTTATTTTTGACTGGCTTAGAAGCTTGTTTTATTAATTTATATTTACTTGTATACTAGTCTGTATGATACTAAATTCGAGTCCTGGAAACTGTTTTAGACCTGTGACCATACCACTTACAAGCTCATTCGCCTACATCAAAGCCAAATGACTATCCCTCTAACTACAACCACTAAATTGCAGAAAGTGATTGTGTGTTATCTATGACATTACAAATTATCTTTCTATTGTCGCTTCCTCAACCTGGCGCTTTAAACAACTGTTTTTTTTTTTCTAACTTTTGAACTATTTACTCTAAAACCAATCTACATTTTCTTGAAACTAGTACTCCAATATGCAAGAGGGTCAACTGTCACCACGGTTCATACTGTGAAAAAATGACATATTGATTTCTTCTGTGCAGGATTTATGTCTTTGAGGTAGGAAGTAAAAAATACTGAGAGATTCAGGGGCACGAACGGAGATGTCCATCGTTGTTCAGTGTAGAAAATCCAGAAGTTGCCTTCCAACAACGACTGTTCGGCTTACGAAGTACATTAATTTAGTGCTTTACTGTAAATGTTCTATATATCACTGACTAAAAGCAAATAGAGGAGGGTTAAAGTGAATTCCAGGTGTTTGATCGAACTCAGTAAAACAATACGCCACAAGCAGTCCGGCACAAAAATAAAAAAGGCAGGGTAGCCAATAACAGTTTTACAGCTGTAATTATTTTCTTGCATGTTTCGCGGTGACTTAGTTGTGTTTCAGTATCTTTACTTAATTATTCACACTGATGCAACTTCACAAGTTGTACACATAATCTGTTTTTTCATCATTTTAACATTTAAAAATGTTTACAAGGTTTACAATTGTTTCTATTACTTATTTACTTAAAACATTGTTACATCATTGGAGTTAAACGCGATGTAAATGGCTGGTCGTCGACAGTACTACAATTTTCTTCTGTCGAACTTTTTTTGTTCATTTCTGTCTTAATACATTAAGCCGAACTACCTTTGTACTTGTCGGTGGTTTTGGTTTACTTTAGGGCTCATTTAGACGTAATTATACAATGTTTCTCTTCTTTCCCCCAAAATTTTCTCAAATAAATAAGGCAAACTTTACAAACTGGCTGTACAGTACTCAGTTATATATGAAACTGTAGAGAGTAGTCTAATTTAATATGTTTTGTATTTATAAAGAGAACGACTGTCACTGAGGTGTACGAGGCTCAAACTGAGGTTCTGACCCTTATCAGGGATGCCTTTGACATGACATAACCGGAAGTGAGAGAAGTGTGTACGTCTGTGTCTTTGGGGCTCGGGGGGACAGGGGAGGGGGGGGGTAAGGGATGGGTTTTCGTTAAAAGTAAATCATGCAGGCATCTGTCTTATATCGAAAGGTACTCCAACCTCTCCTCCTCGAGCTGTAGAAGCTTGTTAGAGACACTAATTTGCTACTGACTGCAGGCGTGCGGCGTGCTGGGCGACATCTTCCAGCCGGAGCTGGTGCGCGAGGCTCTGAGGACGGCGTTCAGGCGGAGGCCGCACCACGGCCGCGCCGCCGTGCTGCTGGTCGTGGTGGTCGTCGTCACCAACGTGTTCATCATGCTGGGTGAGCTGCGCGCCCCGCCGCCTCACTCTGCTCACCTCGGCCGCGGCTCTAAGGGTGAAAACATGCCGAGCAGCTCGCGCTGAAGGTCGCGGCCGCGGTGGCGGTAGATGTTTCATCCACGTGAAACAAAAGCATTGTTAGTAACGAGTCAGCGCACGCCGAGGCGGTCGCGGTCGCGGTCGCCGTCGCTGCTCGCCGTTCACCTCGATGTCGATGGCAGAACAAAGTATTTTGTTTTCACCTCGCGTCCTAGCGCGCCGCTGGAGGTCTGCTTGGTGCTGATTGGTTGAGCTATGTCAAGGCCACGCGATCCAGCTTCTACACTTGATTACACAGTTCGGCTTTCGTATTGTACAGAGAGGTGTTGTTTCATTTTGTCTTGTTCTAAATATTGATTTATTTAATGGATATCATTTCGTTTTACACAACTGCAAATATAAATTAACAATGTACTGACATTGAGGATGCTACATTCTGTTTTAAATAAATTATTGATGAAATAATAAGTACAGATTTTTATAAATTGGACAACTACGGAAAAGTTAATGTTTCAAGCAATTAGACAGTCAGCGGTAGATAAATTACAACAAATTTTATAATAATAATAATATTTAATTGTAATGGAGCGCACTGCCCGGTGGCAATTTCCCTACACACCCATCTTTCCCCCTTTCCTGCACCCACCTACATTTACCATAATTGTAATAATTATCTATTGTTAGTGACTTGATTGACTATTCAGATATTATTACACATCATATGCTGACGGAAATGGAACATTAGACAATTCGGTCCAACAATTAAAATTTAAAGAAAGTTAAACAAAACAAAAAATCTCTTGTTAATTATTATTTAGAATAAACTGTTGACTGAATTTGAAAATTCTGATTTTTAAATAGAAATCCTGATTTTGGATTGAAAAATTTAGATTTGACTTGAAAATGCTTTGTTAAACGGTACGCTACTTTATTTACAATAATTATCAATAATTTATAGTCACGACGAGTTTTCCCTCAGCATGTATTGGTTTGACTACAGTTTGTCCAGGATTTTACGGTAAGTTTGTGGTGTCTTTTGCAGGTGGACATGGAATAAATCTGTATGATTTTTAGATCCTGATTTAAATTGTGAAATTCACCCAGAGTTTGTCCCCGTTCATTTATTTGCTGTTAACTTAACCTTCCGATAAGAGCCGTAGAAAGTAGCCAGCAGTTTGTGGCTACTGACAGACCATCATCATCCCTATCGTTACCGGTTCCACAAATCTTTGCAGGTTAAATAAAGTAAATGATACTAGCGTTAAACACAAAATATTAACGATTTACAACGTGTGGCACCTACAAGAGTTTTCAAAACCCTGGTGAACGCTAGCAGCTATACCTCGACATCTACCTTCATCTGCACCGCGAGCTGCGCGGCATGTTTTTACCCATCTACCGCTACATCGGCCTTCAGCGCGACCGCCACCGCCACCTTCATGGCGACCTGCTCAGCATGTTTTCACCCTTACTCATCTTTTTGCAGGGGAGGGCGTCGTCAACTTCCCGTTCGTCAACAAGAAGTTCGGCTGGACCGTCCAGGACGCACAGATCCACGGCCTCTTCAGCAGCGGCGTGTCAGCGATAGGTGCGTCATACTGTCAAGCATAAGCTAAAAATTTCTCCGCCTGGCACTGAAGATGTGTTTTTTAGTTCTAAAACGCATTAATTCTGTACCTGCTGCTCATTTAGTTCAAAGCACTCTGTCCAACGATTCTCAATTGAACGGACTCCATCCCTCACACGAGCGGCCTTCTAATCAGTGGTTATCGCAGTCAATCGCGGACAAATTGCAGCGAGTGGTCGATCCGCACTGCTACTTCCTTTTTGTGCGCGTGTTAATCAGTGTTCACAGTTTTAAATATAACAATTTGTAGTCAAAGCCAACTAGCATGGAACCAAATCAGTTAATCTGAAAATCAACATTTTTTTTCCGTTTACGTTTATGTGCGTCCAAGAGGTGTGGAGATTGATGAGTGCCGGGTAACGAAGGAGGCCTCCGAGTAGAAGGAGGGCCCCGTCTTCACATTTGCTACGGTCCCCGCACTGTTTTAATCAGGCTCTGCCTCAACTACCATCTCAAGGCTCAGGGTACCAAAAATAGAACAATTCAGTAACAACTTGTGCGCTTGGTCCCTGATTCAGTTTTTGGGTGAGACGTTCTATAAACTCGTAAGAAACGCTATCGTGGCAAACGGTATTGATCACAGTACTACCAACAGATATGTTGAACCAATAATCAGTATGGAGCCAGACGATTCTATGAACACGTCCATGGAAATAGAAAATTGTCTAACAGAGTGCCAACTCAACAGTCGATAGAACAAGAAGTATATAGCAGCCCTAGAATGAAATGAAAAAATCAAAGACAACCACCTGTAAATATACCGATAACTGAAAACAGAGAAAACATGCCTATGGATGAGCGCAAGTGAGAAATATAAACAAAAAGACCAGATTTTGATAAAAAGGAAGTAGAATTAAAAATCAAAGAATTAGGACAAAAATCATTAAAGACCTCAAGCTATTAAAAAAAGAAAATTATGCAAGTAGCAAAGGTAGAAAAGAAGACAACAATGAGGGGCAAAGACCCGGAATATTAAAACTGCTAAAGCCAGCAAAAATTCCAATATACCCTGGGCAGATGATACAATCGATACTGAAAAAGAACACCAACTAAGTGAGCAAGCGTTAAGTATGCTACCTCACAGAGCTACCAAATAAGAGAGAAGGATCAATCATGCGCGCTAAAAAATAAAAAATAAACTTTCCTCTTTTTATCTATAAACATAAAAATGCCGGCTTCGGTAGCATAGGGGCTAGAGTGCTAGTCTCCGCGTACCGATGATCGCCGGTTGGAGTCCGGCCGAGGGCATGGGTGTTTAGGTTAAGTGTTGTGTTGTGTGTGTCCTGTGTTGTCCTACAAATTCAGCGTTCTCATAAAAAGTTGGAAAGATTCATTAAGATTGACAATATATAAAATACATTGATTGCCGTCTGAATGGCTGCAGGTCGATTGCCAAAAAATAAAATAATAATAATAATTTTAGAAAATTGAAGAAGAAATGCTTGTACAATAGTGAGCACATGAATAACCAACATATACGCCACTTCGGGGAATGAAAACAAACACAGCAGATTTTTTTTAATACAAATAGAACAGAGATACTACAATCTTTGGCAAACAATTATAATAGTATTATAATAGCAGGTGACTTTGACAATTTCTTATCACCAAAAGCTAATTCCTAAACTTCAGTAAATTCCAAGAACTTAAATATCGAATAACCAATTGGTTAACTATAAGAAAGTTTTGAAATAAAAGATGCTCAAAATCCTGGGTTTACCTTCAATACTGAGAGCACAGCAAGCAGAATAGAGAGAATATATGTTGCATCATACATATTCAAAAAAAGTCAAGTCTGTGCATATCTGGACTGTAGCCTTCTCACACCATAGTGCATACCACTGTAAAATAAATCTACATCGCCAAAAATATGCAGAAATAGGGGACAGTGGAAATTTAATATCACCATTCTAAGCGATAAAGAAAAAATCAATCAGTAATGCAAGGCAGCAATGTAAGACACAAAAAACCTTAATACAACGGTGCAATGGTGGTTGAGATGTAAATGGCCTCGTCTTAAAACATCTTGATATACTTTGCCAGACAGCAAAAGCGATTGCAGAACAGCACAAAAGCATTTCTTTTCATGACTTCTTAGAACGCTATATACTCATAATATAAATATGTTGCAGAATATTCGAGAAAATAAAACAAATTGAGGCCAGCGTATATTTTTTTGTTTTGTTTATTGCTTCACGCCTCGTCGACATCGGGGTTATTAGAGGCGGGATGGGACTGGGGGTCAAGGAACGGGAAGGAATTCGGCCATGGCCTTTTGAAGGAAACATCGCGGCATTCGCCTGGAGTTATTTGGGGAAACCATGGAAAACTAAAATCTGGATGCCCGGACGGGGATTTGAACCGGCATCCTCCAGAATGCGAGCCCAGAGCGTTAACTGCTCACCCATCACGCTAGCTGCCAGCGTAATAAATATCACACGCAATAAACTGTTGGGACATCGAATAAGAGCAAAATACTATTCAGCAAGCACAAATTACCTCAACATTCCATCTAGTAAAAAATAAAAAATAAAAAACAGAAAGTCAAACAGAAAATTGGTGACAGAGTAAAAAACAGAAGCAGAGGATATAAATAGAAAGAGGGACAAAAAAAAAATCTCTCCAAATTATACATGGAAGAAACAATTGTTGTAGACGAAGTTAACAAGCTGTTACTACACAAAAATCCAGTAATAGCTAGACCAGGAAACGAACTGATGAACCAACAAATAACACAAAGGAAATAACAAATTAATTAAAAGAAGTCAGGGTGAAATCGCTACTTCCTGACGACCTTCCAATAGAATTTAACATAGCATAATGGGATCTCCTAAAACATGAATTTCCGAAAATGTGCAATGTCACACTAACTTTTGACACAGCTCCAAAAAATTAGATAAGAAAAACGCAGAAAATTTTAGACACTTTACCATGCTGAATTCTACTAAAAAATATTTGGACAAATTATAGCTACTAAACTTGGGAATGTAAGCAAAAATTTAATTGGAGAACATCAGACATTAATGAATAATAATGCAAACATTAACGAATATTGGCGATATAATTGCACTCTCAAAAGCAGGAAACGCCAAAGTAGCGATTGTCTCACTGTATTTTAACAAAGCTTTCGACCGCATTTATCACACTTATCTAAAATTGCACATGGAAAAGATAGGTTTCAATCGGGTAATGTGCAATATGATCTATATGTTATTACATCAAGCGACATCACGATTATTTATAAATGGACAATAACTGAACCAACAAGAAAAATTATATCTAACGATGTCCGTTATCAAATTTACCGTTTGAACTTGGAGTTGAACCACTTAATAAAACACTTCCCGGCCTGAAATTTCGAGAGGGTAAAATTGCGGTGCGTGCGTATGCTGATGACATAAACTTTATCATCGCCAAATCACAATATCAAGAGAAAACACGACAATTAGTAAATTCATAGATGAATGCCTCGAATACAAAACTGAATATAGATAAATCCCCAATACTGAATACAAGCACTGCTACAGAACAGGACTACACAAGCTGAATAAAAAACATGTGTCAAAATAAAGATTATAGGCACTGAATTCAACAATATACTATAAAAAGCATCGGCAGCAGAGGGAGAACATTAATACCAGCAATTAGGAGTTTAATGCTAGTTTTCTCTTATAGGTAACTAAACACAATACAAAAAATACAGCTATCAAATACTATAGCGCTTACAAAATTATGGTACCTTGCTTGCATATTTCCCAATACCAAGTGAAATATGTGATAAAAATGGAAATGGAAATAAATTGGTTCATAAAGAGTGGACAGATGACTAAGACCCAGCACGAAGTTCTGAAGATAAAATACTAAAAAGGGGGGCTAAAGCTTGTTGATATACGAACTAAATGTACAGTACCATGCATTAGAAATATGTACTGTACAATCACCACAGAGCTGCGAAAGGTCTTACAGGACATACTGTATAATAAACGAATAGATCCATAAAGCAGATCAGCACCAGTCGATATCACAAAATTAAAGCAAACCTGAGGCACCTTTGCATGTTTTACATAGAGCATAGCAATATAAAAATAACAAGAACAGAGCTTTGTCCCAGAAAGTAAAAAATTGTTAAACATATTGCAAAGAAAGAAGCAAAGCAATGAAATTTGACGAGTTTAATAGTTGAGTCCTATAGAACTCAACGAGACAAATCTAAAATGAAGAATAAAGTTTTTTGATATCTCGCTTAGTTTTAGAGATATTACATCTTAAAGAAATGAAGATATACACTTCAGTACAGCTTATTATCTAAGAATTATGTATTGTTACCTGTTTAAATTTAATGCAGATATATGCTAGACATCATTCTTCCACAACAACCAAAAAAATGCATTTCGTGTGTGTGTTCCGTATACAGGCCCATAAACGGCAGAAAAAACATTCAGTAATAAACAGCACTGAGCGCTGCCATATTGAACCATAGACATTGCTTTACAGTAAGCTGCATACCATATTGTACCACAGAAATAGTTGCACTGCCTAGGATGGTTCTATATACCTTTTTAAAGTTTTTAGTCCATCTACCCTATACAGACTCCTAACATTCGATGCTCCGACTCGCAGAATGTTTGTATCCATTCTATTGACTCCACCCTAAGTAGTCCCCACCTGGAAATCCGATTGGGAGACTATTTTATCTCCAGAATATTTTACTTAGACGAAGCCATCAGAATACAGGTAATTTGAGAGGATTTCATGTCCCCGGGATACCCTCAGTGGCTTCGTATTAACTTCTGCATCCCGAAGCCATTGATTGTTTCTGATTCATCTGTCTTTGGATGCTTTCTCCAACACCAAGGGCTAGAGGGTGCCCTGCTCTTCCACGCTCCGTTGGCAAGCAGTGGGTGCCACCCTACACAGGGTATCATCAATCAGTCCCCAGATCCTCGGGTGCACCACGTGACGGGCAGGTTGACATTAGTCAAATATAGTCTCTTCAAAATCTTTATATCCCATCGAAGATGAATGTTACAACAACAACCGATAAACACAACCAACTAATTAAATGAAAGAATTACAAAGTAAACCGTGCGCGTTCTTTGAACGTCGCAATGGCCTACTATAAGCAATTTGAGATTGTACGGCTTGACAGAGAGAATGATTTTGATGTTACTTGGTTCTAGAGGTCCAAGAATTGACTGGTGCATGTGAACTGGGCTTGATCGGTCTTATTATCTCTTAATTAAATTAAACTTTATTGTATTAATTGCTTGAATCAATGTCCGAGAGGAATGAATAGAAGAAATTTGATTTCTGCTGCAGATGTCAATTTGAAAGTATGTATACTCTATTAGAAGCGAATTGAAAAACTTTTACTACAAAATCTGAGAAAGATTTTGTTCGTGCATTTCTTACGTACTACTTGCTGTTAGCAACATTTTTACCAAAAAGCATTAACACAGCTTCACCCTTTAAAAGAGAAGGTTCACAATACTTCTCAGCTCTTCGAAAATCATCACGTCTTCTTCCTGAAAAAAACTTACCAGGTGGTCTCTGAAATTTTGGTACAAACTTCCCCATCATCCAGAAGTTATTGGAAACATTACAGAAGGCCTCTTTTTGTGTATACCTAAGGAAAACGGAATCACACGCGTATAACAGACTGGTTCTGTCAAAAACCAGAAGAGCGTTCACTACACTGACACACTCGCTGTCTGACAGCGTCTGACTGTTTGTGCAATTAAAAATACACGCATCAGATGACAATTCCAAGCGACTTCCCGAAGAGCATTTTAAGAGTAAAATGTTAAAGGAAGATGCATTCTCAACAGTTGTATTTGCTGTTATAACACGATTGCGCAGTCCTCTGCTTTAAGCCGGGTGTAGTCGCACAGTTGTGTCGTCAATCTTGCATGATATGGTAAAAATGACCAACAAGAAAGACAAATTCCTGCGGCTACATCGCTCTAACTTTCGCTCAGGCTTTTGCCCCGGCTTTCGCTCAGTTGTTCCGAAATCGTGATGCAGGAAGATTTGTTAGTGATAACAATTGCACTGTGTGCCCAAAAACTGAAAAATTATCTGTCCTGGGAGTGGTTACTGAACATAGGGACATTTGATTTAAACTGTTAGAGGGAATGATAACTTCGGTACAGCTCTACGAACTCTGTGAACGTGTAGTGAGACCGGTCCGTAAGTCTGAGGCTATTTTATTTCTTTGCATGATCATGCAGCATTGTATGTTTGGACAGGCTTTAGCAGCAGTTATCAATTGCTTCTTGGTGTGCTTGCAGGCACGCTGGGCGGTGTTTTCCTGATGGTCAAATTGCTGAAGCTGTCCGAGTCGACCATCGTGGTGATCGCCTACTCCTCCAAAATCGCCGGCGATGTTCTGGCGGCCATATCACCCGAGTGGTGGTACATCTACCTCTGTGAGTGGACTCTGAATTGCGTGCAGCACCCAAGCATACAAATTCTATCGATTGCTACCTGAAATGTATTGTTGGTGGTTCTGTTGACTTGATAATCCAGCGATAGAAAAAGAAAAGATGTATGTTCTAACGTCTTTTACTTTATTTTATTTATTTATTTATTTTTGTTCATGTAGGCGGGTGGTATAGTGTAGCGTCCAGTTTGTCTTATTTATATGGTTTGCTAAGTATTAAGAATCTGGTCAACAATGGGTGGTATAGTGTAGCGTCCAGTTTGTCTTATTTATATGGTTTGCTAAGTATTAAGAATCTGGTCAACAATTAATTAACTTTTAATAGCTCACTTCCAGTTTTATAACTGTTTTTTCGTAGGAATAAAAACATTGTTTTAGATTTATTATGTTACATTGGTACTATAAAAAATGTCTATATACATAATATACACATAGATAGAAAATTAGGACGGTATAAGTTAGTAGCCCGCGGCATTATTTTTGACAATTTACTGGTTCTTGGATTGAAAAAGATTTAGAAACGCTCGCTGCCCTAGAAGCTTTATTAATGCGAGGAGGCAATATTGTTTCTATGTCTTTGTTCCTATGAAGGAGAATTACTCAAGTTTATTAATGCACGTAGCAGAAAACGACTCTCAAGCGAAAAGTGTTCCACTGTCGGAAACGGTGCGCCATTATCGACGTGGTCATCGAAGGCTGTGCCGAAAGAAGAAAGTATGGGGCCCAAGGCACTCAAATTTTTTGGGTCCTCTGTTTTTGAAAAAGTTATCTGAATTTTATATGTACAAAGAAAACGTATCGTAGATCACTAACTGAATTGATTGTATTTTTCATCCAACTAAACAAGCGAATTTTACAATTTATGATATTTTATTAATATACACTACAAACACAACAAAAAATTTAATTTTCATGCTTTTCACATTACTTTGATTGTTTATTTATTTTTTAATATTTTTATTTAATGACTATCGGAGGCTTGAGGTTACTGCTTAGTCGTGCCTCTTGGATAATCCAGTATTGCCTGTAGGTCAACTCGTCGGTTTTTCACTAATCAGTTTGTTTACTTTCTGGTTAATCTTAAAGCATTTATCATTGATTAATTTCAAAATCATTTATTTAATCCGGCAGGACACGAAGGTAATGGGACTTTCACGCGTTGCAGATTTTTAAGTTGTGAGATTCTTAGCCAACTTTGAGCTGTTCTTCCAGGCATCTTTCACTTCAGCAATGAAGATCAGTAAACCGTCAAAAAGTTCAGTGTTGTCACTACCTGAGCAAATTACTTCGGCCGCCACTGTGTAAAACCCCACCATACTGGCGATGAGGTATGGAAAGATATTGCAGTAGTTATGAAAAGTAGTTCATGGAAGGGAAAACATAACCATGACCACAAGCTGGCTCTCCATTTCAGGCACAAGGGTGTGGGAAGATTTTCTTTTTTAGGTAAGAGTGTCAGGGATTGGAATGAGTTCCCAAGGGGAATGATGAATAACCTACCGAAAACGTTAAAAGAATTTAAAGTTAAAATTTTTAGAGGGCAAATGTAGGTGAGTGAACGATAGCGGGAAGTTGGGTGTGTAGGGAAATTGCCACCGGAGCGTGTGCTCCATTGCAATTAAATTAAATTAAAATGTTGTTTTCGTGTGAGGCAGATTTTTAGATGTGGAAATATCGATGGAACAAAAAAGAAACTTCGTATTATAAAAGCACTAATATTTTCTAAACGTTATTCCAATTTAATTAAATGAAGTATAACAACTTTGGTGAAGGAAGTACGACTGTTTATGGACCCGAACGTTCTTAGCAGTTACAGCGGCTCTCCCATCAAACAGTGTAAGCGAGTATTGTTACCCTCCCAATAAGCGTCTCCAGTCCAATTCTTTTAACACATCTGTACTTATTGTTTGTTACTTTGAGGTTCGGTTGCAAATAAATCAAAAATTTTAATTTTGGAATAAGTATATTTTATTAATTTTTAGTAGCTTGGTTAGGAGTGGTTTAAATGGCTTATTGAAAGCATAAAAATTTGTCACATTTAAATTATTATGTGGATTTTAATCATCACTTATAGGTTGCTACATTTTTGTTGCTATTTTAATGAATTTGGATACAATTTATACATTATTGTGAGTTGCCGTAGCACTAGATCTTTCAAAGGCTTTTGACAGAGCGAGCCATAAAATGGTAGTAAATAAGGTAAAATCTATTGGAGTGGATCAGAAAGTGATTTGCTGGATAGAAGAATTTTTGAAAGGTAGAAAACAGAAAGTTAGGGAAGGAAATGCGGTATCAAAAAAGGTGGAAGTAACAATGGGAGTGCCACAGAGTAGCGTGTTGGGACCATTGCTATTTATTATTCTAATGAATAATTGTGTTGATTGTTTACTATCAGAAATTAGATTGTTTGCAGATGACATAACGCTATATAAAAGGACCAAAACGGATGAGGATTGTAAACAGTTGCAGGGTGATCTGGACAGGATATCCACTTGGGTTGGTAAACATGGGATGAAGATAAATGCAAAGAAGAGTCAGCTTATTAGATACACAAATAAAAAACTAAAGGTTTATTATGATTATAAGGTGGGGAAAGAATTGCTTATGACATGAAATGTATATACAAATCTTGGCATTACATTTGATAACAAGCTTAACTGGGCAGAACACATTGTACAGGTGGTAGAAAAATGTTTCAAAATTCTGCACTTGTTGGAGAGGGTGATGAGGAGATGTACGAGAGAAGTAAATGAATTGGGTTACAAAACATTGGTCAGACCATTGCTGGAATATGGTAGTGTAGTATGGGACCCACATTTTGAGTATCAAATACAGGAGTTGGAGAAGGTGCAAAGAAGGGCTGCTAAATTTGTTTCTGTAAATTATCGCAGAACGCAATCAGTAACAGATATGATAAAAGAGCTTGAATGGGACTCATTGGAAGACAGAAGGAGGGTGAAGAGGGTCGTGGGAGTGTACAAGGCGTATATTGGTGATGAGACATGGAAAGATATTGGTGTAAGAATTGAAAGTAATGTATGGAAGGGAAAAGATGACCACGACCACAAGCTGGCGCTCGATTTCAGGCACAAGGGTGTAGGAAGATTCTCTTTCTTGGGTAAGGGTGTCAGGAATTGGAATAAGTTACCAAGAGAAATGATGAATAATTTGCCAAGAATTTAAAGTTAAAATTTGTAAAGGGTAAATGTAGGTGGTTGCAGAAAAGGAGGAAGATGGGTGTTTAGGGAAATCGCCACCGGAGCATGTGCTCCATTGCAATTTAATCTAATTTTAATTAATTTAATTCAAAATAGCCAGTCTCTGCTCATTTCTAGTTTAGACCAAAATAAGAATTTTGTGGGTGAGTACTGAAATTATGTTACTTCTAAGCCATGCTATGCTTCTTCTTCTGTAGAATTGATAGGTAATAAAATTTTATTAGAAATGCAGTGACAAACGTGTTTCAGGATAATGTGGTGCCTGAGAGACCGTTTTCGGAGAGTTCAACGTATTGAGTCGAAGGAACGACGATAAACATTATTAAAATGGAACGTGCAGAGAAAAAAATCTCTAGCGCTATGTGATCTGCTTTCTTATGAGAATAGAAGGGTTACGTCACCCAAAACTTCAATTTTTAAAAATCTTTTATACATTTCTCCCAAAATCTGATTCATTTTTATGTATGCCGATTTTGTAACCAGTTCTTCCACAATTTCTTACAGTCACTTCTCCTTGGCTTTCTCAAAATCCCGTTTTTTCCGATTTCTAACATATTTGTACTGCTGTCTTCCTGCTTCGTCTTATACATTTTTGTGCCTTCCCGTCTTATCAAGCAACTCTAAGATTTCGTCCTCGATGCAAAGATTTCTGGCACATTTTTTCTTTGCAACCAACTTTTTTCTAGTGTTTATTATCACCTTCTTTGATGAATTCGATTTTTTGCAGTTGAATTTATTACACATTATTTCTTATACCAGCTTTTACAATGGCTGGATACTTGTTTCAGGATAGATTCATTTATTTTTTCCGCTTCAAATCTATTTTACCTGTGTTGTTTAGTTGTTTTATTGAATTGCAATCTGTAATTACCTTGCATTATATTAATGACTTCCAATTTTATGAAAATTTAATCATAATTTTTTTAATTCTTATTTTAAAAACTTTGTAAAAGTTTTCGCGGTGCCTTTGTTCATTTTAACATAATGCCAACACGACGCAATATAATAGTGTACGAGGTTTTACACCGTCCCAAAAGATGCTCTAAAACAAAGTGGTACATAAGTTGAAAGAATGGATACTTTCCCCGTATGCAAAGTATATCAATCTCTGCCGCTTCCACTGAATCACCCGACAGCTCTAACACCCACGCAATTCGACATTGCGTTCGAAAATGAAGTCAGAGTCTGACTTCGAAACGTCGCATCCATTAACGCGTTCTCGTGATAGAACGTCTCAAAACATTTTATAAAGAAATTAATTTGGATTTCAGTTTGTGTTAGTGTGTACAGTTCACAGATTGTTTGCCACTCTGTAATTGTAATAATAATTATGGTTGGCTGCCCCAAATGATATGCAGTGATCATGATCAAATTTATCACGGAAAATAAATCTTCATAATTAAGCTCTCGTTAACATTTCTAAGCATGGAACTCGTTCAGGGATCACGATTTTTAATCCAATGAAAAAGGAATGATAGTAACACTGAATTTATTAGGTAGAAATCGCACAGAAAAATTAATTATTATAAATAAATGAACGCCATAACAGAAACATTTCATAAATATCCTATGTACTGCATCATCCAACATTAATTGCATTAATTTAACTAAACACTGATTCTACATGATTCACAAGGTTCACCTTAACGGCTTGAAGAACCAAATTACGCTAATGGTCAAGGCCAGAGATATAGTTGCCGAGCATGACTCGCGAAGCACTACATTCGTTGATTGATTAGTGATCACCTTACTTGAGTGGGTCAGTACGGGTCATTTACGGGTAGACAGAACTTGCTGCAGGGCGTTGTTGTAGTGGGTAAAAGTCAATTTACCAGTATTTGGATACCTGCAGGGGCGTCCTTTGGTGTCGGCGGGCTTATGAAGTGGTAACTGTTTCATCTAGCGGACCCATATGTTGGTCCGTGGCAACAGCCGCGCGAGGACCGGCGGTGCTTAGCCACCAGCCAGCGGATTCTTCAGATCGCAACGGACCCAGAGGAGGGCTCGCCAAGACCGCCCAGTCGTAACATTCTCGGACCACGTAACTAAACAATGTCTGGTCCCAGCCTCAGCCTGCTCTATAAAGTGGTCCTGGGAAAGCTGTCTCTTATCCTGGGATCTTAAGCGATCTCTTTCGGCTCTCCGTGCAGACAAGTGTCCCTAGCATGCCTGCGTGCGCACACAACACAGAATTAACCCTATCCATAGCTTGCTATGCGTAAGGTAAAAGTTTTGTATTAATTATGTTCCTTAAATAATCGGATCCTGTCAATTTACTGCACAGTACCGTTGAGGTGGATATCTGCCACCACATAATTAGTGTCATGACACTGTAAGCGTCAGAATGTCCTGTGCGCGTGTAGTTAAGTTTCGTGAAAACACTGTTAAGACCTGTAAGTTTCAATAATCTTCATATCTTTGCTCTTGCTTATTTCAGTATTAATAACCTGAATCGTTCGTCTAAGCAAAACAATTTACTCACTCTGTACACGAATTCAGTTTGATTTTCACCACTTCACACATGTACTCGAGAAGTTGACAGATGGTAATGTATTGTGTTGCAGCGAGTGCGGTGTCTGCGATGGGAGGAATGATCTGGACGCTGGTCAGGTCGATGCTCACCAGGCTGGTCGATAAGGACGAGATCGGTGAGTAGAATGATCGCTAACCTTCTATTAAAGGCCAATAAATTTGAGTTTTTTTCAGTACTATTTATTTACTCTGAACAGTATCTAACCACAGCGTTGGCAGATTATACCCTCGCTTCTCCTCCCTCACCCCCTCCAGTGGCTTCTGTTCAATGTGTGTTAATATCAGTTTAGGCGATGCCACAATAGCAGCTCGACACACTCGGCATTTCTTCCTTTCTGTGAAGCTCTAACAATTTTTATGTAGCGCCATTAAATGAGAGTCACTATTGATTGTTTGAAAAAAGGAGGAGACGCCTAGTTTAGGTGATTAACAATACATTTTTAATGCTTAATGGCAACTGATTCTAGATCAGTACCAAAGAATTTACTAAGCGCCAAAATTCAAGGAAGACAGGAGTAGCTTTCGATAAAGTACTCCGGCCATCCTGATCTGGGTTTTCCATGGTTTCCCCAGATCGCTCCATGCGAATGCTGGGATGGTTCCTCACAATAGCCCATGGGCGCCTCCTGCCATATCCCGTATATCCCTTCCAAACCATTACCTTCCCGGATAGGTGCAATGCACCCTCCGCCACACACTTTTAGTGAATCGCGGAGTAATAGTAATAGTAAAACAAGGCAACGTAACCCAAATCGTGCCTGTTTGAAGTAGTTCTTCAACAAAGCTGTCCTCACCATGGTTATTAGGCTAGAGCATGAAAAAGAAATTTTGTCGCAGCCTTGAAAATGTGTAATATCACACTATTTCTACAACTGATCATCAGGACCGAACATAAAGTCTCTCGAAATCTGCGATCAACGTATCGTACCCTACCGGTGACGTTTCGTCACTTGTGGTCCTTTTGAGATCCTCATACAGTACTCCTGTCATCGAAGACGAAGAATCGGAGGTAAAAGTAGAGTAATCGTAGATATCTTTTCTTTTTCATCCCACTATCAACCATCAACAGTAATACTACTCTTCAGGATTTGAAGCAGGTGTTAAAATATAATCATTTTAAAACTTTGGACAGACCCAGTTCTGAAAGCAAGAAAAAGTGGCAAATGCAACTTACAACCAATATCTTTGCTTTTCTCCCAAAGTTCTTTGGGCCATGACGATAATACTTCTTGAATCGATATTAAACACAAATTGGCCGTTGGGCTTCTGCCGAGGCATCCTACCAGTTTGTTTCGGATATGCGACTGTGATTAATCAAAAGGTTATAAGTTAAAGCAACTGTTCACGGACATCTAAAGATTGACACCAAACCTTAAAAAATTGAAACTGGTCCATAACAAACCGAAACCAATGTCTCAATTCCTGATTCATATTTCTCGAAATGTATTATTGATCGAAAACATCCTGGAGTTTTATCTGACGGCTCGGAATGTTAACCACGAAAGGGTTTTCCCTGAAACGTCTGTTTATACTAAGCAACTCAAGAATATGATGTATTCTTTGAAGGATTGAAATCGAATTTTTCCAAAGATTTAGCAACTTAAATGGGGTTATATGCAGCAACAATGTAGGAAAAATGGAAATAATAGCTGAAGACATACGTTAGTCGCAGAAAGATTGGAAGTCCAATGAAACCAAGTAACAGAATAATTCTAACACCCTCGTAGGTCAAGGCAAAGAATGTTGGTGCGAGGTGAACAGCAGGAAAAAGCGCTTCTGCGACCTGTCTGCCGTCCAACTGAATTGTTTACTTGATGACTCAGTGGCCGCTCGTGGTAGAAAAAATATTTCTTAGATCTACCAAAGTGTAGACCGTTATATCTGGTAGAACTATATTCATTTCTGATTGGTTTAGCGAACGGATCATCAGGAATATTCTATATACCTTTTCACTATGTCTGTCTTTAGCGGAGTTTGCTAACAACGCTAATGTTTTTTTTTTTTAATAAAAACCACTGATGCTTGGAATGTAATATCGAACTCTTAAATTACACGACCGTAAACTGCTGAATACGTGCTGAGTCAGTATCTGGCTGAGAGATTCTCTGGAAGCCAGAGTACACGTACCAAACAGTCTAAGGCCAGATGAACCGTCCAACGAATCTACAAAATAATTTCCAGTAGTTTGTGCAAATGTAATTCACGTAATTAATGTACCATGTGTTATATGACTGTACATCTTCTGGTGTATGTATTATTTTGTTACGCAATTTTTTAACTGCAAATTGACTTTCTACATCCTACAGAGCAAGACTCTTATATTGGGATCTATGGAAAATGAATGTATTGTATTGTATCAAATTCAAGCCGCTGCGCATTATATAGTGGTCGCCGCGTGGGGGTTGGGAAGACTAGCTCCCTGACTAACAAGTCCATGGAGAGAGGCTCTCTGGTCATGTATTAAACTGAATTCACTAAAAATTACTGTTTAAAAACTCTTTATCAAACATTTAATGGCAAGTAATTTTTAAATTGAGTTCATTATTTCTTTTGGAATATGTCCTTGAAAAGAAAAATATTTTGATGGTTTCTAGAAAAGTATTTTCACGACATAGTGATTTTCCCATTCATCAAATAGTATACATTTATTGCAAAACAAAATTCCTTGTTGAAAAATTAAATCTATTAAAATTACTTAGTTATTTATTTCGCGAAAACCATAGTATCTAGGCCATAGGTTCCAACCTTTTTAGGTCTACCGCTCCCTTTTCGAACAAAAAATTACTCGCCGCCCCCTTTTTATTAAAAAAAAAAAACAAAAAAAACACACAAACCAGATTCTTGTAATAAATGTAATTCATAGTTATAGAGATTCGATGGCCCCCTTCTTATCTGAAAGGTACAATATCATATATAGATAAACAAGAACAGATTTCTAAAATAACTTTATTAAAAGGTATTAACTATATAGGTGCATTGTTCGCCGTTTTATTAACAAATACATATTATGAAAAAATATTATTATTTAGAGGGCGGTGCTCGGCGTAAAGACACTATTGTCTATATTTGATGCGTTATTTATCTTCAGCAATCTTAAACCAACGCGTCCCACTATTGACACTGTTTCTTTTCTTAGCTGATAAATTGCTGACAACGCTAAATCCTCTTTGCCTACATACGATCATGGGAATACAATTAAAAACTTCTTTGCTGCAATCCTTAAAGCCGGATAAAGTATTGGAAAGCAGGGGTTGGCAGATGGTACTCCACGCTCCATAAATTTCCTTGGATCAGAAACGCCTCCTTTGAACTCTTCAACGCCCATGGGTGGGTAGTACCGCCCCCGTTACTCTGCTGTAATCTTTATGAGGTTATATATCACAGTAAATGATGAAAGAATTTTTGGGTCTGTAGTTTCGTAGTAAATGAAGTGGGGTAGTTAGATTGTATATCGTTTTTGGCAAAATCATAAAACAGGAAAAACCCAAACATTTTCGTAGTCGACAAGCTGCCAGCTTTCATTTGCTAACCCTGGAAATTAACTAAAATTCTTTCAACCTCCAATTACTCCCCTCGTAATTGTAGATGGTAATCATGTTATGAGGTAAAGTTTCAGACATTATGAAGTTTTGACAGACCAATAAATCAGTGATTCCAAGAAGATTTTCATTCAGAGGGACTGAAATTTAATAATAATAAAAAATAACAAGAGAATTCCGGTGACAAACAGATATCTCACCTTTTCTTTTAAATGTGTTAAAAAAAAGAATCTCGAAAACAAACTGAAGAAACATACCCAGTGTGGGAAGATGAATCCGTAAGTAATAGTAAGAGACAGTGGTTAAAACATCCTTGAAGCCTTTTCCTTCACATACACATAGTTTCAACATCCTCCATTTCTTCCTGTCTTGAGCATCCTCCTTCATTTGATTGTAGAATCTATCTTCTTCGCTGCCTATTAACATATCAAAACTTCGCCTTAATATTTTTCTTTCTATTTTCCCTGCCATGATTCCTCTCTACAGACAATAGCTGTCCTCTAATCAATGTCATTTCTTATTCTCTTACCAGGATCCTTTCCTGAGTACTCGGTGTGCAGTAACGCTGTGGCCCAGTATTTGGGAGGACACGGGTTCGTATTCCCATCCAGCCATCTAGATTTCTGTCTCCCAAATCACTTCCGGTTATTGTTCCTTCAGAAGGCATTCCGAGATCCCAAGTCCCTTCATGCCTCTAATAACCTCGAAGTCGACAAGGCGTAATACCATAAGCAAAAAACTTCATTGTTGCACAGCAACCTTTCAAAGCTTTCCAAATACTTTTATTTCTTCTTTTTGAGTGTACACATCTCTGATCCATAAAACGTCATACTTCGTATAGCAGCAGATCAATTAGCTGTCTACCACACTCAGAATGGTAAATACCCTCCACGAATAAAGATTTTCATGTTAACTGAAGGTGTAATATGTTTAACATAGATAAATGTTATACTCGTATATGTTTCGGAAAGCAGTAGCTGATTGGGACTTGTTCCAGGTAAGGTGTTTTCTCTGTCGGTGACGCTAGAAGCGATGCTGCCTATAGCGGCTTCTCCGCTGTACACCGCTGTCTTCAACGCCACCATGCACACGTTCCCAGGCGGCTACCACCTGGCGTCCGGCGCTATCATGGTCATCGACGCCGTTCTACTGTTGTGAGTGATTACCGGGTTTTTCTGAAGTAATATCTCCACAGATCTCAACTGAAAATAATTCTTCTCTGTCATCATTTGACAATATAAAAACAATCCCATTGCATAATCTTTCCGTTATATATCACCAGTCGACTACGAAATACCTTGCATTTTACATCTGGTAACTATAGCCTCTGCAAGATGATTTTTAAAATTTATGGCACTTTTCAGTCTCTTATTTCTAGGATCGAAAATAATCATAAGGCTTCTCCACATCATTAAACTCAGATACAGCAATGTAATATAGATATCGCAGGTAACATAGCATTATTAAGGTATTCGATTCATGTAAAATGTGTTCTTGATACCAAAATCATCTATCCTAAATTATGCCAGGTTCATCTCCCTTATATCAAGTTAGAATTTTAATGAGTTCTGTAACCATCGCAGCCTCCTGGTGTCTCCGCCCACGAGTTCTCTCGTTACGTTATTTAAATCACTGTAACGGCGATAAAATGGAAATTGGAAATTACCACGCAAGATACAGAACAACACTTCGTTTATCAAGAGGAATTACTTGCCAATGTTGGTCTGCTGTCTCAAGATGCATAGCGACTCCCAGAAACAGGTAGCACTTTAGAAATCCTAACCATCAACTTATACCTTTCGGCCGATTGACAGCTGTAGATATGTAAGATAAAACCTTTAATTTTCGTTTAGCAATGATTAGATTGTTATTATAACCGGCACTTGACGTAAATCAGAGGGTATGAGTAAATTATTTTTTTTTTCAAATAATTTAAATTGTTTCCATTTGTGTGCTGTTACTTAAATCATTACTTCGTTTGAACGAAATTTGTTCCACACTTATCTCAATTTATACAGCCTAGACTAAACTTAAATCTAATACTAACTGGCATGACGTAAGTATGTTAAGATTTTTTTTTAATTCCTTGCTTTTACTGATGACATGTTTCAGCCATATGTAACTGCATTAGCCATTCAACCATTGTAATATCGATCTGAATCACGGATAACAAAAAAGGAAGATGTACGAACCC
Organism: Vandiemenella viatica; assembly: GCA_031002005.1. NCBI lineage: Eukaryota > Metazoa > Arthropoda > Insecta > Orthoptera > Morabidae > Vandiemenella > Vandiemenella viatica. The sequence goes on from JARYHS010013630.1 coordinate 104,251,476, forward strand.
GTGAAGATTTTTGATTTAGTTCATATCGCGATGCATTATTGCCACTAAAGTGTGATACATTACATATATTAATATTCTTGGGATTGAAGTATTGCTTCTCTGGTGGCAAGTTTAGCGTGGTATGTGGTTAGGTTGAAATGCAACCTGGACCAGGATGGCAACAGAAAACTTTTGTTACAACACAAGTTACTAGGAATTAGGCTACATTGAGCTTTATTTTATAACAATCATCATGATATATATTATTTCTATAAGGTATTTTTTTTGTCATAAGCCTGTATCTTCCTTCATACTTAACCGAAATCAATGAATGTGGTGTCATTTTAGAGCTTATGGTCTGCACTTTAGTCACATCATATTTTAAGAGTGAAAGTATTCGGAATTCGACCCTTAAAGGGCAAAAATGTAAATATGTCTAAAATACTGTTTTCTGTGTTACAAGTCATCTATCTCCCTAAATACCTATCTGAAATCGTTCGATGATGTATCATTTTAAAGACTAAGATCTCCGCTTTAGTGGCGTCATATACTAAGACAAAATTTTTTCGAAAGTCGACCCATAAAGGGCAAAAGTATATATGTTTTTGCAATGCGTATTTGTGTCACGAGCCATTTATCTCACTTCACATGTAACCGATACAGATAAATGAGGAATCATATTAAAGACTAAGGTTTCCGCCGTGGTAACATTATATTTTAAGAAAGGAATTTTTCGTAATTCGACACTTAAACGGCCAAAATGCCAATTTTTCTAAAATGCGTTGTTTGTACCTCGAACCATTTATCTCCCTGGATATCTAAACAAATTCAAAAAATTAAATAAGATTATGAGGATTAATGTCTCAGCTTTAGTGACATTATATTTTAAGAAAGAATTTTTTTGGAATTCAACCCTTAAAGGCAAAAACTATAAATTTTTCTACAACGCATTTTTGTGTCACGAGCCATTTATCTCCATTGATATCAAGCCTGTATAGATAAATGAGGTATCATATTAAAGAGGTCTCCGCCGTGGTAACATTATATTTTAAGAAAAGTATTTTTCGTAATACGACCCTTAAAGGGCCAAAATGTCAATATTTCTAAAATGTATTTTTTGTGTCTCGAGCCATTTATCTCCATGGATATCTAACCAAAATCGATAAATGAAGTAAGGTTATGAGGAGTAATGTCTCAGCTTAGTGACATCATATTTTAAGAAAGAATGTTTTTGGAATTCAATCCTTAATGGGAAAAAGTATAAATTTTTCTACAACGCATTTTTTGTGTCACGAGCCATTTATCTCCCTTGATATCTAGCCGATATAGATAAGTGAGGTATCATATTAAAGACCAATGTTTCCGCGGTGGTAACATTATATTTTAAGAAAGGAATTTTTCGCAATTCCACCCTTAAAGGGCAAAAAAAAATCAATATTTCTAAAATGCGTCTTTGTATTTCGAGCCATTTATCTCCCTGAATGTCAAATCAAAATCGATAAATGAAGTAAGGTTATGAGGAGTATTGTCTCAGCTTAGTGAAATCACATTTTAAGAAGGAATGTTTTTGGAATTCAAACTTTAAAGGGAAAAAGTATAAATGGTTCTACAACGCATTTTTGTGTCACGAGCCATTTATCTCCATTAATATCTATCCGAAATAGATAAATATGGTATCATTCTAAAAATTAAGGTTTCTGCTGTGGTTACGTCACATTTTAAGAAATGAATTTTTCTGAATTGAAATCTTAATGGGCATAAATATCAATATATCTGAAATGCGTTTTTTGTGTCTCGAGTCATTTATCTCCCTTGACAATTAAACAAAATTGATAAACGAGGTATCATTTAAAAGATTGAAGACTTCGAAATGTCTTTGGTTCCGTTACACCAAATTTTAAGAAAGAATTTTTTTTAAAATTCTACCCTTAGAGGGCAAAAATATGAATATTTTATTACGCATTTTTCTGTCACGAGCTATTTATTTCCCTTAATACCTAACCGAAATCAACAAAAGAGGTATCTATTTAAATACCAAATTATCCTCAATAGTCATATAATAATTTAAGAAAAAAACTTTATCCAAATTCATCCCTTTAAGGGAGAAAAATATCATCATTTCAATTTTTTTTTTTTTTATTTTTTTTTTTTTTATCATGCTTGATAACTAACCGAAATCGGTAAATGAGGTATCATTTTGAAGGTATCTGATTTGGTCACACCATTTTTTACAAAAGGAATTTTTTGGAATTCGACCCTTAAAGGGCAAAAGTATCAATATTATTTATACAACGTGTATTTTTTTATTATTATTACAAGCCATTTATCTTTTCGATACCTAGCCGAAATCGATAAATGACATATCGTTTTAAAAATTAAGGTCTCCAGCTAGGTAAAATCATAAATTAAGAAAAAAAATTTCGGAATTGGTGCTTAAAGTGGTAGCGCGTATGAAACTCTTCAGAGCCAAGTCCCTAGATTACAGCAACGGATATCACAGAGATGCCAATAAACTTTTTTTTATTCAATAAGTAGCTTTTCCGATAAATTTTTTTTTCTGTTAATGAAACACTGTCGTTTTTCTATACAATTCCAATGTAAACATTTTATTCGCACAGCAACAAATATTTAGAGATGTTGATATGCTGTGCGCATTTTGTTCAGGTTGGTTTTATTCTGTTAAGGTTAGTGGCATTTTGTCGTAAATACAGAGTGTTTTAAATTTTCCTAACTGTTTCGTAGTATGTTGTGAGTATTTTGATGCGTACCTATTACACAAAAAAAAAAAAAAAAAAAAAAAAAAAAAAAAAAAAAAAAAAAAAAAATGCTACAAAAGTACTTTTCATTGTATTACAAGCATTCAACCTCACTATTCATCGCGATTTATTCGCGAAATTTTCGCACGGGTCTTCTAGTATATATTATTTCTATAAGGTATTTTTTTTTTGTCACAAGCCTGTATCTTCCTTCATGCATAACCGAAATCAATGACAAGTGTCATTTAAAACCTTATGGTCTCCCCTTTGGTCACATCATATTTTAAGAAATGAAATTTTCGGAATTCGATCCTTAAGGGGTAAAAATGTCAATATTTCAAAATGCTGTTTTCTGTGTTACGAGTCATTTGTCTCCCTGGATCATTTAGTGAAGTATCATTTTAAAGATTAAGATCTCCGCTTATGTGAGATCATATATTAAGGGCAAAAGTATCAATATTTTTGTAATAGGTTTTTGTATCAGGAGAGATTTATCTCTCTTAATATCTAACAGATAAATAAGGTATCATATTAAAGACTACGGTCTCCGCCGTGGTAACAATATATTTTAAGAAAGGAATTTTTCGTAATTCGAGCCTTAAAGGGCAAAAATGTCAATTTTTCTAAAATGCTTTTTTTGTGTCTCGAGTCACTTTTCTCCCTGGATATCTATCCAAAATCGATAAATCAAATACGATTATGAGGAATAATGTCTCAGCTTTGGTGACATCATATTTTAAGAAAGAAGTTTTTGGAATTCAACCCTTAAAGGGAAAAAGTATAAATGGTTCTACAACGCATTTTTGTGTCACGAGCTATTTATCTCCCTTGATATCTAACTGATATAGATAAAAGAGATATCTTATTAAAGACTAAGGTCTCAACCGTGGTAACATTATATTTTAAGAAAGGAATATTTCGTAATTCGACCCTTAAAGGGCCAAAATGTCAATATTGCTAAAATGTATTTTTTGTGTCTCGAACCATTTATCTCCATGGATATCTAACCAAAATCGATAAATGACGTAGGATTATGAGGAATAATGTCTCAGCTTTGGGACATCATATTTTTAATAAAGAATGTTTTTGGAATTCAACCCTTAAAGGGAAAGCTATAAATTTTTCAATAACGCATTTTTGTGTCTCGAGCCTTTTATCTCCCTTGATATCTAACCGATATAGATAAATGTGGTATCATATTAAAGATTAAGGTCTCCGCCATAGTCACATTATATTTTAAGACAGAATTTTTCGTAATTCGACCCTTAAAGGGCAAAAAAGTTAATATTTATAATATGCGTTTTTTGTGTTTAGAGCCATTTATCTCCCTGGATTTCTAACCAAGTGAAATAGGAGTATGAAGAGTAATGACTCAGCTTTGGTGACATCATATATTAAGAAGGAATGTATTTGGCATTTAACCCTTAATGGGTAAAAGTATAAATGGTTCTACAACACATTTTTATGTCACGAACCATTTATCTCCATTAATATCTAACCGAAATAGATAAATATGGTATCTTTCCAAAAATTAAGGTTTCTGCTGTGGTTACATCACATTTTAAGAGATGAATTTTTCTGAATTGAACGATTAAAATGCATAAATATCAGTATTTCTAAAATGCGTATTTTGTGTCTCGAGTCATTTATATCCTTTGACAATTAAACAAAATTGATAAATGAGGTATCATTTAAAAGATTGAGGTAGTCGTAATGTCTTCGGTTCCCTTACACCACATTTTAAGAAAGAAATTTTTTAAAATTCACCCCATATTTTATAAAAGGAAATTTTTGTAATTCGACCCTTAAAGGGCAAAAGTATCAATATTATTAATACAACGTGTTTTTTTTTTTTTATTACAAGCCATTTATCTTCTTCGATACGTAGCAGAAATCGACGAATGACATATCGTTTTGAAAATTAATGTTTCCATCTAGGTAAAATCATAAATTAAGAAAGGATTTTTCGGAATTTGGTGCTTAAAGTGGTAGCACGTATGAGACTGTTCAGAGCCAAGTTCCTAGATTGCAGCAGCGGTTATCACAGAGATGTCAATAAACTTTTTTTTATTCAATAAGTAGCTTTTCGGACATTTTTTTTTTCTGTTACAGAAACACTGTCGTTTTGCTATACAATTCCAATGTAAACATTTTATTCGCACAGCAACAAATATTTAGAGATGTTGATATGCTATGCGCATTTTGTTCAGGTTGGTTTTATTCTGTTAAGGGTAGTGGCATTTTGTCGTAAATACAGAGTGTTTTAAATTTTCCTAACTGTTTCGTAGTATGTTGTGAGTATTTTGATGCGTACCTATTACACTAAAAAAAATATTTGTTACAAAAGTATGGTTCTACTTCTTATTATATTACAAGCATTCAACCTCACTATTCATCGCATTTTATTCGCGAAATTTTCGTACTGGTCGTTAAGAAATGAATTGCCAGAAAAGTATGTATTTCATTTAAATTGGTATATTAATTATCACTTACTTTTTTAACTGAAATCATTACTTGGTTTGAATGAAAAAAGTTCTAAATTGATCGCGATCTGTGAGGTCTAAACCACAATTAAAACTAATATTAATTGGCATGACGTAAGTTGTTAAGATTTATTTTTTGTATCTTTCGTTTTCACTGGGGTGATTGTTTCAACCGCATGTAAGCTGTGTCATCTGCTAAAATATCGGAACTTCATCATAGATAGAAAGAAAAACGTAAGAACACGCGAAGATTTTGAATCAAGTTTGCATCGCGATGCATGATGACATTGACGTGCGATACAAGGAATATATTAATTCCCGTGTGATTGAAGCTTTGATTTCCTAGCGACAATATCAACGGAGATTGCGGTTACGCTGAAATGCAACCTGAACCAAGATGGCAAATGAAACCTTTTGCTACAACACAAGGGACAAGAAATTACATTAACCTTTATTTTATAACAGTTCTATTCGTTAAGCAACTGCAAAGAGATTAAGTGCAAAACAAAACTCCGCTAAGTCCGTCATGTTTGACGGGCTTTGAGGATAGTTTAAAATAAACAACGTATAAACCTGGTCAGGACGTTGGAACTTGCTGCTATTTTAGAAGAAAAACACAAAAATATATGTCACCAACACTCTATTAGCATGCATGCAATTAAAAAAAAACAAAACCCATATGACGTATAGATTCATTCAGTAGATAATACTGCGCGCTGTCTGTAAACACAACACTGTCTCTTCACAACATATACATAGGTAATCGACGCAATAAAGGTGATTAAGAAGGCTGTGGGTCAACCTACCTGCCGCATGACAGCGCCACCAGTGCACCTTGCAAGAGTGAGTCTTAGTAGCCCATGTATTTGAAATATTGAATCAAATGACACCAGCTGCCAGTCGGAAATTGTCACTAAAAACCTACCATCAAAATTTCAAGTGTAACCAACTCTTTTTCGAGTCAGAAATGTTCATTCAGGGTTCACGCTGTCTGCATTCGCTCCATGTTAAGGCAAGACGTGAATGGTCAATAAACATCTTACTTTCTAAACTCACACGAGGAACCAAGTTATATTCGTATTAGAAGTGTTTAATAATGTCACACTACGTATCCCAGTAAAGAAAAATAGCCGAATAAGCCGTCAGTATTTATCACACTTATCCCCTCTCAGCCCCACGCTAAGGTAAGGCAGGGAAACAAATCTACCCTTTAAATTCATACTTGGAAAATAGTTTAGTTACAAAACGTTCGTTAGTTATACACATTTTCCAAGAAGAGAAAAAGCGGAACATTTTTTGAAAAAAATAGTGATTCTAACAATTACAATTCTTATTGTAGGTAATTAGAAAAAGGCCAAAGCAGCTGGAGTCAACCTACCGTGGTGGGTGAGAGTGGCAGGGCGGATTCAGGGAGGGAGGGGAGGTAAGGGGCTCAAGTCCCCCCAAAAAGTATTTAGGTCCACCCCGACATCGGTAATTTTTTAGATTTGGAGACCTTTTTTTTTAGCTCTACTGATTTTTTAAGGACGGCATGACTATAAAGTATACCCTTACCCGACACAGGCCCCCCACCCCAAACGAAATCCGCTCAAAACACTTCCAAACGAAATCTACTCAACTCCCCCTCCCAATCCAAACGAAAATTCTGGATCCGCCACTGGTGAGTGGTACTGTTTTGGTCTCGCATTCGGGAGGACATGGATTCGAATCCCCGTCCGGCCATCCAAATTTAAGCTATCCATGGTTTCATCAAAGTACTCCAGGTGAATGCCGGGATGATTCTTGGAAAGGCTATAGCTGAATTCCTTCTCATTCCTTTCCTGGAGTCTAATGACCTTGACTTCGACGAGGCGCAAAGCCATAAGCAAAACAAAAACAAACAAATAACTGGGGGACAGCTTTATAATCTGTTTCTGGGTCTACACCCGCATCACGTTTGCCTTCTGTGACGTTATGACTAAAGTTTGTTTCCTGTGATTGATTTTTTGCCTTTAAACAGAACTGTTCAGCGGTACATGAAGGTAATGGGAGGGGTATTCTTGTTCATCGATAGGTATTGAATTGAATCAGTTATTTCAAGAATAAGCAGATGGCTGGTAGCAGAGGTATTATTAAGGTGGTAACTTTGGATATGATTCCCAGATACAAGATAAGAACAATGTGAAGCAGTTCTTCTTTTCAAAGCAGTTTCTCCAAAGAAACTCAGTGAGGTGGCTGCAGGCCTGGTGCTAGGATTCTTGTGTTCTTAACCTCCCCTCTCCTCCCCCCAACAAATTTTTTTACTTTAAACTTTTGTTTTTTGTATAAAGTCAGAAAATTTTAATTAAAAAATGTACAAAATCGCAGGTGCAGATTTTAAAAATTGTTTTTGATTTATATTTAGCTAGGCACCTTGACTGGGGCTCAGACCCGAGGTACTTTTGCCACGCTTACCCCTCCCCCTCCCTTTTTCCCTATTCTTAGCACCGGCCCTGGGTGGCTGCATAAAAATGACTTGGATGTTCAATGTTACTCCTTCAACTTACGTTTTGCTCTTGCCCACAAATTTTCTATATTTTTGGTATGGATATACGATCATCAGGGTTAAAAAAGTTTTGTTGGTATACAGCTGACAGATTGTGGTAAGAGGAAAATTGGTCTGTCATTATAATGGTGCCTGGAAGGATGTCCAAGGATATAAATTACAAATTGAGAATGAGAAAAACAGAACTCAAATGATCAATCAACTTTACGTTCAAAAGCATTAAAAATTGAAGGACTCCAAAGATGAGTTGTAATAAAAGAATTTTGTTTACCCATACAATGTTACTCTTTGGAACCAGCCCACTGTACTAACAAGTAAATAACGTAATTCATAGGGCAGGAGCTGTTTACAGATTGTTTATAATTCCTCCATGTAACTTCCTGTTAATGACTTTATAGTACATAAGATAAGACTCGATCCTGCTGGCATGATGGTGTCTGTCGTGTAACAGGCTTAGCTGGTTGGAGACCCACTGATTCAAAAAATTATCACCACTCAGAATGTGGCCTACATGATAGGAAAGTTTGTGCTATGCAGTTTCTAAACACCAAAGCCTCTATTAAATCCCAAACATCAACACAATATGCTCGGGTTGAGAGCATTCGACATTGTTGATCGTGATGTGTATATCGAAAGAGGACATTAAAACTCGAGGCATCCTTGTGTCTTTTGGAAGATTAGTCACCAATGAGTCAGCACTGTGTTTTAACTTCTCACTTACTTCAGCTCCTATAGACAACGCAAACAACACAATATACTTAACAACAGTTCTTTGAAGTCATATACACACATACAGCAATACTAAGACACAGAAAGGGAGACAGGTACGACAACCTATGTAACCAAACCTTCTAGGGGAGGACTGAACCAACCTTCCATCGAGCATAATACATTTACATTGTGTAAGAGAAGGGAACTTGAACTTGATAGAGGAGGTATTACAACCAAACAGAGTAAATATGTCATCTGAAATTTCTTCTTAGGGAGCATCTATAAACTACATGGCTCTGTCTAAAAAAAAAGGGGGGGTTGGCTGGAAAGCTACTTTGGGCTACGTGGGGGGAGGGGTGTTTCTGAGCCAGGCCACGTAGCTTTCCATTCATAATATTTCTCACAGTTATAATGAGTTACAGAACACACAACAGCATGTAAATACAGGGTGATTCAGGAGGAATGGTAAATATAGAAGGAGGTGGTAGTATGAACAATATTTAGTAGAAACGTTCGTATAAACATGTATCTGATTTCCATTCATTTTGAAGATACAGGTTGCTATGCATGGAATATTATGCATAAAAGCAAACCTTAGAAAATGATCAAGAGCACACAAATAACTTATTGAAGTAAAAACGCAAATTTTATAAAAGTTTGACTAGATGTATCAAAATCCCACCATTGACTTCAACACGCAAACTGAAGCAATTAATTGATGCTTGAAGTCGACATGTACAATCCCAATGCGCGCCCAGAGGAAAGTGCTACAAAGTGTACTGAAGTTGATGGTGGAATTTTCAAACATTTTATTTAAATTTTTGTAAAATGTGCATGTATTTTTGCACGAATAAAGTACTTCAGTAAGTTATTTGTGTGTTCTTGATTATTTTCTGAGGTTTATTTTATGCATAACATTCCAGCACCTTATCTCCAAAATGAATGGAAATAGCACACATGTTTAATGAATTTTTTCTCAGTAATACTACCACCTCCTTCAATATTTACCATTCCTCCTGAATCACCCTGTATTTATTTCCGTCATATCTAATTTATGGCAGTATGACAAGAGAAAACAGTACAAAATGTCTTCTGGAATCAATAGGAGGAAAAAGTAAGAGCTATGCATGGATGTGTGTTTGGGGACGGGGGAGGGGGAGGTAGAGTCAAAAGCCAAGTAAGGCTACATTAGAGGGAGAGGAGGGAGAAGAGGGAGGGGGGGTTACAGGAGGCCAAAATGGAGCTACATGGTTTATGGATACTCCCTTACTTAATGTTACTAGGTGGTTCTCCTGTGTGTTGCAGACTGGCCATCCACCTGAACCGTGGTGCCAAAAAGCCCGAGAAACCGGAAGAGGAGAAGGTAGAACACTGACGACAGCGGCACTGTCAATCAACCTGCGGTGGCTCTTCACATTCATTTCTGCCGCATGCGAAGTTGGTTCAAAGTTTCCATCACAAGCACAGGCTCCTCTCAGCTGCTCTGCAAACAATGCAACAAGACTGAATGTTGCAGGAATTCAGCCATGTATTTTTCTGGAAACAAGGAGATACAAATTTTATTTTGATTAGGCCAGAAATCAAAGGAGAATCTCTTCAAATAGGGGATCCAGAAACAATCATCATCTGATATTGAGTTAAATTACAACTCTGAAATGTATTCCAAAGACCAATTCACCTCATATGAAAATTATTTGTAAATATCAAACCCATTGCCTACCATGCATAAAGCTGGCTGATATTTCCACCTTTGTCCCTTGTGCTCCCACATTTTGTTGAAGATATTTCTGAGAGATAATCATGTATCATATCACATATTACTAGTCATTCTAACATACCAGTACTCCACATAAAAAAAGTTTTCATATTAACATATATTGTAAATGATTATTTTGACATTGAAGTGAATAAAATCATCTATATTTGTTTACTTAGTTTCATTCTTACTTTAAGCATTATTCCATTTCGTTTTTACGCTATGGGTTTTCAAGTCTCCTTTCAGTACATAATCTGCTTGTTTACAACACCAGCGGGTCAGATGATAAAAAGCAAGAGATTTTTAGTAGCATCTCACTGGAATTTAGCAGAAAGATTTATCCTGTGATTTTAAACAGGAGGAAAGAGCTTAATCCAGCTGCAGGAAATAGTAGCAATTAGATAATGACATAACACATAGTATACATGGGTAGATCAGAAGCCAGCACTAATAGAACAGTGAAGTAGGCTGTCTAGTCTCAGATATCTTTTCTATTTTTCATTATTTTCTATATAAAATTCATGGTGCGTAATTTCCGCACCCACAGACTTTTGCCCTTCCGCTAATGACCTCACTGTTGGAGCACCCTAAAGCCACACCTTTTGCCCTTCATTCAGTATTTTTAAAAACTATACAGCACTTCACTTACTAATTTTGTATCTAGACAGATTTTAGGAAAAATCAATTTAAACCGTTGGATTTTATAAAACAGAATAGTGTGTTAATTGTGAAATAGAGGAAAGTTAAAGGTAGGAAGTACAGTTCGCACAGTGATCTCAAGAAAATGTAAGCAGTCATAGCACAACAGCATGCTCTGTATCGTTTGAGCCCAGGTTTTTTGGTCAGAAGAGATTCTTAGCTGAGTCATGCTTGGCTTGCCAGTAGATTTCCTACTGACTGCTCATGTAAGTAATACACTTTACTTTAGTAAATAATAATGCATATTGAAGTGAAAATGTGCCTAGCTTGATGTTACAGATCATAGTTAAATCCATCCATGAGATAGTGGACAGTCTGGTGGTTGAGAATACTGACACAATGTTTATATGGAGACACACTAGATATTGCTCACATCTAAAGGGAACCTTGCTGATTTGTAAACCACTTTATTTCCATAGATGAAATTTTCTCATGAAACTAGCTGAGTTAGAACATTTGTCCATCAGTTTCCCTACCACTGAGGCCAGATTAACCCATTACAGTCCTCTTTTCCTTTACCAGTTACTACTACTAGAGCTCATTTCCAGTCATCAGAAGAACAAAATGTCTGCAAACATCCACTTTGTATCCACTTTAATACACCAGTTACAATATTTTTCATCCCAGTTCTGTAAGGTTTTGTAGCCAGCTCAATAATTTCTCATCATCTTCCCTATTGTATGGCACAAATCTTTATCCTCTCACAAGATCTGTCCAATTGAACATATTACTAAATCATAATCCAAAATATCAATATACTTTCCCTTCAAAAAACAAATTTTCTTTCATTATATAATATACAAAGCCTTCATTTTTCTATTGTGTATGTAGTAAGTTAATTATTTTTGGCATATATCTTCAGCCCACACTTACCTACCCAATTAGGTAACCTTGGCAGATGCCTGTTAACTGTATATAACCATCTTTAAATGTGATGTTATTACACAGTATTATGTGAATACCAACTAATTTCTGATCATTTTAACCAGATAATAGGGATTAAGTGGGGATCGTGTTTCTACTGTAAATACATTCCTGCATGCAGACTACTATTGCAACAGACAATTACAATACATATTATTTCAATTGTAGTACACTTTGGATTGGCATGAAATATAATTTTCAGGCAGTAATTAGTATGCAATTCCCCTTAAACCATTATAGCACTCCAGGATGTATTAAAACATTAGTACTGCTGACTTGTGATTCATTACCTTAGAATTATGATGTCTTTAGTTGAAGTGGAGGAATGTAGTTGCACCAGAATTTCCATCTTCGTAACCCAATTATTCATTAAAATAACAAAGTGATCATCTAAATATGGTACCACGTAAAACTTATGTTCTGATGATATCACATTAACTACATTAAATCATCATTTCATTATCTTTTAGGATTCCACTTCCAACAAGGGGGAAAAATAGATTTGTATTGAGAAACTCCTCTTTTTTTTGTAGTCAGTTAAAAATTTATTACAAAAGTTAACTTATCATTAACATATGTGCAAAATGTTGTTGAAAATTGGACCATATATAATAATCTGGATAGTAGTATTCAAAAAATAATGCAATTAAATTTAATTGTGATGGAGTGCACTCTCTGGTGGCAATTTCACTACACACCCATTTTTGCCCTTTTCTGAACTTCTCTATTTGTTTCTCTACGAATTTCAACTTTAGATTAATTCAGCATGTTTGGTAAATTAATCACCATTTCTCTTGTTAACATATTCCAATCCTTGATGCCCTTACCTAAAATAAAATCTTCCCACACCCCAGTACCTGAAATCGATTGTCAGGTTGTGGTCATGGTCATCTTTTCCCTTCCATGCATTATTCCTAATTTTTACACCAGTATCTTCCTGCAACTCATCACCAATCTATGCCATATGCACTCCCATGCCTCTCTAGCAGACACGGTAGATTTTGAGAGATGTGTAAAATAATTTTAACTTGGAATCAGTTTCTACTTTACTGAAATGTTTATTAATGGAATTGTGGAGATGTTTCTTTAATAATTCCACTGTTTGTTATTTATGGGTTAGTATAATATGAACCAATTTGTACTAAAAATATGTCACTAGAACTGGGTCCCAGTAAAAAACTGAATTGTACAGGTGAATAACTACTCCAAATATTCATAGTTTATTGTTTAATAGCGTATTGCAGGTTTGGAAACAAGATTTTTTTTGGCAGGTGGGAGGGTGGTATTCCCCATTAGACTTTGGTAGCCTATTGCTTTCACTCTCTCTTTATTTCTAATTCTTTTATTCTACATTAACAGTATCAATTTGTTGGTAAACTATCAGTTTAAAAAATTAAAGTAATTAAGTGAATGTTGTTGTATTTGCAAAATTCTTTGTTAATGAATAAGAAATAAAGCTGACCATAAAAACTGTCAGGTATTTCCAAAAAAAAAAAAAAATCAATTATTAAACCTTCAAAGAAATTAATGGATGATAGTTTATTTGACAAATAACAATATTAAAGCAAATTAAACAATTAGAAATAAAGAATTAATGACAAAAAATATATATTTTGAAAGTAAAGTAGGGATTATCAAAAAAAAATTACATAAAACCTCATATCTACAAAACTTTAAAAATATCACTAACACAAATTTGATTTAATTTATTCACCTGTTATGGAGCACATGCCACAGTGGCAATTTCCATACACACAAAATTTCCCCTTTTCTTGCACTTTCCTATTTTTGATCTCTACTAATGTTAATTTTAAATCCTTTCAGAGTTTTTGGCTAATTATTTACCATTCACCTTTGTAATTTATTCCAATTACTGACTCCTTTAACTTTGAAAGAAAATTTCCCCATACTATTGTGCCTCAAATCGAGTGCATCTCGTCCCTACCAGGAACCTCTCTTAATTCTTTCACCAATACCTTTCCACACCTCATCATCTTAATACACCTTTTATACTCACACAGCACTCTTCACCCTCCTCCTCTCTTCTGATGAATCCCATTTCAGCTCCTTTATTGTATCAGTTACTGATTGTGTTCTGCAGTAATTTCCAGAGGCAATTCTAGCAGCCCTTATTTGCACCCCTTCCAGCTCCTGTATTTAATACCCAAAAAGATGAGAATAGAATGATAATCATTGGTGGGGATTTAAATTTACCAGCTGTAAACTGGGAAGGAAATAAGATAAATAACACAAAGGAGCAAAGATTTGCAAATATCTTAATAAGGGAATGAGGATTCACACAAGTGGTTGAGCAAAACACTAGGGGACCAAATATTTTGGATATATTTCTAATTAAGCCCGATGAAAGCCTTGTAGGGTGTCAAGTAACTGAAGGAATAAGTGATCATGATGCAGTTCTGATGGATATTAGAGGGTTCAGTAAACCAGCAGCCAAAATTGAAGGGGGAAATAGGTACAATTATAAAAAGGCACAGGTTTCAAATTTGAGAGATATTTCAGAGAACAATTCAGCAAATGGAAGGAAGGCTCAGGTACAGTAGAGTCAAGGTGGGAAGAGTTCAAGGAGATAATAAGAAAGGGGAAGAAAAATTTATTCCAAAGCAAAAATAAAGAGAAGTAGAGAACCTATGTACTATAATAGGGAAGTGAGGAGGTTAAAGAGGTTGGTAAGAAAAGAACATAACAGAGTTAAGAGACAGCAGGGTAGTAGGGAATATTTAAAACAACTAAACAAGGACTTAATAACAGCAAAGAAAATGGCTAAAGATGGGTTTATGAAGAGTATTGTCAGTGCAGGACCATTGACTGATGCATCTAGAAATTTCTATGGCTATATCAGGAAACTGAGGGGAAGGGAGGATGTAGAGACACTTATAGATAAGGATGGAGAAGAAGTTACTGACGATTTGAAAAAGGCGGAGATTTTAAGTAACTGGTTTAGTGAAAGCATTAGGGACAATAAATCAGAAACGGGAGGGTCTAATTTGGAGAACGAGCTTAACAATACAATTAGAAATGAAGATAGTAAAAATTTGAAATTCATCCTGAGGAAATCATGAAGGAAATAAGAAAGCTGAAAAAAAATAAAGGGGCTGGTGAAGATAATATCACTACAGATATCTTAAAGATAGCCGGATGTGACATTGTACCTTATCTTGAAAATATTATTTAAATTGAGTCTGGATACTTGCTGCTTTCCACAGGACTGGAAAAGTGCAATAGTAGTACTGGTACATAAAGGGAGGGGGTGAGAATTAGTTGAGAATTACAGGCCAATCAGTTTGACATCAGTGGTAGGTAAATTAATGGAAAGATTGATATGCAACCACATCAGAAATATATGTGAGGAATGTAAGTGGTTTTCAAGCAGGCAACATGGGTTCAGGCAAGGATATTCATGCGAATCTCAGTTAGTGGGATATATGCAAGATATTTCAGATGAAATGGACAAGGGAGGCCAAATTGATAGTGTAGCACTAGATAGATCTGTCAAAGGCGTTTGACAGAGTAAGCCATAAAATGGTAGTAAATAAGGTAAAAACCATTGGAGTGGATGAGAAAGTAATTTGCTGGGTAGAAGAAATTTTAAAAGGTAGAAAACAGAAAGTTAGAGTAGGAAATGTAGTATCAAAATAAATGGAAGTAAAAATGGAGTGCTGCAGGGTAGCATATTGGGACCATTGTTAGTCATTATTCTAATGAATAATTGTGTTGACTGTTTACTATCTGAAATTAGATTGTTTGCAGATGACATAATGCTATATAAAAGAATCAAAATGATAGAGGATTGTAAACAGTTGCAGGGTGATCTGGATAGGATATCTAGTTGGGTTGGTAAACATGGGATGAAGATAAATGTAAAGAAGAGTCAACTTAGATACACAGATAAAAAACAAAAGGTTAATTATCAATATAAGTGGGAAAGAATTGCTTGCTGAAGACTTGAAATGTAAATATCTTGGCATTACATTTGATAACAAGCTTAACTTGGCAGGATACATTGGACAGGTGGTATGGAAAGGTTTCAAAATTCTGTACTTGTTGGAGAGAGTGATGAGGGGATGTACGAGAGAAGTAAAGGAATTGGGTTACAAAGCTTTGGTCATACCATTGCTCGAATATATTTTGACGTATCAAATACAGGAGTTGGAGAAGGTGCAAAGAAGGGCTGCTAGATTTGTTTCTGGAAATTATCGCAGAATGCAATCAGTGACGGATATGATAAAGGAGCTGAAATGGGATTCATTGCAAGACAGGAGGAGGATGAGGGTCATGGGAGTGTACAGAGTGTATACTGGCAAAGAGGCATGGAAAGATATTGGAGTATGTATGAAAAGTAGTGCATGGAAGGGGAAAAGATGACCATGACCACAAGCTGGCACTCGATTTCAGGTACAAGGGTGTGGGAAGATTCTCTATTTTAGGTAAGGGTGTCAGGGATTGGAATGAGTTACAAAGAGAAATGATGAATAATTTACCAAAACGTTTAAAGAATTTAAAGATAAAATTTGTAAAGGGCAATTGTAGGTGGGTGCAGAATAGGGGGAAGATGGGGGTGTAGGGAAATTGCTACCAGAGCCTGTGTTCCATTGCAATTAAATTAAATTAAATTAATTAAAAATTTGGTTCCCATGATACACCAAGTTATGGTCTGATCAAAATTTTGTAACCTGATTCCATCATCATTCTTTCCATTTGGAAACATTTTCCTAATAGTGATTCCTACCCAGCTGAGTTTATTATCAAATCTTACATCGAGGTATTCACATTTCAAGTCATCAACAAGCAATTCCTTCCGTGCATTATAATCACAATCAATGTTTAGTTTTTATTGGTGTACCTGATAAACTGGGTTATTTTGGTAGGCATTGAACCACCCTAAGCAGTTTTGCATTTTGCATGTCAGTCCTCTGGCCAGTCTGTAAATCAGTTGTTCCCAATTAGCTTTTCCTGAGCACCACTTCAAGAAAGTGCTCAACCTTGCTTACCACTTACAGCTGAGATGATAACTACATAATGAAACCAGATAATATAATTCACAGAGACACACAGCTTGATTGTCTTAAAATATATTTTGTTGATAGTAATGTTTGTGTAATTGTTTTTTAATTATCTTAATTAGCCAAGAGATTGCTGTGGATACTCCTTGAAGCAACCTCACATACCTCTGGGGAGCTGTGTAGCACTAATTGGGAATCACCGCTGTCGACGAACAAAATATAATGGACCAATTATTGTCAAGTTACATTTAACATAGCAATGGAAATTATGCTTCCTTCTTGATCTTATTGTGAGATTTGTATATGCAGATTTTATGTGCTTTGTTAAATTATTGTGAGAAGGAATTGAAAATAAATATTAAGAATTAAAATAAAAATTACCCGTATAAATAAAAACGGGAATTTACTTTGTTATCCAAAATCTTTTATTTTCTTGCAGTCAATGAGAAGGAACTGAAACTTTTAAATTCAAGATCTACTGAATTTCCAACCCACTTCAAGCATAATGTAAGGACCATGTCTCTTACTTTTAACAAACCAGCATGTCACCTCCATCTACAAAATCGAACTTGGCATAACATTCACATAAAACTCACTATTTATTCATTCAACTTTCTTGAGTTGACTAAACAGTGACATAGAACATGGAACAAAGTTATAGAATGACTTATTCGACATTCTAGGGTATTTTAATTACTCTATAATTTGTTATTGCAAAAACAGTGATATTTTTATTTTATTTATTTATCAATCTTGTTTCATTAATCCCTGCTGAGGAAAGACCTGTGTGATGTGAAACATGTCATGGTTAATACACATACATACAATATTAGTCATAATAATAGTGAAAACAATCATATATTACAAAGACAAATAAATAGAATAAACATAAACCTTAATTTTTACAACTGAGTTTTTCAAAATTTCATATTGAATACAATTAATTATTTTGTTAAAATTCTTGAATGGAGTAGTAGGCATTGCCAGTAACATAATTTCTAAGTTTTTCTTTAAATATACATTTATATCTGCAAACTGTTTTATACTCTTGGGAAGTTTATTAAGCAGATGTATCCCAGAATAATCCTCTTTGTACTAATTACACAGATGTTTGTGTTTTGTGAAAGTTATTTCTGTTTCTTGTATTGAAATTGAGTACCTGTAAATTAGATGTAAATAGGTTAAAATGCTCTACGACAAAGTACATGTGAGAATACATATACTGAGAAGTCATTGTAAGAATATTGAATTTTTTTAAAAGTTGTCTGCAAGAAGTTCTTGGTTTTACCTTACACAGCATCCAAGTAGCTCTTTTCTGTGCTATGAAACTTTTTTACTTTGTGAAGAGTTTCCCAAAAAAAAAAAAATGCCATATGACATCACTGAATGAAAACATGAGGAGTACACCTATTTTGTTAATTCTAGATCTGCTGTTAGAGAAAGTGTTCATATTGCAAAGGTGGCAGTACTTAACTTCTTCAATAGTGAAGTGATATGTTCATGCCAACAGAGTTTCTCATCTATTTTAATAAAAAGGAATTTTATACTCATTGTTTCCAAGATTTTGTTATTTTTATAGCTTACTTGTAAATCCAGTAGTGCATAACATTTTGTTTCAAACCTAATATAATGTGTTTTTTTTTTTGTATTTTTCAAAAATTAATTTTAATGAATTTGCCTTAAATCAATCTGCTACTTCACTAAGTACTTCATTTACTTTATATACTAGATTACTGTTTGGTGTTTTCTCACAGTCAGGTTAGTGTCATCTGCAAATAAAACACTCTTAACTTTGTCAGATAAGATTCCAGGAAGGTCATTGATGTATAACAAAAAGAGGACGGGTCCTAGGACAGAGCCTTGTGGAATTCTATTTTTTATTTTCTCCCAGTCTGATGAAGCATCCTTACTTATTTTAGAATCAAAAACGGAAACTTTTTGCATCTGACTTTCCATGTATGATTTAAACCATTTAGCTGCGGTTACATAAATACCATAGTATTCCATTTTTTTCCAAAGTAATTCATGATTTACACAGTCAAATGCTTTTGCAAGATCACAAAATATCCCTACTGGTCTCATTTTATTATTCAGTTCCTCAAACGTGTTATTTAAAAATGAATACATAGCCATTTCTATGAATAATCCTGTTTGGAACCCAAATTGTGAATTAGTGAGGACACTATATTGAAAAAAGGATGTTACATTGACCTAAATGATTCATTGGGTTTCAATATACTATGTTTTGAAAAGTATATGATCTACAAAGACGAGTGATGCATGAAAAGATACGTAAACTCACCAAGTTTCTCATACATAGCCTATTATAAATGCCTTTAGTCACCTGGCACACATCCAAATGGTAATCCAGTTTTGCCCATAAGTTTGATCACATTTTTCTATCAATATCTGTCACAGCAGCAGTAATCTGTTCCTGTAATTATTGCAGTGTTTTTGGCATTGGGGGTACATAAACCTTATCCTTCACACTACCCCACAAGAAGAAATAACATGGAGTCAGATCTGGCGACCTGGGGGACCATGACAACACAGGACATTACTCAGACCAGTGCACGCTATCAAGCGATGTGACAGTTCTATGTTCAGAATGTCACGAACCTTTGTACTCCAGTGACGAGGAGCTCTGTCCTATTGTAGGTTGAAAGTGGAGGAGTCAGTACTTTCCATAAGGAAACAACCACACCTCCAACATATCCAGCTGCATGGATCCCATCACCGTCTGCTCGATGAAGGAAAAGGGCCCATACAACTTTCTCTTTGATATGGCACAGAAGGCATTCACTTTTGGCAAATCTCTTTCCAGCTCCACAGAGGTATGCAGCAATTCAGTACCCCACACTCTCCCATTGTGATGATTCACATCTCTAGATAGATATAAAGTCACCTTGTTGCTGGATACAAGGTCCCACACCACAATTCCTCGTCATTTTCCATAGATTCCAGCATTTCATACTAAAATCAAAACAGCTGCAATAATAATAAGGGGCCAGGTGTTTTACCAGTTGCAGATGGTAGGGTTATAAATGCAAATGCCAACACAAAACATGCCACACTGTTTACTGCAGAATGCCCAATTCACGGCTGGTATGAACAGTTGATTTTTGTGGACTGTTCACATAGCTCTGTCTCATGCACTCCACAGTTTCCTCTGAGACACACAGTCACCCCATGCTGGTCTGTTTACGCAATCAACACAATCAACCAAAGTAAAATGTTCTGGTGATTAGGTGCAGCTTTTCCATATTTTTGTATGAATGTACGCTGCACATTCTGACACACTAAAACTCTTCTCCTGCTTTTCCGCCATCTTATCCACTGCTGCCATCTAGCATGAATGCAGGCTTTTAAACCTGCTGAGTTTATGTATCATTAATCTTTGTAGATCATATACTCTTCAATACACAGTATTTTTTTAACCCAATGAATCTTGTGGATGTGGAATATTGCATGTAACTCTTAAAATAAATAATATTATTAACTTCTGATTATAGAGTAATTGGTTAGCTCCCCAAAAATACATTAATTTTCCATTGTTAGCTACAAACACATAATGCTCCATGTAGAAGGCACATCTGAAAGCAATTTTTAAAGAATGTTGTAAAATTTCTTAATGTTTGGATAGTTTCTAAAATAAATTAAAACACCACATCATTAGATAGTGATATTGTGGATCAGTAACAGTGAATAATGCCATAACACAATTATTATCTTTCTGTCCTCTTTAAACACCAACTCCAAGAACAAAATTCTTTAGAAGGGTAGAATGGGTTCAGATGTAGAAACTATTTCAGATAGCATTTACTAGGTTTTTGTGAATAAAGCTTTATTTTTGTGATAGAAAACTGAAATAAGAAACTACAGGAAATTTTTTCCCCTCTCTGTACTCCTGATAATGACCTTAAATATATTTGGACATAATATCTATTATTTATGCTTTGGCCACTTATTTCAGCACTAAAACTGAAATGCGTGTCATTTTCTGCACCAAAATGGGTACGATTTATGTATTGTCCTGGTACTTTAATAATAACTAGCTTTCCGAACAGACTTCTGCCATGTACCAATAGATTTACTACACTAATAATTCCTATAGCATGTTTGTGACTTAAACAATTAATGTTTATGATGGAGATGATATAACTAAGCAGGGAGTGGAAATTTGCTAAATATACCAAATTACGTGCTTCTGATTTAGCCTCCCTAACTATTATTCTCAGTGAGAACTTCCTTCTCTAAGAAGTCACTTTATTCTGTCATCTATATGAACATCCGGTAATTTTGTGCAAATGCATTAACTGGTCATTTCCCACCACTCGACAATATAAGTCTGCTTTACTTTATTTTTTGTTACAAAGTGGATTACCCCTCTCATTTAGTCCCAATTTATCTATATTGAACCATCCATTTATCTTACTTACATTATGATCAGCTGTGTCTTCAAGATTGTATCCCATTGATTCTTTTAAAACCATGTTAGCATTATCTGCAAACAGCACCATATTTTTATCGCCTAATATGTGTGAGAGATTGTGTATATATAGCTGTAACAGCAGAAGAATTTATCTCTAATGGACTACATTTTAAATTAATTGAGAAGCAACATATATCCTGGTGGCAATATTCCATTACAATGATTTTTTTTATCACAACTCACTTACTTTTACCTTTATGAATTTTAAATTCATGACTTCCCTTCATTTTGGTACTTGAATCCTTAAACTGCAAAAGAAAATTTTCACTCCCTAGTTACTTGCTTTAATTTTACCCGGCTTCCCTCCATGTCTCTCAAGCACTTTACAAGCACACAGAGACCATAGGAAAAATCAAGATCATATAATCATTCTCTTGTTGCCTTAACTTTTGACCACACTTCCTCACTCAAAATATTAGCCTAAACATGTATGATGTATACCTTTCTGTTGTACTTGTTATTGATAAGTCACACTTGATACTCATATCCACAACACCTCTTCACTATTTTGACTGAACTATATACTTCATTAGATCCTCTCACATCATTTTGGCATTGGTGGAATTGATAGCTGTCTCAGAATTTATAAAAGTTAGGTATAACAATGTCTGCCACTCCTTACTCTTAGTCACTATCAAATCCACACAGCCACGATATTTTTGAAAGCTATCTTGTTTACAAATATTTATCTCAACAGACTGCTTTCTGTAATTCGAAATTATACTGGAAAAGATATTGCTTCACGTAGATACCTCTCCAATTTTATCATACGCTAACTCAACTTTCTTTGGAATTTTGACATTCATCTCATATGGTAAAAACTATTGGAGTGGATGAGAAAGTGATTTGCTGGGTAGAAGAATTTTTAAAAGATAGAATACAGAAAGTTAGGGTAGGGAATGCGGTATCAAAGGAAGTGGAAGTAAAAATGGGAGTGCCGCAGGGTAGCGTATTGGGACCATTGCTATTCATTATTCTAATGAATAATTGTGTTGATTGTTTAGTATCTGAAATTGGATTGTTTGCAGGATATCTAGCATGGGATGAAGATAAAGGCAAAGAAGAGTCAGCTAATTAGATACACAAATAAAAAACAAAAGGTTAATTATGAATATAAGGTGGGGAAAAAATTGCTTGCTGAAGACTTGAAATGTAAATATCTTGGCATTACATTTGATAACAAGCTTAACTGGGCAGGACACATTGGACAGAAGGTAGGAAAAGGTTTCAAAATCCTGCACTTGTTGGAGAGAGTGATGAGGGGATACACGAGAGAAGTAAAGGAATTGGGTTACAAAACTTTGGTCAGACCATTGCTGGAATATGGTAGTGTAGTATGGGACCCACATTTTGAGTATCAAATACAGGAGTTGGAGAAGGTGCAAAGAAGGGCTGCTAGATTTGTTTCTGGAAATTATCGCAGAATGCAATCAGTGACAAATATGATAAAGGAGCTGGAATGGGATTCATTGCAAGACAGGAGGAGGATGAGGAGGTCATGGGAGTGTACAGGGCATATACTGGCGATGAGGCATGGAAAGATATTGCAATAGGTATGAAAAGTAGTGCATGGAAGGGAAAAGATGACCATGACCACAAGCTGGCACTCGATTTCAGGCACAAGGGTGTGGGAAGATTTTCTTTTTTAGGTAAGGGTGTCAGGGATTGGAATGAGTTACCAAGAGGAATGATTAAACTAAGGAAAAAGGAAACTGCTTTAGGCAATATAATTGCAAGGAAAGGGAAAATGACTCATCACTCACCAAAGTTGAAGGCAGCGACGAGAGACGAACATATATAACGAACACACAAATAAATAAACTCAATATTTCGGTAGTTAACCTTATTCATGACATAGAAAATGAGTCATGCACCTCGGGAGGTGTGCACACACCGGGGGTTGCTGCATGACTCTGGCCAATCAACATTCTATGCACCTTGTCTCCCTCCACAAAATCCTATGCCTTTCATTCCCTCATCTCCAGGGGCGTAGCTACTATGGGGCTAGGCGGTGCAGTGCACCGGGGCCCCTACACTCAGGGGGCCCCCAAGCATACCTCAAGGGGCCCCAAAGCGCATCTCTGGGGGCCCGCAAGCGCAGTTTAGAGAGCCCACGAGCCTTCACGGCAAACTGGCGACCTTTTTTTTTTAGCTCTACCGTCGTCTAAAGGGGCCCCTGAGACACAGGAAGACCCCCACTAAGGGCCCTCGCTGCTCGCTCAGGGGGGCCCCCAACCACTGCTCACGGGGCCTATACCAGCACACGAAGCAAAAAAAAAGGTTGCCTGTCTGGCCTGAGGGCCCAAAATACATTTTTTGCACCGGGGCCCTTGTTGACCTAGCTACGCCAGTGCTCATCTCATTCATTGTATTAAAAAAATCCTGTCACATTGCAGACAGTTGCAAGCCCAATGAGTGATGAGTCATTTTCCCTTTCCTTACAATTATATTGCCTAAAGCAGTTTCCTTTTTCCTTAGTTTAATTATTGCTGCCCAGCGGCCATCTTTTGTGTTTGTCCTGCATGTTCCTATCTCGTGTTCTATTACTTTTAATTTCCCCCTTTTTCTTGTTGTGTCCCACCACTCCATTTGTCAGGAAATAAAAACTTTCCTGGACTTGCAGGGCCCCCTACAAGGTCTCTCTCCCCAGTCCATCTCCCTCCTAACTCCCCAAAATCTCCAAACACCCACCCTGTACCTCCTTCCCAAGATCCACAAGGTTGGCAATCCGGGGCGGCCTATAGTTGCGGCATATGGGTCACCCACTGAACGGATTTCAGCCTTGGTGGACCAGCACCTCCAACCTTTTGTACAAGAGGAATGATGAATTACTTACTTAAAATGTTAAAAGAATTTAAAGTTAACATTTGTAGAGGGCAAATGTAGGTGGGTGCAGGATAGGGGGAAGTTGGGTGTGTAGGGAAATTGCCACCAGAGCGTGTGCTCCATTGGAATTAAATTAAATCTCAACCAACAGGCAACTATTATTTCCCAACAACAACTTCAGGAGAAATGTTATATTGTAAAGCCCTGTTTTTAAAATCTTTAGTCAACATAGTTTCCCTTAACTTTGGTGCAGTTACAGTATCTTTTTCTTGTCTGCCAATTCTTCTTTCACGGTTGTGAACCTCAGTGAAATATTTTTCCTGTCACCTATGTTCTTCTTGAGTGTTAAGTAACTTCCTATCATTACTTTTAATTGTCAAGGATGGTTATATGTCAGCTTTTTGTTCTCTTATTTAACTATAGCACTATACACCACTTGCTTCCTTTCTTTCTGCTGTTGGATCCTGGAAACATAATTTTTCGCATTAATTTGCTTCTTGACACTAATGATGACAATGGTTTTTTTTTTTTAGAGAATTGTGCCATAATATGATACCAGGGAAGATTTTTCCTAACTTTTTCAAATATTATTTAATGTCTGTTCCTGTCATCTTAGGCCGGAGTGCCTGAAAATTGTTTCCTGGTTTCCTCTTTCCATATCATTAACATTAAATATAACTTCCTTTCTCACAAACTTCTTTATCACTGCCAGGATATTCATCCTACACTGAGCCAACATCACTATGGTGTTCACAGTCCTCCTCACTGCCAGGATATTCATCCTACACTGATCCAACATCGCTATGGTGTTCACAGTCCTGACATCAGAGATCAGTGATTGCTATAAATCCTCTGATCACTATAATATGATCAGGATGGTTCTTATAAAATGCTATGGAAAACCCATGAGATTTCATGGCATTGGTTATAAATTGAAAGAGTGCCTCCTGTTTTCTTCACAGTTTTGTGCAGGAGAGAATTTCTGTTCTTTTAGCAACTTCTATGATGGTTCAAATGATGTTCAACATTAAACAGCCATTAGGTTGCACCTATGGTATAAGAAGTATGCAGATGATTGTTAATTGACATATTGGCTGGCTGTTGGTATATCCCTACAGTAAGTGATATCCCAAGTTCATCAAAAAACTGAGTATTTGTCCTGTATGAGTTATACAATGTCAAAATCCAGCCACCTGATTTCACTAAGTCCAGGAATGACAAGACTCAATGACATTATTTCTCTGGTCATTTGCTTCAGTATGATGTCCATCATTCCAAAAATCCATCTTTTTGTGTCAGAAGTTGTTGAAAGGGTATCAGTAAAATCTGAATTTCCTTCAGTTTCCATAACTGGATATTTCAGGGAGTGCTAGCTCCAAGCTTCCTAGTCTCCTGAAAGGGCTATTACTTTCAGGACTGCAGTATTCGAGCCATTCTACTGAGCTTCATCTCCAAATGGAAATAATTGTCTTTTCATATTCAGTCTCTAATGATACCAACATCAATGCTGCTTATTTTCTGTCAGTATGCAGAATGTATTTCATTTCCTTCCAACCTCATTCTGTCACTACAGGCCCTGTCCTCTACAGGGTTAGGCTCTCCTCAATACAGAAACGTAATACTCGTATGTTATATCTGGATGAATTACATCAAGATCAATTTTTTTCATTGTGATGATCATTGGTACACTATTTAAATATGTGGTTAAAGATGGGTTCTAAAATCCATTTACCTTTATGTATTTAAGGTCAAATATTATTTCCCAGTGTTAAAAGTTTGTTTCTTTATTATTATTGTACCAGAACATTACCACAATCTTTTCAAAACTGAATGATTTGTGAGTCAATGGTAAACCGAGCGTGGTGGGTTAGTGGTTAACATTCTAGCCTCGCATTTGGAAGAATGCTGGATTGAATCCCCATCCGGGCATCCAGATTTGGGTTTTCCTTGGTTTCTCCCAAATCACTCCAGGCGAATGGTGGAATGCTTCCTTCAAAAAGCCAAGGGTGAATTCCTTCCCATTCCTGTTTCCAGTCCCATCCTGCCTCTGATGACCTCGACATTGATGAGGTGTAAAGCCATAAGGAAAAAAAGGCCTATAGGTAAATAATAAAATTCAAAAAATATTCTGCTCTAAATGACATAGAATTGAGTAGTGTGCATACGAATAAGCCTTCACAAACTACAGTATTATATATGCATCTAAACATCCTTGAAAAAATAAATTAAATTTTTATTTATAATCCATTCTATCTGCCTGTGACCACAAAGGTGGATACTGTGCATTGCTTATCATTTTCAGTGAAACTCACTCTTAAGATTAAAATGACTTTTAGCTGCTTTTATATTGGTTTTCCAATAATTCACACATACACGCAGTGTACATCATATGCAATTCATCATCATGATCATTCTGGGCAGTGTGCCACCCCTTGTTGGATCGGCCAGAAACACTCTCCACCTCTTCTACTACTGTCCAACTCACTGCTCTAGCTTGCTCACTCTTTTTGACTCTGAGGTCTTTTTCGAGGACTGTTTGCTACCAGTGTTAAATTGTATAAATTACCTTTGTTGCCTTGATCCAGGGAGGCCTGCCACCACAACCCTGGATCCCCTGCCTGGGCCAGTAGTAGAGCCACAAAAGGTCGCCCATAAATTTCTTTGGGCTGAATTTTGAATTTAAGCTTCAATATTTGGAAGCAGCCAGGGCCACTGCCAACCGAAAGGGGGGGCCCGCACCACATTTATAGCCTTGGGGCCCACAGAGCCTAAATGCGGCCCTGCCTTGATCTTTCATTTCTGTCCTGTTAGTCAATATACATTTTTTGTTGATGAATTGATCACTATCTTTTCAGATACCTTTCACCAAGATTATTGATATTATTTTGAACTTACTTTTGATTTTTCCTACATCTGTAGTAAATATTACTGGGTATGTTGATGAGGTGTATCTGCATTTGAAATGTCAGTTAAATGCACCTATTGTTTTATGTGGCCATGGAACTGATCTTCCCCTACCTAACCATTTTACATGGTAGATATCAGTCAGTACATGTCAAGCACTGTGACTGAAATGTGCTGGGGCCCTAACATGTATAAACATCATGTTTTTCATTATTTACAGGGAAACATTTTGCAGCAAGTCTAGAAGAGGCAGCAAAATCATTTGAAAGGAAGCCACAGTCCACGATCCGACAAGTGCACGAGTGTGTAGAAACAGGCGGAGAACATTTTGAACATTGTTAAAAGTTTTGGGTTTTGAACATTTAAATAAGTTCCTAAAATGCTGACAGTGTCAAACAGATAATACGCCATTATAAACTGTTCTTTCATCAATAGCTCAAAAATGAAGGATTTTCGGACATATGTTTATATGAATGTTTTGGTGTAAGTGATCCTTCTCCAAAGTTTGTACCTATTTTTGAGTACTGCCCTAGAAAAAAATGTGAAGCATCTAGAAGGAAAGAAAAAAAAAATACTTCACTGGTTGAGAGGATATTTGATGTTATTTCAGTATGAGCCCACTTGTCAGCATGACATTGCCCCCCTCGCTCCCTCTTTCCTGAATACATGCACTGATTTGATTGGTAAGGCTGTTGTATCTTCTCCTGAGCAGGTCCACCACCCCCATTGTTGCCACCCCGAGTACAATGGAGTGGTAACTGTCGATCACTGGATTTGCCGCCCCCTCGATGCACGCCCGCTTACGGTGGGCCTGCTCCTGAGGCAAGCTGATCCTCAACTGCTGTAACTGTTCCTTGATACACCTGGAAAAGTGGCACTGGGACTGAGTTGATATACAAATTGGTCCCACGCATGTTATATCAGGGACAGATCTGTGGCTCTGCACCAGT
Organism: Vandiemenella viatica; assembly: GCA_031002005.1. Classification (NCBI taxonomy): domain Eukaryota; kingdom Metazoa; phylum Arthropoda; class Insecta; order Orthoptera; family Morabidae; genus Vandiemenella; species Vandiemenella viatica. The sequence goes on from JARYHS010013630.1 coordinate 104,279,501, forward strand.
TGTTTGTTAGGCCGCTAATTACCTCGTAATCGACGCGCTGGAAAACATTAACAACAACAACAACAACATTGGGATCTTGCTGGCCACGACAGTACCTCAACATCACGCAGACTTCATAGAAACACGTGCCATGTGAGGACAAGCTATGTCCTATTGAAAAATGATACCACTGTACTGTCACGTCTTGGTTACTTATGGCAACGCAGAATGTCCGTATGTATCTTTGAGCCGCCATACAGTGGCGTACCTAGGGTGGGGCAGGTAGGGCACGTGCCCTGGGCGCCATTGAAAGAGGGGCGCAAAATTCTCAAATTATTAAACTTATAAGTTAAAATAAACCATCAATATAATTGATATTAAAATAATCCAGCGATACCAGCGCGCGGCTGATGAGCTTTCGCGAACGAGTGAGAAGGAATGAGTAAACAGCGAATCGCAACACGATTGGAAGGTATATTGCGTGCTCTGTCCAAATGTCTTTGAATGGACCCCTGCCACGCGCCTGCACTGGCAAATTTTGTTCTAAGGTTATAAGACAAGCGATACTTTCTCCGTTGCTTAATTGCTGATGAGATGATTGGCGTGGCGCAGTTGTGTGTTTCATTTGGAATGCATGCGTCGCGAGCGAGCGTGAAGCTACTTTATTTCACAATAAAACCAACACAATTTGAAACGATTGTTTTTCAAAGAACAAACAGAGAGGCTGAGGGGACGGAAAAAAAGCAAATTGCAGGATGAAGTAGCACAAAAAACCAGCAAGCACTTCTTCTTGAAAAGTCCACTACCTGTCCTAAGGAATTGCGTACATCGAGATGTACAATAAAACACAAAGTATCCAGCACTAATTCATCATAAGACGAGGAGGATAAACTTTAGATATTTCTGAGTGTGACAAGATTAAGAGCAGAGAGGATACGAGTTCTAAGGCTACTGAAGAATTTTGTAGAAAACATTGGTATTTTAGCAGGAAAAAAGTTGGTGGAGGTTATATGGTGGAGGATGTAGAAAACCCAACTACTGCCATACCAGAAGTAATAAGGAGTATGATATTGGACTTTTTGATAAGACAACTATGAAATCAGTTCTGTCGGTTAATTTAAAAACAGAAATAAGCAAAATGAGTTCAAATATTTCCAAACTACTGACGGTCCTATCCAACCTGCAAATAACCGTTGTATGAACAAAAGCTGGTTTAAGTAGAAACTAGGAACTCGCGGTTGAGAAGTAACTTGTTGTGTAATCATAAGTTTTCCTGGCGAATCTGTTGCTTGAAGATTTCTTGGGCGTACATCTGCGATCAATTGACCCGGCTGCACGCCCGAGAAATCTTCAAGCAAGTAACTTGTTCATGGCTAGTGTATTACCCGTCTAAAATCTGCCTTTTGTATCTGTTGCCTTATCTTTTCACAATTAGATAATCATCTTCATTAGAGCACGAAGATAGACTTACCCACTGGAAAGCACCAGAACGGCTCACTGCCCATGAAAATGCTAAGAATAATCGTGAGTTCTTCACAAAGTGGAAAGAAAGGGAAAGAAATTTTGCAGCAACTAAAGGTATTATTGACGCTGAATTTCAAACCCATATCAAAACAGAAAAACGAAGTGGTGTAATGTATTAAAGAAAATCTTCCACTGCATCAAATTTCTTGCCACTGAAAATCTTGCATTACGAGGTCACAGAGAGCCACTTAGTACATGCGATGAATCCGAATCCAATAAAATTGATAATTTCCTTGGTTTGATAAAACTTCTTGACATAATACACCCCATCATGCTTCTGGTTAAAAATCCTGGCACCACATCTTACTTTTCACCTCATTTTCAAAATGAGTTCATTCACTGTTCGCCAAAGTTTGTTGTCAAACATCCACAAATCAAAATACTATGTACTATGGTCCCTTGTCTGACTCTACTCCTGACCATGCACATCATGAGCAGATGTCTAAAGTGAGATACGTAGAAGTTGATTTTCAGAGGAAAGTCCTTTCTCGTTTTCATTCAGATGAGTTAAAGGACGCTGGAAGCTTGGTTGATGAAATGTTTAAACAGCTAGAGAAAGGCGGTATGGATATACAGGATTGTCGTTCACAATGTTGTGATTGCTGGGCACCGAACTAGTGTTCACGAAAGAATAAGCGAAAATGATAATCAGCCGATATTTATGAATTGTGATAATCATTTATTTAATTTGGTTGACGTACATGCAGCCAAGCATACTACAATGGTCACATTTTTAAACTACTTATGTATTCTTTTCTAGTTCCACTATGCGTGAGAAAAACTCAAGAACACCGTGCCTGTGATTGTAACATCAGAATTTGAAACAAGATGGAATGCAAAGTTTGAAGCAGTTAAGCCAGTTAACAAATATCTTGAAGATAAGCTGTAAGTTCTTCAAGACATTACAGACGATGGCAATCAAACTGGTGAAACAAAAAGTGTGACAAGACTTCTATATAATCGCATCTAGTCCTAAGATTTTCTGACTTTGTTCTATTGACCGTCTTCAAAAGCGGCTCAAGGATCCTAGCATGAATTTTCATTATATAAAAAACCCTCCGACACCATTTTACCAATAAACGAGAGAAATTGGTTAATGATGCACTTGGGAAAGGTTTCAATCTTTCCAGGATTTGGATGTAGTGATTGAAAGATGTCAAAGGCGAACAGAATGCGGAGGACCCTGGGTTGAGTGCTGAGGAAGAAATGGAACGAGTTATGAATGGATAGCTGGATAGTGTTTGTGCGTGAAATGAGCGAAAGGTTCAGTCGTCTAAATGAAACGGAGTAAGATTTGGAATTCTCCTAGATATTAAAAGTCTGTGGTACGGCACTGACGATCACGACCATTTAAAAAAGAAATCTAAAGAATTTTGAGACGTATATGGTTGTGATGTTAACGGAGAACATATACGAAACAATATTGGTTGTTCGAATGCTAATAATCCACAAGAAAAAATGAAAACATAAAAATATCTGAAGAGCTTCTTGAATTCATTGTTGAAGACGGAGATGAGAGCGTCTTTCCCATTCTGCGCATTTCAATTCAGATTATGCTTACGAATGCAATATGTACCGCAAGTTGCGAGCGATCTTTCCGTAAGCTAAAACTAATACTTTCATATTGGAGGGCGACAATGGTCAAGAAAGGTTATGCGATCTAGCTTGGCTCAGTATATAGCGAGAAGAAACCGAAGAAACAGATTTCGAAAATGTTATTAATCTATTTACATCGCAGAAGACTAAGGAAGTGCCATTTTAAATGTAAGATTATAAAATAATTTTGCTCTAAAACTGAATGAAAAAGTGTTTATTAATGTTAATTATTGTGTTAGTCAGTGAATCTGTTTATTTTATATTTAGATAATTTACCAAAGGGCGCACTTCGATGCTTGCCCTAGGCGTCATTTCCGATTGGTACGCCCCTGCCGCCATAGTACCCTTAATCACTACCAGCGTGACTTGAATTCATACCATACCATACCATATGACGCCAGGAATAACGACGCTGTGCCTCTCAAAAAGAGTGGAAGGATGGGATCGCTCTCGAAGTCACCGCCTTAGTCGCCGACGATGGTCATCCGTTGTAATACAGAACCGCGTTACATCGTTGAGCACAGTGCGACGCCATTTATTGAGTTCAGTGACTATACCATCAATAACAACTCTTACCTCCTCCCCCCCACCCCCCTACCACGCTATTGTCCATATATGCCGGTCCTAGTAGCTAAAGATATTCTAAAACTTCCTCATCAATTAAAAGTGGATTCCCGCAATTATTTTTCATGTTAATGTAATGTAAGACTTTCAGCATTTTTTTTTTCCTTATAATATTGCGTTATAGTTTTAGCTAGCATCTTTCCTTCTCTCGCAGCCATTTAACCCGTTTATCTATTTCTTTCCTTGTGGCCAGAACGCAATCAGTTAAGTGTAATGATAAAGGAGCTTGAATGCAGGGCCGGCGTTAGGGGGGGGGGGGGGGTAAGCCGGTCAAAAGTACAAAAGTATCCGGCTCCGCCCGGCTGATGGGGGGGCCGATCACCGGTTGTAGGGCCCCCTGTGTGAAAATTTGTAGAGCTAAAAAAAAAAAAAAATCTTTCATTTCATGTGATTGAGGGCACAGATGAATTGGTGTGCTGGAAATGCACAAGGCGTTTACTGGTGAGAGGCGTGGGAAGATATGGTGAAAGAATTAAGAGTGATGTTTGGAAGAGAAAAGGTGACCATGATCACAAAATGGCAGGCAGGCAAAAGAGTATAGGAAAATTTTCTTTAGCATTTACGCTTGTCAGGGATTGGAGTAAATTACCGAGAGAAGACACGAAAAGTTTACCAAAAATGCTGAAAGAATCAAAATTAGTAAAGGGCAAAAGTAGGCGGCTACAAGAATGGGGACAAATCGATGTAAGGGAAATTGCCACCGGAGCGAGCGCTCTACCGCAATTAAATGTTGGTTTACGTGCTTTGTTTACGCTATTCCAGAATGTTCCATTGTTATCTATCCTTTGTCCTGCTGTTTAGTGTCTGCACCCTACATTTTTTAGTCCATTAAAGTTTCTTCTGATCCGTATAGGTCCTTACGCACTTGAATTTCAAATTGTACTTGAAATCAGAACAGGTTTCCCCATACGAGTTATGAATATTGCTTATTTATAAAAAACCAATTTGGTGCCTTACTAAGCATGTTTTTGTATTGTCTAGTGTGTATAATCTCTTTTTTTCCACAAAATTATAACGAGTTCCTCAGTCACTTTCTTTTCCAAGAACGAAGTATCCAGTATCTACTTACTCAGCGACGGCCTCAGCCATTGCGAGGCCCCGGGCGGCAGATCTTTGCGAGGCCCTTTGCCATGTGTGCAGGGCTGGCGTTAGGGAGGGGCAAGCGGGGCAAAAGTACTCCGGACCCGAACGTCCGAAGGGGGCCCTTCGTCCGGGGTGACTAACTAAATACAAATAAACTTTCTTAAAAAAAAAGATTTTATTTTTATTTTTTGCATTAAAATTTTCTGACTTTATCAAAAAATCAAAGTTTAAATAAAAAAAATTGTCGGGGGGAGGGGGCCCTAAGAACGCTTTATCCGGGGCCCAAGAATTCTAGCGCCGACCCTGCCTGTTGTCAAAGTTTGTGAATCGAAAATAGGTATTTCTGATGCAAAGTCATAAATAAATAAATTTTGAGTTTTAAAATATTATATATGAAGAGTTATTAAAAGTTAACAAACATAAAGACGTTAAATTATTAATGATGAAGTACATAAATTCCATGAAAGATATACGCAGGGATTTAAAACTGATGTTTGCAGATTTTCCTAAGACTAAAATATTTAATTAAAGCACAAAAATCTAACGAATGAACTACGTCATTTTCAATTCAAACAATAGAAAGGGCTGAAAACCGATATTGTGTCATCGAATTCCTCAAAAATGCTTTAATGATTGTCAACCATGAAAAACTTCTTTATGCGGACGCAACCGTCTTAGGTGTGGTGGCAATAATTCTCAGGACTCCTTTTATAGTGGGGTACACTTCAGTTAATGCTTTTTCTATTATGTATCTCACTACCGAGATAACGCCATCATTTTCTTCTTTTACACCGGTAAACATATTCAGTTCTTCATACAATTCTTGTACAGTTCATCAATATCAGATGTTTCTCCTGCTGTTTGAGGTGCTTGCAAGGAACTGCATTGCTTCAAAAGTTCAGTCACTAATTTCTTTTAATCTTTTTACGCTATACATGAAAACAAATATGTCAATACCATACGACGAGAGCAATTACAAATTCGTAGGTAGTTATTCCCTTTTCTAAAGAGGTACTATTTTCTGCTAAATCCTTCAAAGCATCAAATAAATCTCTCGGTTGGTATTTAATAGCCTTCACCGATTCAACCCTGCTTTCCCATCTAGTTTCAGAAAGTGGTTTTAGCGAAAAGGATTTTACGTGTGCTTTTAAAATAGCCCACTTATAACTCGATCCGACAGAAAGACGATGCTGCATCTCCTAGGATGAGATTCCAGCTATGACTCTTATAGAGTAACAAATAAGCAGGTGGATTAATTTCAAGTATACGTTTCTGAACGCCACTTTTTTATCCACGTATATTGGCTTCATTATCATATCCTTGACATCTGCATATTTTGCAATGATATACCCAGCTGTTCTGTGATTATATAATTAATGAAACTATCAGCTGTGGTTTATTCGACAGTTAAAAAGCCGATAAAATGTTCTTCAGCGTCAGCTGAATTTGCATTAAAAAATCTTATACTAATTGACAATTGCGCAACATGAGAAACATTACAAGTACAATCAAAATAATTGAGTAATATTTATTTTTTACTATTTTGTCGACAATTTGAGTCTTCAAGTGACTTGCCATTTTTGTATCAGCTCATGTTGAATATTTTTTTGGAAATAATGGCTCTATTCGTCTTGTCTCTTACTTGTTTTAGGTGAAGTCGTAACGCTGGATTGCAGCGGGATTATTAACTTAACTAAATCTATTAAGTTTCCGTTAATCTCAGTTGAACCTGAGTCAGATATTAATTTCTATGATCTCTGAAGTTCTAATTGTGAGTTATCAAAAAATTTACAATTTCAAGCAGTCTTTCTAAACTGTCTCTCCAACGCTGCCTTTCTTCATTCAGCGCTTTTAGTTTACTTTTTGATGGCGCGGTCCGGTGTAGGGCTGGTTGATGTGGAGAAGCATATGGAGGGAGTTTCCACTTCTTCACGACCAAATTATGTATCCATGTTATTGAATGCCTTAAAAAAGTGTCTTTTCTTCATCCTCACTTCCATGCTCATCAGATGATCGTAATATGTAGATTGTGCCATTCTAAAACATTTGTAAAAATTCGTTTCATCATCCATCAGACGCTATGACTAAAGTAGCACACTATTTTTGGTGTGTGGAAGAGGTGAACAAAGAGGACTTTGGCGGTAAAATAATAGTAGGCTGCGGGCAATATGAGTTGGATAAATTAGTTCAAAATTATCTAGGCAACATCAAAATGCTTTTGGATAGCAAAAATGAAGTAACTTATATAGAAAAAGATTACATTTATTTTATTATGTTTTAATATATATATATTTCATTACTTCTAGATTTGATGTAATGTCTTAGAAGGTTATGGAGTGCGATTGCGGCTGGTAAATCTCTGGTTAAAATTGACCAAAGTATGGTTGGCAACCCCGGCCAGGGCCGGCGCTAGGATTCTCGGACCCCAGGTAAGTGTTCTCGGCTCCCCCCCCCCCCCCCCCCCGCAACTCGAAATTTTTTTTTTACTGTACGCTTTGATTTTTTGGATAAAGTTAGAAGATTTTAATCCAAAAAATCAAATAACACCTTTTTTAGAAAGTTTTTGTTTTGTTTTATTTCTGTTTAGCTAGACACCAGGGCCGGAGGGCCCCCTTCGGGGGCTCGGGCCCCGGGTACTTTTGCCCCGCTTACCCCTCCCTTACGCCGGCCCTGACCCCGGCTGTGACTCCAAACTCACTTTTTGAGAAACAAAACAACTAAATGAAAACGTTAAAGGAGACTGAAGACAGCAGGAACAAGTTCATTACACGGCCGAGCTACGGACAAGTGTGAACACAGGAGGGGTGCGGAGTATACCAATCGTGTGTGATTCGATCTTACAGCGTAAGGTGACAAGAGTTGACGAACTAAATGAAACACGGATTGCCCGAGCGTAAATCGTAAACATTATGAAAGTAACAAAACTGAGAGTCCAAGTGGGTTTTCTAATATGCGAGGTACAGGATTCAAATAGTAATGAAATTTTCGACAATGTTTTACAATTAAATTACAAAAAATATTATTATTCAGTGATAAATTATTTAATTTTTATACCATTAATCTTAATTTTTAAATGAATGTGATACTGAATAAATCTAAATGAGAAATTTTGATTAGGTTATTATTAATATATACTATCAATTAACCAACTTTACTGTTATCGCTAATAGTAAAAAAAATATATATTTTTTTTTAATACAAACTTTTTTCAACACCGGTAGTTGCAAGAGGACCCGGGCGATTGCCCTGTTCGCCACCCCCTAAAGCTAATGACATACAGTGCGGATCCGCAATCCGCAACCGCAAACGCATAGGAAAAAACCGCATTTGGAGCTAGATGACATATAGGTGCGGAAACCGCATGCTCGAGAGCGCGTTCTTCCTGGAAGGACGGTCTATAATCCTCTACCTTCCTGGAAAGACGGTGTCGCCAGAAAAAACGCACAGTCAAGCCCTGATGGCCTCTAGGTGAGCACTTGGGATTTATAGGCGGGCGATTAAAGACCAATTTTTCAAGCAACACAACTGTCTAAAACTGATTTAAGAGATTGAAAAATTGCCAATCTGCCATGTGAATACGGAAAAAATTACATTTCTTTACTATTTTTAGTTCCGAGTATTCGTAAGCCAGTAATGAATATAACCGAAAAAGATACTCCTTGGCGATGGACGAAACCATGAAAGATTCTTAAAGTTAAAATAAAAAACCAATGCCAGCACAGTACACATATCCCCTTGCTGACTTTCGTAGTGGAAAATCAAAAATTAAAGAATTTTTACTTAATTACCAGTTTCACTCCGTGAAAGAATTTTCTTATTAGGATTTCGTAACTAAAGATGACTAACAAAATGGTGTATGTTCTTGCAGTGAAGAGTGGGAAATTGTCATTTTTTTTTAACTAGTGCTTTACGCCTCGCCGACGTCGGGGTCATTAGAGGTGGGATGTGACTTGGGACAAGGAACGGGAAGGAATTCGATCATGGCCTTTTGAAGGAAGCAACCGGGCATTCGCCTGGAGTGATTTGGGGAAACTATGGAAAACCCAAATCAGAATGCCCGGACTGGGATTCGAAACGGCTTCCTCCCGAATGCGAGGCCAGAACGTTAACCACTCACCCACCACGTTCGGTGGAAATTGTCAAAGTTATTCACATTTACTTAAATAGTCAATGATTTTTTGTTGTTGTGAAAACCGTTTACAAATGCACTAATTAGGGTATCTGGAAAGCGTATTCATATGTAGTAATAAACATTTAATATTACATATTAGCAGTTAACATTCAAAATTGAACCTACTAATGGGATGTTAAATAACTAACCGCTAAACAGTAGCTGATATTTTTTATTTATTAATGATTTTAAGTACTGTCCCACATTCCCGAAACTCTTTTCACTTGCGATCAAAGCGAGCATATCTAATCTAATCTAATCCAATCACAATACTTCCAATGCCTGTATCTAATGTGCATTACAATTCTGTCAGGAGTGAGACTGAGCAGCTGTTGTGTCACTACCCTTTCAACTTGCCTTTTCCTCTTTCCCGTTCCTCTTGCAATATGCTCATCTTGAGGTATGCGCTAGAGGCACGCATCAGAAGGCATGCCCTTTAGTGTCCACATTCACGCCTCTTGAGGCATGCCCTCAGTGTTCCGGTGTAGCCGCAGCGAGATTGACGATTCAATTTGTCTGGCGGGAATCACAGCTGCCATTCTTATATTAGCGAAATCCCGGGGGAAAAAATCGCGGAGGAAACTGTGGGTAAAGAATTATTTGAAAACTCGAAATGTGCAAATTCTCCAAGAACTGCAGTTCAATGACAATGCGCTGTTTAAAAACGCGAATATCGAAGCAAAATTTTTATACTCTTCTAACAATGGTGAAACCCGCCATTAAAACGAGACACCAAATTCAGAGACGCAATACCTGCCGAAGACGTACCGTTGAAAATGCCTTCGGCCTGCTTGCTTCCGTGTTCCGAATTTTCCTAAGGCCAATTAAGTTCAAAGTTAAAAGTACGATTGTGGACATAGTCTTATGTTGCGTATATCTGCACAATTTCCTTCGTATAAAGCCAGATTGTACAAGGTTTTACTGTCCAGTGGGATCTTTGGACATTGAAGATGCCAGCAAAGGAACTACTATTCCCGGAACTTGGCGCGGAACTACCGCAAAAGACACTGGCTTCGCCCCACTTCGGAGAATTCCTCTAAGATTCTCTGAAAGCTTCCGAATTGCGGGATGAATTCGTAGAATATTTTATGTCACCGATAGGCAGCATACCATGGCAAGATAACTACTTGGAAGGAAGTTTCATCTTCAATTCTAATAGTATAACAAACATTTTCAACTGCGGATGTATCAGGAAAATGTAGCTGAGTAACATACTTTCAATAAATTTAGTTTCTGTAAGAAAGAAACCTGCACATTACCTACCCGCCTTTTATCTAATATATTAGAACGAATTGCTCTTGATCCGAGAAAAATAGCATAGCAATACGTAAGTTAAGATTAAAAGGTGTTGATTAAGATAAATAGTTGTCCATTGTGTAAGCCTCTTGATGTTACAGCGCTATGCCGAACTCTGCATTTGACATCATAAAAAAGTTGCGGTTTTTGCCGTAGTTATGATGTAAATAACTTCGCGAGCGTAAATCTCGCGAAGTTATTTACAACATATAAGCTGACTGACATCGACTAACATAGAAAGCATTCCCTTCCAAAGAACAATCTGAAACTTTTAACTAGAAGACATTATGCAACTGTAAAAATTATTTTTGTTTATTCACAACATTCGTTGATACTTTCACAAATTCAAGTAAATGCATCTGACTGCTTATTACAACAAATGTTGTTTATTGAATAATACGACATTTAATACTCTTTAAATCTGCGTATTGATATACTAAGTACATGATGCAAGCTTGAGCGTTCCCACCATTCGTTAAACGAGATTAAATATTTCCTACGTGAAAGTACTGTATACTGCACTCTGAATTTTACGCATCCTGCACCGAATGTTTGTTCAATAATTTCGCAAAACACACAATCCTACATTGTCAAAACTCTTCACAAAAATCAACTAGAGCAAAATGTTAATTAAAATGAGCATGAATTAATTATAAATGATGTGGAAAACTACTAAATATTTATTATAAGTACTGTCACTTAAATGAATATAATCTTTATTTTTGACGTCACATAACAATGAAAACGAACGTTAATCTTCGAAAAATGAAAGCGTTTCGTCGTTGGAGAGCGACATATTGCAAGCGAAGACGCACGAGAATCCACTTCAGCTGGAAACGCTTGCAATACGCCGTGCCTCCTGGTTTGTTGAAGGGAATGAGGATCTCGGGCATGCCCCTGACGCATGCCTTCCGAGCCTCTCCCCCGTTCAACATGACGCATGCCTTTGACGACCGAAAGTTGAACAGGTGTGGACACAGCTTATGCTTTCTTTATTTCCCCCTCCAATCCGCGTCGCCGGCCGCTTGCGGAAATTTTCATTCCGCCGACAGGATGCGGTAGAAAAATACCGGGCGCGTTTTCCGGATTGCGGTTTCTCTATTTTGTCATGCCCTGCAAGACAACACGTGCTTGCGGAGTCACAGGTACCGCAGCGTTTTGCGGTTATGCGTTTTACCGCATAGTATGTCATTAGACTCAGGCCGCCTCTGTACTTGCTCCATTACTGTAGTAAATGATTTGAGCCTTTAAGAATTTTATTACGTCTTCAGTCACGTTATATGTGTTCATCATTTAATAATCATCCCTCATTAATGTGCTCATATAATTCCTAACACCATTAAATACATCTGTACCACTATATTGTTCATAACTGTTCTCACTTCTTTATTGATTATAAACACCGTCCGTGCGATCATTATATGAGAGCGACAAAGTTGCATTTGTTCGTGCTTTATGTAACATTTGCGTGGGTAAAGAATATGAAATGAATATATAACTACAGTAAGTAAACTACTTTTACCTCACAATTTCACAAAAGTCTAGCATTTGCTGTTGGCCTCTGAAAAAATTCTAACTTACAACTATACAATTATTTTCTCCTCCTTCGAAATTTAAATAATCTTATAGGCCCTTTGGGACATCACTACAATTTAAACAAAACGGGACAGATTATTTTGTGACGCTACTCCTCTTGCGGCTTTTGTTATTCTTGTGAACACAACAACTCACGTTCCAAAGTTCGTACATTCCGCGTTACCTCTACTGCACTTGCACGCCACCTCAGGAGCTGCTGACACCTGCAGGAAAACTCGGTAACTATCAGGTTGCCGTGGCGAAAAACAAGGTGCTGTTGTTCGAAGCGTCACGCGCGTCGGTAAGGCGAGGTGGGGGGAGACCTGAATCACAGCAGCAAACGTGCTCTTGATGAGTGCAACGCCAAGCTGGACCAGGTCTGTAGAGATCTGGCGTGGACGCTTCTTAAAAGCATCCAGTGTTCGCATTTCGGGATGGTAATACACTGAACGAGTGCCAAAACTACTTTGAATCAACCGTGATGTGACGCTTTATCTGGACAAGTTGAAATGTTTACAGATAAGTTAGCTTCTCTTTGTGTATTACGTGTGCCAAGCATAGCGATGCTTCCTGCTGTCTGGGTGCTGACTATCTCAAACTGAATCAGATACCGTTGTATATGGACGCATAGACCAGTTTTCATGCGAGGGCGACGATTCGCGTGGGTTGTTTGAGGGCGTTGCCCTAGGTACGGTGACGGTTGGGAACATGGCGTCTATAGTGTTGAGGGGGTGGTTGTTGTGGGCGCTATTTACGTGTGGGGCTGAGTGCCAGCAAGTGCCCGGGGGTGGTTACTACAACAGAGACGGTGTGTTCATCCCTCCGACACCAGGAGATCCTAACTACAGGACATACGTGCTGAACGGCAGGCGGTACGGCCTCAACCAGCCTCCTCCAGAGACGGGATACAACTATGACAGGTCCAGGACGCGTCAGGACGACAGGCTCAACTACCAACAGGTGAGTGGAGCGACAGCATATTCATAAGGCCAAGTCATAAATTCTACGCAGTCTAAACAAAATAACTTTTAAAAAAATTCGTCTTCAAGTTTTGCCATTTTTGTTACTTGGTTTGCAGTGTAATCTTTGACCAGTCTTAATATAGCATATTTTGATACAAGAGCGCATTTTTGTTCCGTCCTAAGCAGGTTTGTCTTTTTCGTCTAATGAAACAGAAGAGCTCCAATATCAATAATCAAAAATATGGATATAAGTAAACACACAAATATTAACTTATATGAAATCTGAAGCGTCAATAACTTTTTCCAGTTTATTTTTCTATTTTCATTCAGGTGACCGTTGTTCACCCATTCAGTGATAAAACGTTCTAACACAGTTGAGTTTCCTATTTTCATACGGTAACTTTTTTTAATCTTGAGAATTGAGATGTATTATTCTGAATCGCTTTTATATTGCCGATATAAACAGCAGCTAAAACGTGTGAGAGTTTCACCAGCATCTAAAGGCTATTCGGCGATCAGGCTCTGATAACACGGTTATCATCTGATAAAACAATGTCAACACACAGGGAGGTGTCTGGGAATGAAAGTGTAAGGTTAATGACTCACAGCCAAATCTTAATTCATATTTCTGAATGCCGTACCTTAAAACTCTGACCCAGATGCGTCACAGCCTCATCTTATTTACTTCAGTAAGTTCGGAGTTAGTTTAAATGTTAAATTCTTAATTCAGATGGCAAATTATTAGATTTAACTTACAGAACAAAATGTTTTTAAATGGTGAGCACATTTCTTTCGGAGACAGTGATGATTCATGTTCCGTTATGCAGTTCCTTGTCCGATAGAATCTTATTTTTGCGCAGCCAGTCGTTCGTTCCTCGGTTATGATGTCTATCTGCACTTTTCAAGGCTGCTCTATACCTCTAATATTTCTCGCAGCTAACATGCCTTTCTCTATTCTTGGTCAATGTAGCTCAAACTTCCGACATTAATTTGTATTCAGAGAAGTAAACAAACGAAGAAAGCTGATTCCGAATTTTCTTCGCACTGTTAATTTGATTGGTTCTGATAAGCTGTTTTTTTCTGTCCGTGTAATCCTGACACGGCTAAATGTAGTTTGCATAATAGCTATAAACCGAATGTGGTGAGTTAGCGATTACGCTTTGGCCTCGCATTCGGGAGGACGCGGGTTCGAATCCCCGTCCGGGCATTCAGATTCGGGTTTTCCGTGATTTCTCCACATCACTCCAGGCAATTGCCGGGCTGTTTCCTTCAAAAGGCCATGGTCGAATTCTTTACCGTTCCTTTCCCCAAATCACTTTCTGGCCTCTGATTGTTTCCACGTCGACAAAGCATAAAGCCAGACTAAAAAAAAAAAAAAAACTGTAGGTATGTTTCTTATCGATACAAGCAGGGTGTAAGCTAAAACTTTAAAATGAAATGTATGTTATTACCGAACGTGTCATTATTGAACTCATTAATTTTTTGAATTATTTTTAAGACCCTGCCTAACTCACATAAAAATCCGGGCACTTTCGCTTCACTTCTGACCATTTGGTAGCGAAATGTTTAACGCGTATGCGGCCTATGTTACTGATTCCACACTATGTTAGACTTTGAAATTAGTGTGGCATAAGGCTCACATCTGATTCCTATAAACTAATTGTGCACTCGCAACAATCATTTAAGATCCCATGATTAGAAATTAAATTACAGGACATTGATGTCATTATTGGAAGCTACGCGATATTCTGTTTTATACAACTTGTTAATACTGCAATGAAAGTATCTTGATGACAGTAATACCGTAGTTCCCATAAACAGAAAACCCTCAAACAATTTTTGATTACACCAAGTAAGTAACATAGAACCTAAAGATAGACTGGAGAACTCCGTGCAGAAAATTCTCCACTTTCGATTTTTGCAACGGGGTTGGAATTAGTTCATTTACATTTATTTTGTACAACTTTATTTTATTTATTTGTTCATGTTGGTCTATACTTATTGCAGGCGTTATAAAATTCAGACATGTTGAGTAAGATACAGTTGGTAAGACAAGTTAAAGGATCTGACCTCGGGTGGTTGGTTATACCTACTTCGATAATCGAGCGTAACGCGCGAAATATCTAACGGGGATGTAAGAGCACATCGTTCATGGCACGCCTGCACGAATATTAGAACGAGATACAATATCTCTTCTACAGCAGAAGGAGGAAATTTTCCTTTCCTTATCATAACTCATTCTCGAAAGGGTTGAATCGGTCTAGTTAACTGGGCTCAGTTAGTTTTGGAAATGGAAGATTCCTCTAAATGTGTTGAACCAATGAACCTATAGATTATACAATGCGTCTCGCTTCCACAAAACGGACAAAAGGCCAATGACTTTTTAGGCTACCGACATTTAATCCATGTTACCCAACCATGAACGTTTCTATATAGATTTAAACATAAATTTAAGAACAAAAATTTCGTAAAGATTATATTACTTTCTCCACATATCTTCAGTTTACCGACTTGACTATCAAAGGCCCGAATCTCGACCCAGTCAAAACTTTTACAGGTACTTGACCTGACCGCGACCCTTGCCAAAGTTTGTGTTGCTGTGAACGCAACATAACTTGTATTGTACGACAGACACTCTGTGCGCAGTAATTTGAAGTTCTATAAGAATTCGCTTCTTACTCTGTGTCTGCATTTGGCGTAACCTATTTCATTGTTGTGGGTAGCCGCCCATGTGGTTAGGGGGCATCCACAAATTACGTGAGGTGTTTTTCCGGATTTCTGGACCCCCCTCCCCCCTGGTGAGATTTCGTGAGATCTGACCGGACCCCCCCCCCTCTGGTGAGATCTGGTCCGTGAGAACCCCCCCCCCCCTAGAAATCGCTCTCGAATGACCTTTTTTTGGCTCTGCTGTCCCCAAATTTTTTGCAAAATCTCACGTGAGATTTCCGTAGACCCCCCCCCTCCCCCCTGGTGAGATCTGGTGAGATTTCGCCGGACCCCCCCCTCCCCTATTTCACCTCACGTAATTTATGGATGCCCCCTTACTGGAGAGAACCGTACTGGCATTCGCGCAATATCGGAAAACCTACAGCACTGTAATCCCCCAGTATCCTCGAGAATATAACAACAGAGCGTTTCATCTCCTTCTGAATACATTTGATTTGTCCTCTCTCTCCCTTCACGGATCCAATTTTCTGCAAAACATTTCAGTTTCTGGTAATAAATTCTCAGACATCCTCTTCAGAGAACAATTCTTCTCCATCATGTTTCTTTACCGGTTACAATTTGTCTGAATCCCAGTGTTGTTCACGTATTTAACCAGCTACAGTGGCTGTAGTCATTCAATTTCGGATTCATAACGTCCTAGATTTCGGTTAAAGAGAAGAAGACGTGTTGTTATTTTTTCCAATGATCGTCTCAGCATATTAGATTCACCACAAATTATTTAAGTGGAAAGGCGATTGTGTAATAATAGCAGCATCTCTAATCCTTAAGAAACTTCGTGGAATAATACGTAAATACTATAGGCCATTTCTTCTACGTGCTAAAATAGTAGATTGTTATGAATAATATCACTAATGCAACTATTGTTGATTTTGTATGTTCTCGTACACGTACTGTCGAGCTCTCCTTGATTTCCTAACATTCAGTCTGATATACGTTTCACCGCCTGAAAAAAAAAGGTGAAATAGACAAAATAGAAGGGTGAAACGAAATGAAACTTCACAGGCTCAGAGGGTTTGTGATGTTATTTATCTGAATGACATGGCACACACACTCTCTGGCCTGGATGCACTTGCTGATTCGGTTGCGATGGTTGTCATGGAGCGGTTGTGTCCTCTCCTGCGGCAAGCTGTCCCATAACAGTTGTAACTGGTCCTCAATATCCAGGATACTGGCACTGGGACACTTGATGTCCGAGCTGTTCCCACACATGTTCTATCGATACTGTCACATGAGGAAGCAGAATGTCTGTAATACCTCTGTGCCATTCAGTGCTCCCTCATTGGCTACCAGTCATACCCAACGGCTTCCCGCGCCATGACTTAAGCAGTAACACTGCTGCGCCTCTCAGAAACATTGAAAAAATGCGACCTCTTCCCAGACGATGGTCATCAGAGGTAATGCAGAATCGCGATTCATCGCTGGACGTAATGCGACGGCATTTATCGCCAGTCCATGGTTCCCGGTCACGGCACCAGGCTGTTAACAGCCTTATATGTCATACTAACCGCCCTCGGAAGCGAAGGGGCTACAATACTGGACCCGCCTGGCAAAGGTCCCCGGTTCGAGTCCGGCCGAGGCATGGGTGTTTAAGTGTTGTGTGTGTGTGTTAATGTTGTGTCCGTGCTGTGGTGTCTATACTTAGAAGTTAAAATATACTGGAGAAACTGATTCACATTGAGCTGGCTGTATGGTCTTAGTTGCCGAATGCTATTAAAACAAAACATCATACTAGGTCTGACAAAACGCTAAACATGTACAACACTAAGACACTTAGGTGGCTCTTCTACTTGTCACATGCCCCTCGATCGTGTGTGTGGGTATGAAGCTACAGTGACATCTGACCATGTCTTCTGAATGTTTCAATTCTTTTGTCGGTAAATGCACATACATAACAATCTTCTAAAAGTAATAAACATCAATGGTTTTGTATATAAGGGAAAACATCAACTCCACTGCACTCAGTTATTAAACATTGGGAATTAAAGACTGAATATATATATATATATATATTTACTTATGGTCAGTAGAGGTGGGATGGAACTGGGGACAAGGAACGGGAAGGAATTCGGCCATGACCTTTTGAAGGAAGCATTCCGGAATTCACCTGGAGTGAAGCCTGAGCGTTAAATATGGTATCCTCCCAATATGCTCGGGATTCGGTCACGTCGTCAAATAGCACTTAGCTTCTGAAATATAATCTCTGGTGTACAACGGACCCAGGCCCCGCGTGTTGGGCGTCTAACTGTGGATTTTTGGGCGGTTTCTCGCAACCGCTTAGGGGAATACTGGGACCAGGGCCGGCGTTAGTGGGGGGGGGGGGGGTCAAAAGTACCCGGGCCCCACCGGCTGACAGGGGGCCCGATCACCGACCTCAGGCCATGAAGCCAAGAATACGCCCATGGTCGCCTGGCCATTTTGTAGAGCTAAAAAAAAAAAAAAAAAAGTTCGCAGTTCGCCCATTTTACCCCGGGCCCGTAATTCCAAGCGCCGGCCCTCACTGGGACGGTCCCCTACCGCCGCCTCATAAACTATACAGCTTATCATACAGAATAAAAGTTAAATAGATGGCAACATTTAGCTCCTCCCATTAGAACAGGATCATGCATCCGCCATTGAGGCAGACGTGCTTGAGATTGCCTTGATTGGAAAGGGGCCACATAATTCGTGATTGAAATTAGCTGGGAAATACCTGCATGCACGTCAAATATTAGTGCCAGCCTCCACTCCGCGAACTCGGCTTTGAGACCAGTCACCATTGTTTAATTTTTTCGGAAAATAATTAGGTTTACTTTTTTTCAGTAAATAAAAATGCTTTTTTGTCATTTTATTTCATCCTCATTTTCTTACTTGTCTTTGGTGCCAGTGTTCAGGTGGAACAAAATGTAATATGTTTTCAGAAAACCGAATATATGGAACCCACTGAATAACCGAAAGGAGAAGTGAGCATGCTTATAAGTATTGTAAACTGCTTGAGTCGAACACGAAGTTGTTACTGCTCAATTTCTTTACCCCCAGCGTCTCCAGACAAGACACATGAACAAGGGAATGGTTTGTTGAAAAAGCTGGTGGTGGCCGGAATGGAACCAGAATTGGCGGAATAATAGCTGAAAGGCTTGGCGACTGGACCATACTGTCATTGTCAGTGTAATAGAACGCAAAGGGGGATTTTCTCATGCTAATATAAATGGAACATTAGATGGAACGTCATTACTATGGGTATATGGAGGAAATACTCTTCAACATGTATTCGAGATGGTAACTTCTTCCTTTAAAAAATAAACTAACTTCTGTAAGTTTTCTTCACTGTTTTTATTTATGAGAGATTCATTTTGTTTGCAGCTGCCTAGCGCTTCGTAACAGCACCGTGAAGTATGATTATATGTTCCCTTCGTACGTGGTTTAGTCCAACCCATTCAAGAAAAGGTCTGTAATTAAAAGAGGTCTTTTTACAATTACTCCGTCTGTGACAAAGCTTGCTAAGTGTACATGAAATATGTTCCAGCAACGACCGAGCTACGCGCAATATCGGCAGTAATATACTAGGTAATAACAACGAACGCATTAACTCTTTTGTTGCAATATAAAACACAGTATAAAACTAAAAATCTTTCTTTTTTCGCGCTATACGTGTCATAGCGGTAATTAAAGGTGGTAGAGGATTTGGAGCAAGAAACGGGAAGGATTTCTGTCATCGCCTCTTGAAAGAACCGTTCCGACATTCTGAAAATCAGGAAGGACGGACTGGAATATGAACCCGCGTCCTCCGGAATGCTGGCCCTCATACTCAGCTGGTCACCGGCATTCTGTTTGGAAAGGTTGTCACTGAGTCTTTCTTCGTAATTATAATGTCGAATAAGAGAGTAGGTAAGGAGATGCGGTAATTGATCGTTGCAATCATTTTAGACTCTCTATCTTACTTTACCTACAACATCTTCCACCTTTTGGAAAGAAACATTGCTCTTACATAAACATATTGCATTTTCAACTGCTTTAGGTAAACTCGATCAGTTGCATAAGATACTAACACAGAAACGCGGGTTAAATGTGAATATGCGTAAGACATTGCTGCTTCCTGCGGGTTTTTTTTTTTAATTTTTTTTTAATTTTGTAGCTTTGTTTTTACACAGCGTCAGTACTTAAATCATAGATTACTTATTCACTTTTAAATGGTTTAATTTTTTCCGAGATAAACTTAAGTCAAAGCAAATGATGTTTGACAACACACTGCATTAAAGATAAGTTGTTCCATGTGTTATGTTTGGTTCTGGAAGAAATTCGAGAAAAAGTAAGGGGATTTTTGGGGAGGGGTGTTATGGCGCACGTGAAGATATTAATCATTGCGTGCACCTTGTAGACCGCAGATCTTCAATAGAGCGAAATTAGATAAACCGTTTCTTTTGGCAGTGGGTTAACATCCCATCGGAGCTGTTATCAACAAAGGGATACCGAGTACCTGTTTCCTCCTGTCCTTGAGTTTTGTGTTATTACTTGGCCCGGATTTTTCAAAAAAGCATATGCGCATATGCAAATGCATATTTTGAGGGTTAGTGCATATTTTATGGATATGTGCATATTTTAGCTTTTATTTCATCTCATAACTGAATATCCGATACTTCTGAAGAAACTGTAAAGCCTAATGTACCTGTATGTTGGACATCCTTGGCAACCGCAACAAGTAAGTTAAATTCTTGGAGTAAACAGGATTTTTTTGTACTGGCATTCACATGTAGAGAATTTTCTACCTTATCCAAACTCACACAGTGACATGTTTGGAGGTGCTGCAAATGGAAAATTTGTGTGGCGGCGACCTTCTCTACTGCCCTGAGCGGTAACATTCACGGAAAGGGCGGGTGGGGTCGGCAAAATCAAAGAATAGCTCTATTCTCCCTCAGGCGGCAAATTCTTGTTTGAGGAGACGACAGTCACAAGTATTTACCCCCACTTGGAATATTCGTTATCTACCAGTGTGTTTATTCGTGCGACAACTACCGGGAAGGCCAGCGGTTTTCTTTAATCTTTTCGGGAATATTCCCCTAATTGCGGTACGAGCCAGTTTTCCTGAGAACAGATTCCTGGCTTCCAGACCTGAGGGATTCGTACTTTTAAAGGGACGTGTACATTCCTTTCCAAAAACAGTAGCCTCTCAAAGTTTGTGTTGACAGGAGTGTTCGTGTGCTAAGATTAAGTTTCTTTAATCTGACTCCAAAAATGCCTAAAGAAAAATGCACAAGATCAGTTTTAATTAAGCAGTGGATTTCAGGCAACAGTGACTATTCTAGTGACGGTGAAGTTGTGTACTGTCAAGTATGTGAGAAGAATATAAAATGTGAGAAAAAATTTCAACTTGAACAGCATTCTAAAACAGCTGTACATCTCAGGTCAAAAGAAAAGAATAGGAACACGCAACAGCTACTTTTAACTCAGGTATCACGGTCTGTTAATACATTCTCTGCTGACCTGTGTAAGGCTTTTGTATGCAGCAATATCCCGCTGCATAAATTGAATAATCCAGATCTACGAGCATTTCTTCAAAAGTATTGTGTTAATCAAAGGATACCGGATGAATCCACCCTCAGGAAAAATTATTTGCTCTCTCTACACGATTCTGTCCTGGATTCAATTCGGTCTGACATAGGAGGGAACTGTGTCTGGATATCGGTAGATGAAACAACCGATTCATGTGGCCGATACGTAGCGAACTTTATAGTGGGCAAACTATGTCAAGAAGAACCCGGAAAACCACATTTACTTTCAACCAAAGTGTTAGAGAAAACCAACCACAGTACAATTGCAAGATTTATAAACGATTCCCTGCGACTTCTGTGGCCTACTGAATCGGAGAGTGATTGTTACAAGGTGCGTGTTTTAATCACAGACGCAGCTTCATATATGTTAAAAGCTGGTCAGTCGCTTCGAGTGTTTTTCCCCAATCTGATCCATGTTACATGTTTGGCGCATGGATTACATCGCATTGCAGAAGAGATACGTTCTCTATTTCCTTCAGTTAACAAAGTAATTTCAAGTGGAAAAAAAGTGTTCCTAAAAGCACCAGCGCGTGTACAGTTTTATAAGGATCGTCTGCCTGAGGTTCCTCTTCCACCGGAACCTGTTCTCACTAGATGGGGAACTTGGTTGTCTGCAGTGCTGTTCTACCAGGAGAACTTTCATCAAGTGAAAGATGTGGTTACAAGTATTGGTCATGACGATCGTGCTGCGTGTGTTCGTGAAGCAAAGTGCGCATTTGATTGTGATACTGTATATCGAGATAGCAATTTCATCCATGTACACTATTCGTCACTTTCTAATGCTATTAAGGGTCTAGAAACTAGCGGTGCACCCCTTCACGAGTCTATTCAGTTGCTTCACAAAACAATTTCTTCTTTAAATGCCGTCCCTGGTGAAATTGGAGAAAAAGTTAAATCTAAACTCAGCAGGGTGTTAGACTCAAACCCAGGTCTGCAAAAGATTCAATCAATTAATACGTATTTAAGTGGAACCACACAATCTTTGCCAGATGAATGTTCCGAACAGTCAGCACCATCGTACAAGTATTGCCCAATAACGTCCGTTGACGTGGAACGATCATTTTCGGCTTATAAACTAATTTTGTCTGACAACAGAAAATCTTTGACCCCTGAAAACATTGAAAAACTGTTGGTAACATATTGTGATTCATCATTTTGTAAGGAATGAAACGTGTATATCAGTGAGTTGACATAAAATAAATCATTTGATAACTGTATATTCTTTAATAGTTAGTCCATGTTCGTTAATTGTTAGTGTATATTCGTTAATTGTTAGTGTAGATTCGTTAATTGTTAGTGCATATTCTTTAATTGTTAGTGCATATTTTAGGACTTTTTTGTGCATATTTGCATGCATATATTAGATGTTTTACGTGCATATATATCCGGGCCCTAGTTATTACTGCCATCTATCAGTCACGACTGCCGTGAGCGTGGGGCTTTCTCCTCTCTGTTTAGCTGCCGTTAGTGCACTGCTAAACCTTACTCAACCCCAGTTTGTCCTCAAGGTCTTTGTCTCTTGATGATAAAATAATTTTCCTCGCAGCAGATTTCGGTATATGAACTGATGAGTAGTGAATGGTAGCAAAATTTGTCAGTAAACTAAATATTGTGATTACTTTTCTCTCGCCTTGTCGTTTCAGGAACAACACTCAGTAGTGTTGACGGCAATATTTTGATAATATTAGTGGTTGTTATTTGAGATAACAGCTACTGTAGCTATTTATGCCAGTCGTTATCAGATGGAAGCTGTCATATATCATACCTTTTACGACACAATTTTATGTTTTAATAATAAGAATTCGGACAGGAAAATGATGAAATATAACCAGTACTATGTTTATCATTCCAAAATAACTGATTCAAATGATTGATTCAACGAGCCTGGCCTATTTATTGACTTGTAGGTAGGAAAGAACTTCCTTTTCAGCGGTCCCAGAAGGAGAAAGTTGAACACTTGGTTGTTTGCCATTTAGAAAGTCTATACAGATTAAATAAATCCAAAACTTTTACCCGTTAATTTTATTTGTAATATCTACACGTTAGACATAGAACATATTTAAGAATACATTACTGTTTTTTGAGCATTAGCTGATTTAAAATTCAACGGTGTTTAATAAGCAATATTGATCATTTGTGGTGATTAATAACGCTAAATCTGTTGGTTGCGATGTTTTCTTAGTTCACTGAATGGAACCGCGGTGATTCATTTAAACCTAAACGGAGAAAACATTAATGATATGTGTAGAAGCCTACTCATAATTTTCGTGGATAATTAATTCTCCGTGTGCAAATGGTGCAATGTTACGCCTGCGTGACTAGAATTCTGTTCACATAAATCAAGAAAGCAAAATATTCTACAAACGTCGTGGTTAATAAATGAGGACTGCAGAAGATTGCGGAACTTTAAATATCCCACCAATTTGTTCAAAAGCAAAGAAAACTTCTTTGAAAATAATGTTATAACCATTTGTTCGGTGTTTCACGTTGTTTCCAGGTCAATGTTAAGACGCTGGGAATTGCAGGTTCAGCCTAACAGGAAGACGTTAATTGTGGGACTGCTTTAACTGTCGTGGGAACATTACGTCATCTCAGTACAGAGGATAAATCCCTTGAGAAATACTTTTAAATAATATTCTGGTTTTGCTACATACACTGAAATAATTTTTTAAATTTTGTTTAGCATAGTGTGGTATTCTCTCAATTAAATAGGAAATTGGAGTTTTATTGTACTGCACGCTTTACTAAATTAAATTTCTCCTGCGATAAATTTTTACTGCAAGCCGTTTCTTCCTAAAGCGAGATGGAAATAAATATAAAGGATTAACTTCTCTTCAACTTCGAGATCGTTAGAGCTTGGTGAAGATTGGGGAGTAAAAAACTTGACTATGGCGTGTTGGAGGAACCATTCCGGCATTTTGGAGTGATTTTGGGAAAAAATCGGAAACCGAAATCACGGCTGGAGGTTGTAGAATTTTTCGGTGAACGGATGTTTCGGTATTATTGCAAGTAAATATTCCATCTGACAGAAACATGTTTCTCAGCGCATGTGAGAATGTACAGCTGTATGGGATTACTAGTGATGTTTACTGATATATGTTGCCTAGCTGGAAGTGCTACCCACATATATCATTCTGTTAACATCTTATAGTATTAGAAATATACCGTGCGGTTCGAGAATAATACTGCTCTGAAAGTTGGAAGTAAACTTTGACAACTTTTTTTTGAGTAAAATCGGAGAAAATTGTGACATATATGAAGTCACCAAGGAATTGTCTCAGGTTTCTACGTTGTTTTTTTCCAACAGTAGTTGTGGAGTATTTAAAATTTTACAACCTGTTCTTTAGCTTACACTGGATGATATAGGTATTTTGCCTTCATCAAAACGGTCCTTTTACGTGTCTTCTTTCTTATCCCTGCCATTATGTAAATGTCATGTACCCTACCCGAACACAAGCACACCGAGAGTGGTGGGTGAACGGTTAACGCTCTGGCCTCGCATTCGGGAGGACGCGGATTCGAATCTCCGTCCGGGCATCCAGATTTGGGTTTTCCATGGTTTCCCCAAATCGCTCCAGGCGAATGGCGGGATGCTTCCTTCATAAAGGCTATGGACGAATTCCTTCCCGTTCCTTGTCCCCAGTCCCTTCCCGCCTCTAATGACCTTAGCCGTCGACGAGGCGTAAGGCAATTTAAAAAAAAAACACACACACAAGCAGCACTTTAGTGTTTACCAAATTCACTTTGGAATTTAAAGCATCCAGATCATAAACGCAGTGGTATGGTTTTCCCAACTTTTACATATTTTTTCTGCCATTGATTTCTAGATTTGTTTGATGCAACCCTATATACTCTTTCTATCTTAATCTCTACGTCTCAACATATCCATTACAACTTATGTCCTCATTTATCTGCTCATATATTCTGTTTTTGTCTAAAATGGTTACTTTTGACTATTCCTTCCATTAACAAGTTAAATTATAAACCTTAATTTTTTTCATATATTTTTTTATGTCTTGAAATGGAAACCATCATCCTGTCTTTTCTTTCTGATAGACTTTTCCACTATCTTTTTTCTTATCATATCATTTCCAAAATGCGTTCATTTCTTCTACGAGTATGTCCTCCTTCATTACAATTGCTTCGATACTTCCTCTTGTATTCCAAATTCGAAGTTTCACTTCCACAAAGAGCAATGGAGTTTTAGAAAGCTCTTCGCGATTCGTTCTGTTGTAAGTGAACTTGTGGGCCACTGAAGAACGCGGCTACCGTCGTGATTGTCCTTCAGTGAACCGTCCTTTGGTAACAATGCAATGCTGCCAACTGACGTGCTTACTCGTTTGCGAATGGCGAAGGCAGAACTCCACATTTAACTACACCAGCAGTTACTTTTCAAAGTAATTTTGGAAAATAGAATGAGAATTTTCCCTATCTACGTATGTCTTTCTGGATATTCATTCTTTTGCGTTTAAATGCTATTTCCTTTTATTATAGATGTGGAATATGTCTTGTGTATATTATCCTAGCCAATAATTTCGAAGCGTGTGATATTAGACTTATTGTGCGACAGTTTTCACATCTGCCAGGAGTGTGAGGACGATTGTTCTATTAAAATCTCTCCACTTTATCGTTTGTTTGAATTTTTGATACCAGTTTGATTAATGTTTTTAATCATTCAAAGTTATTTCAAATTCTGATATTAAAACTTGTAGTGGGAGGTTTCTGCTGACTATTGGATACTAAGATGATTATGAGTTTTCATAATTTGGGTAGCAAGAATTTTTGATTGCTGTAGGATTACAGGTAAACAAAGATTAAGTTTTATTCGGTCTTCTGGTATTTACATTGCTGGGTACGTTTAACGTTACTTCTAACACAAGATAATGCAACAGTATAAGCAAGCAATACCCACACGTTATAATTTGCTGAATTAGAACAAACAATAATTGAACTCTTAAGTATTTTAGTTACCAAAGTGATTAATGAAACATCGTGGCAACACAGGCCTACAGTCAGATGTTATGCATATACACACATAAATATTCCCAGGGTTGCCATTAAAACAAAATGAAAATTATCTGAAACATGTTAAAAACAAGGAACTTTCATAATTTAATGTTCGGTGAGAATGTTGCCAGTTAGCTCAAGAGGATGCTACACAATTAGAGCCGAAATTCCAGTCTCATGTGGCGTTTACGGGTCACTAAAGCCTCGTTATACCGGGTAACATTGGCCTGGCGTAAGAGCACATTACCATGTGTAGACAGCTCCGTGATGAACGTAACACAGTGTGTTACTGTGAGATATCGATCTCAAAGCTGCGGCCAGTGCCCGTCGCTCGTCTCGTCCAAGTGTCTTGGATGACTGCATCAGGCCACTCCCGGCCAAGAAGTGTCTCGATGTAGCCACCAAGAAGACGACGGCTCCACCTCTCGCAGTCCAATGACCATGTCACATGAAAAAAGAAAAAGAAGCTGTGGATTAACTTTTGTAACCTCCGACGCTATACAGCATTGGTGGGATAGCGTACGCCAAAATCACGTGATGTCCAGAGCACTTGCTATTAGCTTTTCGCTTCGCGCCTACTTGAGGCAGCGCCGGTCGGTTAGACCACCCTAGCATCCGAGTGCAATGCCCTGGTCTTGGGCTAACGGCACTTGCCCGTCGCATCCACCACCCCTATTGTCCTGAAGGCGACTTCTTGTCGCCAGCCAACGGTTTTCGCTGGCCACGCAGACATTCAGAATTTTGCACTGACCATCAGCATGTTTCATTATTTCACATTTTATTTGCGCCTTTTGCATTACCAAAAGTTATTTATAAAGCTTTGGCCGCCCGGGTTTAGCAATAATAAATTAACCTAGGGCTTGAATAACAAAAATAATTTGCACTGAGTAAATAATCTGAATATAGTAAGTCGAAGACTATTTATATTCATGGAGTGTGGCATGAAAGTCACACTACAAACGGGATCCACTCCATTTCAGGAACTATGGTACATCATTAGCACCACCGTCTTCCTCTTCACAATATTATTCAAATCTTATTCATCACTCACACACTGTATCTATGTATTCCTTTCATCATCAGTCTATTCATATTGACTGATCCTGTACTAACTCTACATTCCACAAACCAAAAATGCCACGCGTCATTTCATTTTATCTTACTAATTCTAAAATTCGTTCAGTCTTCCTGTTTCAGTTTTGTAATATACTTGCCTTATGCAGATTTCTAACATTCAGCGCTCCGAAACATTTTACCCAGAAAGAAGAAGGAGATGATTTCTTATGCAATTTGAAAGATTAAAATACTAGTCCATTGGGTCTTCAGGGCAGTGATTTGTTGTTGCTTGCTGTGTTCGCATGCCGTTGATCATTTCTCATTTATCCGCCTTTAGGGGCCATTTGAAATTCCAAGGATGTCGGATGTAACACCTGCAGCAATTAACTATTCCTCTTAGCAGTAAATTATGGTTTCATTCTCTTTATAGAAGCAGTGGATTTTGTCCACATTCTTCAGAAAGACGCAGCTAAATTTTTAGATTTAATCATAGGGAGGTTGTAATTGTAGACAGGTGGTTTGTAACATTCCGCTGTGTAAGATGAATGTTATTATTGCAGTCACATTTGTTATGCAGAAAAAAAAGTAGTTCAAAAGCTTGGTCGTTGTCTCTATGTACAGAGTTACATTATTGGTGGCTGAGGTCGATCGAATAACGATCGATATTTCTTTTTCTGAAAAACCAGCCTGCTGTAATGTAGCTATTGCAACTCTGACCGATATTTTCATTAATTTTATGCTTTTTACAAAACTGATCACAATTTATCGACAGAAATCTGCACTAAAGGACTGTCACATTTCAAGCTACTGCGTCCTCGAGTTGTCTGTACGCAGAATAAGAAATAAAACTAACCTATAAGATACCGACAACAGTGCGATGTTTACTCATTCTAATGATTTTTCATCTGGAATTAAACAATTATTTACGCTTGTTTATTCAGTTACGAATTTAGGACATCATTTACATGCGAAAGTAGTTTAGATTATCGCTTACATCCGGTAATGTGACCCCGTCGACTCTTAACACGTGATCTTTCGTAGAAGGTATGTTGAATCATTCGCTTCCGGAATGACGCCGACTCTAGTCTATACGCAGTAATCGAAGCTAAGGACAAACAAAGTCTCAAAATACTTTCTAAATGGAGAATGACACTGTTTTTACTGTGAATGTGCTAAAAGCAAGGAAGTGACCGTCAACTATGGTCACAGATTTATTCAAGTGCGTGTTGAGCGAGTTACTGGCCTTTCAGATTATAGTTTACTTGTATTTCTCTCTCTCTCTACACCTCCGCGCTAATAAGATCCGTACTGCTATTGACTCTCTGTGCTTGCTACATATTACTTACTAACGATATCAATAAAATGAACAAAGGTTTTTTTCCATCCAGCTGGTAGGAGTCATAGTGAAAGAAATATTAAAAATTGAGATCACTGTCTACTTTTTTTGAAATGTTAAGCTCATACGAATTTAAATATTTTCATCGTCGTTATCCTGAAATTGAGAACATCTGTCGATGGTTGCAGTTACTGCCTGACTGTTTATTAGAGGCTGCGTAAACCGTAGCAGATGTTGTCGATATATATAGTTTATCTCCATAGTTCTTCTATTCCGCTGGCGTCCACTTACTTGAAAATTATAACTGAAAGATTGAATGAAACCTTTACTAAATATCTAGCACTAGAACCACAAAAAGTTTTTAAATTTTCCAGAAAAATATTAATCGCGCATTTCTGTACTTGTGTCGTAGTGGTATGTGCTTAGTTTTACTGCTCGTTTGTGAGGTCAACAAGACTAATTTGGAGGGTCAACGACATCAAATGAAGATGCAGGGTGTGTTCTCGCTCGGTCGGTTGGCAACGGACAGCTCAGCAGGACAATGCCCTCTCTCAAGGGGCGTCCAGTAATTACGTTTCGTAATGTGTGACACCCCTCCTCCTTAGTGAGCGCTGATGGGGACACCCCCCCCCCCTCTCCCGCAACGTGAGATTTACCTCGTAATTTTGTTGAAGATTATGATTTTTTTCGTTTCTTCTGCTCTCTGAAGGCAGCAATCTGAAATAAACAGTTGAAGTGAGGTTTTTATCAACACTCTCCCCCCCCCTTCCCGTTAAATGATATTTGCTGAGATTTTTCCGGATCCCTCTCTCCCCTATTTTGAGCTCACGTAATTAATGGACGCTCCCAACATGACACACGCGAGGAACATGGAAACCAGGTGAAACTTACGACTTTAATCCATATAGTGTTTATGCTACTTCCCCAGAAAACACTGCATACTTTAGTATACAATCCCGGGAATTGAAATAAAAAATTAATGTGCTCTGAATCCTACTCTCGTTTTCGTCGAGGACTGGCATACAAACGATAATTGCTGCAAAAGTTCCCTACCAAGCACATTTTTTTTAAAGTAAAAACTCCGGATCCATACAATACTTATTTTGTTACTTGTAGTGGATATTAATATTGTGTAAATTTTCGTTGATTTTACTGTCAATATCTGTTTATATCAGGACCTCACTGGTCTCCTACGGTGAGGTCATTACAGGCGGGAAAGGTCTGTAGCCAAGAAATAGGGAGGAATTCGGCCATGACCTTTTAAAGGAATCATCTTGGCATTCGTCTGTAGTGATTCCGGGGAACCGTGAAAAACCAAAAACAAGATGCCCGAACAGGGTTTCGAACTTGCGTCATCCCAAATTTGAGGTCAGAGTGTTACCACTCTCCCACCAGGTTAGGTGGAGCAGAAAGAACGGGAAGGAGTTCG
Source organism: Vandiemenella viatica (assembly GCA_031002005.1). NCBI lineage: Eukaryota > Metazoa > Arthropoda > Insecta > Orthoptera > Morabidae > Vandiemenella > Vandiemenella viatica. Next base: position 104,309,391 of record JARYHS010013630.1, read on the forward strand.
GCCATGGAATATTGAACGAACCATCTCGGCATTCACCAGGAATATCTGCGGGAAACCATAGAAAACCGAAATCTGTTTTTTTTTTTTTTTTTGTTTTTTTTTTTTTTTTTTTTTTTTTTGTTTTTTTTTTTTTTTTTTTTTTTTTACTTATGGCTTTACGCCTCGTCGAGGTCATTAGAGACGGGATGGATATGGGGACAAAGAACGGGACGGAATGCAGCCATGGTCTTTTTGAAGAAAGCACATCCCGGTATTCGCCCTAAGTGATATGGGGAAACAAATCTGGATGGGAGGACATGGGATCTCGAATGTCTGGCCCGCTCACCCTCCAGGCACGGTCTACTTGGTAGTAGGATATTTTAAAATTTGTCTCTGATTCGGAGAAACTGAAACTCCGCATCCCGACATTCTCAACGAACTGGATCGAATTTTTTGTTACCGTCTGTAAGGTACCTATTAGCTCGCCAAAAGCATTTCCTCTAGCTACCCCAAGCCGTAACATACCCTATAGGTCGATTTTGAAGTTGTTTGTGTAGGAGACAGACATTTAAAGTACTTTTTCAACTTGAACGGATTTTCTTGCATTCATTTCCACAACTAAAGCTCACCATAAGAATCATTTTCAAATGTATGTGTTCTGCCCAGAAAAATTTAGTTTAAGAGATAATTTGGTTTGTTTATGTTTTGAAGCCACGCGGTTAGGAAGGATAAAATCTAAGATTTGAAATAACTTTGAATCTAGTAAAGTTACAGCTAATATTTTATCACTAACTATAGTCAGCACTGTCTAGCATATTTTGAAAGTAAAATTAACTAATTAGGCAAAGTATAATTAACACTTTAAATTAAGAGAAAAAATATTTTAACTTTAAAAGAGACAAATTGAGAAATTTATATCAGAAGATAGCTTAAATTAAGAGGCTTAAATATATATATTGGTTTCTGTAAAAAGTTTAAGCATCAGTAAGATTTTGAAAATAGATTGTCGTGAATTGTTGAGGAAGTGCGGCAAGTAGCGCCAAGCTCATGACGTAAGAGACTTCAAGGTTAATCTTATACAGACCTTTTTAAAGGATAAACTAAATTGGAATAGATAGAACATTATATCAGGAAGACCATGTATTAATTGCAAGTCAAAGTTTCAAGTACATTGGGAGATATTAATTTTCGAAACTGTTTGCTGACATCATAGAAATCTGAAAGTTAATAAAAGGACCTGCCTGCAGCCATCTTGAAAAGGTTCAGTCTACAGGCCGTTTTCAAACCGTTAATTTCATGTCGGTTCGCGGAATGAACATCTCCATGCGGGTACTGTAGTTGCGGCATATCTTAACGTTCCATGATCGTTCTCTCACTTAAGTTAGGGGTACTTAGTGAGTGTTTGTCTTCTTGAGTGAATGTGCTTAACCGGACAGTCTTCTAAGGAACTGTTGTCCGATGCTTTATTCTCAGTTCTGGTACCGACATTGTAAAGAGAAACATTTTCAAGAAAACAAGTATTTTGTGATCCTAAAACTGCGTCAAGTGAACTTATTTAATTGTACGCTTCACGTTTGGGGTTTATAATACGAACGTGTGGCGGCCGCATAAAGGACCAGAAGGCTAAACAGGTCATGAAATTAATTGTTCACAGTTAAGGCAGAGTATTGCTAGCCCCCGGATAATATCTAGGCCCTACACGTCGTAAGTTTCGAGAATGCGTGGCTCCTGATACGAAGTGGAGCATTATTTATTCGACTAGCTTTCGTTTATTAGGCCGGGTCCTCTCTTAGAACACACGTGGATCAGTAAAAGAATTTTAACATTTTGTGATTGCTCCAAAATAGGACAATTTTATACAGATCTGCAGGGCTTATTCCTGCGATATTTATTAAAAGTTTGTGGAATCAGTTTCTTCACGAATGCGATTAATTACATTCTTGCCAATAAAATTCCCGATTTTTGCTTCATCTGCCCTTGAGATCTTAACATCGTAACACATGATCCGTTGATGCCGAATTTTCTGCAGTTTTGTTTAAATGCTGCCAGCTGCCACCATATTTGTCACTGGCGGAACAGAATCCATAGACCGTATCTCCGTCGACACACAGCAAAATGATGGCAGCAATTACCAATCCGCTCCAACCAGCGAAACATGAGGACAGTAGACCCTTCTTGAGATGTTCGAAATACGCTAGCGTCAGGATCCTTACAAAAATCCGTGATACAATGTTTGAACTATTATAATTACTTTGACAATTAATTCCGAGTGAAAAAGCGTCTGAATTCTTGCAGTACGTACGATAGAAGTTAATTATGCCTGTAAAGCGCCCCACACACTTACAGACGAACTGCTTACCGATGCCTGTGACGAAGAACTGTTGGCTGAAATCTCAGAGCACCTCACACATAAACAACTGCCTGTAGGCTATGGTCTGTACACGCCATGGACTATGCTGCTGCCCACTCACTAGAGTTCGTGAGCTTCAGTCCAGTGGACTGTGGTTCGAAATCGATCAACTCGCGCGGATGTTTCAGATTCACTGTTTCATTAACATAATTCACATTCATAATGGGTCGTTGTGCGATTGCGATCTTGAATAATATGATATTACTTGCAACACTGGGACGCAAAAAGAGGTTTTCGATGAGACAGTGGTTGCTAGGAAGAAGTAATCGTTCCCACATGACTTCGTTGCGTGAACTACGACAATCACATATGGATGACTTAGTTAATTACTTAAGAATGAGTGAGGAAAATTTCAATGAACTATTAAGTTTAGTTAGTCCATTCATCACAAAGGTAGACACCCGGATGCGCCAAGCAATTACTACAGAAGAAAGACCTTGAGAGTTTTGGCTTCGGGTCAGAGTTTTGAAGATTTGAAGTTTCCTTTGAGGATTTCACCACAATACTAGAATCTGCCAAATTTATTTGGATTTGTACATACATGTAAGAATAATTTTTTATTTTGTTTATTGCTCAGTAACTTTTTACATTATAATAAACCACGGAAGCTATAGAAATATATAGAAAATTTAACTTATAATCAAAATGTAGACAGAATACGTTCAATTCCATGTACAGTTAGTTATTACATTTTTTAAACATCAAAAACTGTGACAGTTCTAAAGCGTCAGGGTCTTTAGGATAATAATAATGTATGGGTTGCAAAACTGAAGGCTTCTCATCGCATCGAAACGCGCATCGCAAATTGATAATCTTTTTCTTGACTGTATCATTGCTGCAGGGATAACTGTTTTGTAAAACTCCAATAATTTCCTGTGTGCTTCATCTTTAAGTCGTTTATTTGCATATTACTCATCTTTTACCTTCCACAAACATGGAAATTGCCGATATAAATCAATAAATAAGGAATGAATCGCGGTTTGTTGTCTATTTTCTTGACAGTCCAAAACGGATTAAAAAGCGCGAAAGATCTGTGGCCTGTCGTCAGGCAAAGAATAACGTATCTGTCAGGCACGGAAACTGCATTCGAACTGCGTGTGTTTGTCCGTTTTGGCGTTGAGATCGTAAACTTCAAAGATTGTTAACTGTGAACTGCTGGCAGTTCTGGCCCCGATCTCAATAATCCACACACTGACAGTTACGCAATAGCTGCAGTCTACGATCTTAATATCGACTGTAGGTGTGTGTACAACTACGATAAACTGACAGTTCAGTGCCTTCAGATAAACTGTGTGTGGGGCGCTTAACAGATTTCTGCTTTTTGCACTACACATTGTACTGAGTAGCGTCGTGTTGGGCCTTACCTCACACAGCACGCAGACTGCCTGTTATCAAATGACTCATTAAGCATTCTGCTGCCATTCACTGTGTTCGTTCCAGATATGCTAACTGATTTCAATTGGCTAGGATGCTATACTTGTGTTGCAAAACACTCACCGCGTTTGGAACTTGATGCGCATCACCTAACATGGTCGCTCCTCCCAAAACTATGAAACGACGCCGATGACCGATTGTCCATTGATGTTAATTATTTCACGTAACATTAATTCACACCTTCCTGATACGTAGTATTTAATATCCTTTAAATAAGAAAACGTCGTTTGTTAGAAGCGATTCGTCAGAGAACAGAACGTCCTGGGCGTCGCTTATCCTGCGTTGAAGGAACGTTATGAACAACGGGCGGTTAACAGGAGATGATTTTTACTGCCTTGCAGCATTTGCTTCTAACGTCGTTTGTTTTATTTTTCTATCTGAAAGCGAATCCATAGCGTGGAACTTACGATGTTAGCAACGCCCACTGTCTCACCATATTCCTAATGTTTCGAAAATTGCTTTTTCTAACTTCTGTAAATAAATGCTCACAAACCGTGGACAACTGTTGAGTGTGGGCCCGAAAGCAGCGGCGTGACCCTTGCCTCACGCTAACAGTACAAGTGGGTCACACAGGAAGCTGCTTCTCATATGACACTCCCAGTATGTGTCCTGATATCTCGTCAGAATCGCCAGTTATACGTATTATACCTGGGTATAGTTTTAACCGTAATTGCATTTAAACTTTTGTATTATAGACACGTTAATTTTTGATACAAGGTACACAAAATTATCATTTAAAAACTAAGCCGCAAAATACTGAACATGTAAACCTCATCAAGCCTTTAAAAAATACGATTGACAGAAGATTTTCCGCAGAGAGATATTTTAAAACTAACTGAAAGAGTAATTTAATACGAAGCATCTCTTTTTCTTGCAGACTACGTTTTACTTCGATTCCTACTGTGCTTCACTCCAATACTATAAACGCTAGCTGTGGCACTGCAGCGTTATTAACAATATTAGACAATATTGCTAAAACTCAGTTTGTCCGGTCAGCAAGTTTTTGCCTGGTTATTACAAATAGAATATATACAGAATAAACAATAATTACACATTAAAGCTGATTGTCTATATTTGGCAACACTTGAAGCAATATTCCAGCACTAATTTGTGAAGGTTCCGAGGTTAATGAAAGCCGCGATAAAGCTAACGTACTAAATACTGTATTCAAAAATTCATTTACAAATGAACATAAGGATAGTATTCCCGTTTTCCCACGCCGTGGCGAGTCGGTGATGGAATCATTACGAATAGATACTGCAGGTATCACTAAGCAATTAGAGCTCCTGAAGTGGGGGAAAGCACCGGGCCCGGATGGAATTCCAGTAAGAGTATTTTCAGAGTATGCGGCGGAAATCGGGCCATTTCTGTCTGATATATTCAGTAAATCATTAGAAGAGCGAAAAGTACCTTCAGAGTGGAAAATAGCGCAAGTAACTCCGATTTTCAAAAAAGGTGATCGAAGTGATCCTGGGAACTATCGTCCCATATCTATAACATCTGTTTGTAGTAGAGTTATGGAGCATATTATATGCTCGAACATTATGAATTTTCTAGGTGATAATAATTTGCTTACAACAAATCAACATGGATTTCGGAAGAAAAGATCATGTGAAACACAGCTGGCCCTATTCACACACGACGTAATGAAAGTTATCGATGCAGGTTCACAAGTAGATGCAATTTTTCTAGATTTCCAGAAAGCCTTTGACTCTGTGCCACACAACCGCCTTTTAGCGAAGCTTCTAGCGTACGGTATATCGGATCAGCTTTGTGAATGGATAAAGGATTTTCTAACTGGTCGGTCGCAGTATGTTGTCGTTGAAGGAGAAAGATCTTCTAATCTAGATGTTACATCGGGTGTACCTCAAGGAAGTGTAATTGGACCACTTCTTTTCTTAATTTTTATAAACGATCTCGGAGACAAATTGAAAAGCCTTTTTAGATTGTTTGCAGATGATGCGGTTATTTATAGGGAAGTAAGAAATTTGGCCGATTGCTTAGAAATTCAGCATGATCTGGATGTTATTTTGGCTTGGTGCGCTGAGTGGCAACTTACTCTAAATTGTAAAAAGTGTAATACAATGAGCATAACTAACAAAAAGAATCCAATTGTTCAGAAATACGAGTTAAACAATACAGTTATTGATATGGTCGAATCTATGAAATATTTGGTAGTAACAGTACAAAGGAATATGAAATGGGACATACAAATTAATTCGTTAGTAGGTAGAGCAAATTCTAGGCTGCAATTCATAGGTCGAATCTTGAAAAATTGTAATGAACAAACAAAGGAGATAGCGTACAAATCTCTTGTGCGTCCACATTTGGACTATTGTTGTGCCATTTGGGATCCGTTTCGTAAGGGGTTGATCGAAAGTATAGAGAAAGTACAGAGAAGAGCCGCTCGATTCGTGACCGCTTGCTACAGTCCTTATGAAAGCGTCACAGAACTGATTAGAAGACTAGGTTGGGAGTCTCTGGTAAATAGACGACAGACGTTTTGTTTAAACTTATTGGAAAACATGCCTACTCCCACTTTCACTTTTGAGTGTAGTGAAATACTTCTTCCACCAACCTATTTGAGTCGGAAGGACAGGAAAGATAAAATTAGAGAAATAAGGTGCCGGACTGATTCTTATATGAATTCTTTTTTCCCTCGTACCATTAGGGATTGGAATGTACAGCAAAGAGATTAATTACCTTTGGTGCTGAGCACCCTCTGCCACCCACAATTTTGTGAATTGCAGAGTATATATGTAGATGTAGATGTAGATGTAGAACCAAGTGGGTAGTCTGTTCGTACCAGCGGAAGCCGCACCTATCTTGACCTGTTCTGACGGCTAAGTTTTGACCCGTTTTGCTCGCGGCATTCCTCGTTTGGTTTTCAGTCTGTTGGCCATCACCAGGTTGAAATTCATTGCAGCTTTATCTGGATTAGGTGGTGACAAGTAGCTTTGAAAATCAGCCCCTGCGGTTTACGTGAATTTAATCGCGTCCCTGCAGAGCGCTGGGTTCCCAATATTAACTCGAGTGAATCCGTCGTGGCTTCAGTCAGGAAATGGTGCATGCCACACAGTAGAGAACACTGTCGGTGATCATATTTCTAAGCTCAGGTTGTAATATGTAAAGAGTCGGTGGCTAACGTTCCATATTTCAGACATGTATGTTTGTTACTATTTGAGATCAGAAAAACGACTGAAGCAATGAGGACAAAACTAATTCAGATTGCAAAATCCCAGTTCCAATTTTAAATAACTAATTCGCATCAAAGTTTTTTAATACACTGACGAACTTTCATTTTTCGTCATAGTGGTTTCACACCATTCATGTAGGTATTAACAAGGGTTTTTTACTGTTTGTTTACAATTTGCTTACAGTTCGAATGGATATAGCACTGATTTAAAACTTCTACTAAGCATTTACACTTTTGATCTTTACATCGCTATCATATAATGTAAGACCTGGCGATTCCTATTTCTCCAATCATGTGTGGTCTACAGAAATTACGTTAATTGTTGTCAGCAACTGCAGCAAAACATTTTCTGCAACAATACTGTTAAGTATAATTTTGTTTTTAAAAAATAATTTAAAATTTTGATGATGATGCATGAAGTTTTGATTGTTAAACCGAGAGTGGTGGGTGAGCGGTTAAAGCATTCGGGAGGATGCGTGTTCGAATCCCCGTCCGGGCATCCAGATTTGGCTTTTCCATGGTTTCCCCAAATCACTCCAGGCGAATGCCGGGATGCTTCCTTCAAAAAGGCCATGACCGAATTCCATCCAGTACCTTGTCCCTAGTCCCATCCGTCCCTTAGCCGTCGACGAGGCGTAAAGCCAAATGTAAAAAAAAAATAAAAAAATAGTAATTTGATTGTTAAATTTAATTAACAGTGACAACCACAACCTGTCTGCCTTTTCATTACAACTTTTTATGTTTTCTTCAATCAATCCTAATGTAGTAATTTATTTTTTACAAGCATCGATCAGTATGTGTTGAACTGTAATTTTTAAATTGTGAAAGTTGGGGAACCTGAAATGAGTTTGTCGTACCGAGAGTGGTGGTGTAACGGCTAGCGTTCTGGCCTCGCATTCGGGAGGACGGCGGTTCGAATCCCCGTCCGGGCATCCAGATTTGCGTTTTCCATGGTTTCCCCAAATCACTCCAGGTGAATGCCGGGATGCTTCCTTCAAAAGGCCATGGCCGAATTCCTTCCCATTCCTAGCCCCCCATCCTTTCCCGTCTCTAAAGACCTAGTTGTTATAGGAGACGTTAAGCAGTTCAAAAAAAAAAAAAGTTTGTCGTACATGTACCGCTTGAGCTTTTATTAAGGTATTTGCAGATAAATTGCATCCAGCTAATGAATGGTCAAAGGGGCAAAGCACACGACTCACCAAAAGGGAGGGAGAAGTTTTAATAGAGAACAAACCTACATCATAGAATAATAAAGAATGGAATAGGTGTAATTAGGGCTGTCCTGATAACAATTTGATTGCGATGGACCGCCTCTTCCGGTGGCAATTTCCGTACGCACTCATTTTTCTCCTTTCCTTTTCCCATCTACTTTTGCCATCTACTAATTTCTTTCAATTCTTTTAACGATTGGGTAAATTATTCACAATTTCTGTTGGTAATTCATTCCAAACCCTGAGCTCCTTACGTACAAAAGAAAATCTTCCCTCACCAGTATGCCTCAAATCGAGTGCCAGCTTGTGGTCATGGTCATTTGTTTTCCATCCATGCCCCTCTCCTTTTTTTGTCATCAATTTCTCGATTTGTTTTATGCAGTCCTCCTCTTCCTTTCTGGAGATAATCTCTTGTCTCAACATACGCATTATTACCTGTGTTGTCGATTATCTGCTTCATATACATATTCCAATCTTTGTCCACCTCTACAGTTGTTTCCTTTAACTCTTCCCTCCACTAGCAAATCAACCAATCCCACGTGTATTAAAATTTGACCTTTCATCTTGTCTCTTCTTTCGCCAGACTCTTCCACAAAATTCTTTCCACGCACATCATCCATTTCGTACTTTATCTGTCCGCTTAATTTTTAACATTCGTCTATACAACACATTTCAATTTTACTTCTTTCTGCTATTCGGTAAGGTCCCTCAGCTGCAAATGGAGTTTTTTTTTTTTTGTTACAAAATTCTTAAGCATAAAATTTTGTAGGGGGAAGATGTTGAGTTGCTTCTCTCCCAGTTTGTTATGGTGGTCGAGATGTTTTATACACCCCTGGTGTAACAGTAGCGGCCTCTCGTTGACCTTGGCCGCGCGAGACCACTTCAAAATATTCAGAGCTCGGAAGCGAACTTCCTGTCCAGAGCCGTTCAAGAGGTTAGGAGTGGCCGAGTAAACATATACATTAACGTCCTTTGCAGTGAGTAATTATGTTCCTTATTTCAGACGCGTTTCTCATCTAGATATTGTCAGGTATATCTTCTAGTGTATTAATTTGTTTTGTAAAGTAATGATTTCGCTTCAAATTAACTTCATTCCACATCCCACATAGACAGTCTCAAATATTCGGATTTGTGGAAAACGACCTTATTGTAGGGCGTTTCTGTCGTGCAGAACGGCTCCAACGTTAATACAGGTAGAATAGTTTAAGACAGCCGCTATTCTTGGAAAATTGCGGAGGTTTTAGTTTACCTTCGAAATAAGAGACATCATTAATTTTTATGATTTCGCAGACACAACAGATCAGATTTCACCATTTTTTTTTTTTTTTTTTTTTTTTTTTTTTTTCCTCCTGCACAACCCAAACGTATCCAGTTTATGATGGGTACGTTCTTCTATTAACGCACGATACCAATCTTTCCATCAAAGCAAAAGAATTAATCTGTGATTCGACGGTGCTATGGACATACTGCTCAGTTATTTAATCTCTTTCATTTTTGGCCCTTATAGAGGCAATGGTAATAGATTGTCTTCGCTACTAAAAGGTCAAATTCGACCCCAACGAGCTAAACTGAAAAAAAATTAGTGCCTAAACTACCACAAGAAATCTTTTTCGTATTGAGTTACTACACTTGTATAAATCAGAGTCAGTACAGGATTTGCCCCGTAGTAAGAGCTTACAAATGCAACGGGCCCCGCGGCTTCTGGGGACCCAGCGCCTTCTAGGGGCCCCGCGCCTTCTGGGGGCCCCGCCGCGGCTATGATTCTCGGGGGCCTCCCCGTCAGGCATGATGGGCTACCTTTTTTATTTTACCTCTACCACTGCCCCGCTTGGTACGGGCCCCGCGCTGTTTTAATCCGGCTCTGATCATAGTGACAGCATGCCAGTTGGCATGATGGAAATCGCACTTGGCTTGTATTAATAAACTACCGGGACGATTTATTTCCGTCAGTTTCGGGAAGCTAAAAACTGGATGACCGATAGTAATGCGGTTCAAACGGTAACGGGTCGCGATAACGTCACGCTTTCAGTCGCAATAAAGCTTCGTGACATCTATGTGCTGTTATCGATGTATATAAAAATCTTCATGTTTCCTTTTTGGAAATAGACCGCCACCGACATTCAAAAAACTTGTAACGAAGTATTTCGGAAGGAGGGATGCCGGCGAAAGTTTTATCTTTACCGGTGTTTATGGCCGTCTACATGATTTGTTCGTTCATCTGATATTTTATTTAAATGCCTACAGTTCGTTAAGTGTAACGATAAAACAAGTGTTTGTCAGGGCACTAATGACCCCGACTTCAACGCACCCTAAAGCCCCAGCGACAACAACAAAAATAACAGAATAAGCACTTTAAATTCTGGCAAAGTATGATATTCGGTCTTATACCCTAATTTCGATTTGGAAGTAGTGAACAATTGCAAATTTTAGAGTTCCACTCTACGGGCAACACATTAAAAAAACTTATGCGCGAGACTAGGGATGAAACGGAGCTCCGCAACCGCAAGTGCGGAACTTTCTCGTGAAATCCTAGCTCCGCAATTATAATGCGGATATATAGCGGAAGTTTTGTTTATATTTCAATACACATTATTCTTTTCTTTTTATAGAAGATTCAGGTCGTCGTAACTTAGGCAACAACAACGTGGTTGTTTTTTTCTTACGATTTTGCAATAAAAGTAACAAAGAACTGAACGGTGTTATTATGTAAGCAACGAATTTACAAGTTTTTTTGCATGTGAAGTAAAGCGGTCTATTCACGGTCAAATTGTGGGACCTCCGTGTAGAACTACCGTAGGATGCGCTCACCTATTGGCGCTACTTGAAGGAGTCCAACAAAATGTTCCAAGCAATCCTTTCCACTCGTACTTTATTCGCGACACACCAGTGACCTTATCACTCACTCGTAGGATGTTTTCTATAATCATAATTCAACGCCATAGCTTGTTGGACGGCAGGAAACCGTATTAATTGCCTGAGATTCAACAACATCCAACGTGTCCTACATGTAGTCCTGCAACCCCTATCACGGCCAGCTCATCAAGAGTCCTTTATCGGATCACCGTAGGTCCTTCAGGTTGATCTGTAAATGCGTGCATGACGCTTGAATTAGTCGAGCCGCAAAATTCATACGAAAAAGGCTGTTTTGTAGACGCGCGCGTAGTTATGTAAATAATTTAATTCACTTGTGAAATAATACCGCGTTTTTTTCCGAAAGATGGGGCAAAAAATAAATCAATATGGCAATATTATATGGAAATATACTTTGCTTTTGAAAAAATGTAGAATTTGAGATAAAAAATATATTATTTTTGATAAAAAGTCTAAATAATTATAAATTTATTTTTCCAACTCCGCTTCCGCAAAACATCCGCATTCTCGGATGTCAATCACTGGACATCCGCATCCGCAAAGATGACTTCCGTTACAACCCTTGGAACCGTCGATCCCAGGTACGCGGAAGAGAGGCTCTGTTTCTGGGGTGTGAGTGGTGAGATACTCTCCCGACCTGGTAGCAGATATCAAGGAATACGCTCTTCCTATCAGATCCATTCAGTCGTTTCATGACCAAGGAGGCGTAATGACTCAGTAGGTCAGAGATAGACCGGTCAATTCAGAAACTTACAGTTGAACATGGAATTCGAGCTTACATGAACAGAGCACCCGGATTCGAAACAGAGGCTTCGAGTTTTGAAGGTGATGTTATTAATAGGCTACACCGTTTCGGCTTACCTGAACGCTGATTTTGATCACGTTTCCTGCCATTTTTGAATAATGCAGAACAAGTTTCGATTGTGTGTCGGAATAGGAACGCGGACCGTCAGATAAGGACTTGTAAAAAAATTCCTACTATTAGTTCATTTACATAATTCGTATATTTGGCGAATATTTTTAATGTATGTTCGATAGCACGATGTTAATTTAATTTTTTTTTTAATGCGTAGATTTACAGAAAATAAATCAGTCGGATTACTGTAGGCATTTTTCAGTTAATTGTATATTTATTTATCCTAATTGTTCAGTTTGACATCCGACCAGAAAATGTCTACGCGCGTTATGACGCATCACACTAGCGAGCTGTAACTGTAACCAACAGATACAGTAACCACGTTCTAGTGTGGACGCATGAAACGAACTTCGCTCGCGACGAACACCCAGCCACCTCACTGAGCGTACTCTCTAGCGAGCTGTAACTGTAACCGAACGGATACTGTTACGAGGTTCTAGTGTGTATGCTCAATGTACGTAATTGTAACGACAAGCCGACTCTATCCGCAGTGTTCGTTTGGAGCTCCGCGATGTCGGACGAAGTGTCTCTCTCTTGTGCAGCATACTATACTGGATGATTATAAACGGCCACAAAGACGGCGTATTCATGGAATGTATACAGAAAGAAGTGATCTAATTCTTCTTTAAAGATATCAACAAATGAGTGTTCATTACAAAAAATTCACGAGAATCTCTGCAACTGATTTTGAATATCTAATGAACATAATTGGGCCCAAGATAGAACGAAGAAACACTTCGTTCCGTGAAGTAGAGTCGGTTCAAGACAGATTAGCTGTGACGCTGAGATACTTAACTACTGGTGATTCTTTTACAAGTTTATAATATCTTTTTCGCATTTCCAAACAAGTCATAAGCTCAATTATCCCAGAAGTGTGCCAGGCGCTGATAGGAGCTTTGAAAGAATAAATCAAGGTAATCCTTTATTCAATAATAATAAAATGCAATTATTTTTATAAAATCATACATAATTTTCTTAACTCATATCTGATGAATACTCGCTATTGTTGCTGTACGGGGAGTATGGCGGGTTGTGCAGAGGAGTTTGTTGGTTTTGATTTGGGGAAGAACTGGGACAAGCTATATCTCGATTTATAATGGAGGAAGAAGCTAAAGGGTGTGGAGCTTGTGTAGTGGAGTAATAATCATAATTTTGTATGGAGTTATAATGTCCTTGATCAGCACGCATAATTATTTGAAATACGAGTGCGGTCTGAAAAGTTTCCGACCTAACAAAGATACAAGACATTTTTTTCTGAATTTTTTTTTTTTTCAACATAGTAGATGCTCCCATCTCTGTAAACCGTCCAAGTAGTACTCGACGTTTTTCTCTTCAAAATAATTGTTCACGAAGGTGATTGCCTCTTCATTTGACAAAAATCTCTGTTCTCCGAGCGCAATTTTTAGATGAGGGAACAAAAAGAAGTCGCTTAGGGCTAGATCTGGTGAGTAAGGCGGATGGCCAAGCAGTTCAAACCGTAATTCGTGAATTTTCGCAATGGCAACCGGTGAGGCGTTGTCTTGGTGAAACAGGATTTTCTTTTTTCTGCAAATGTGGCCGTTTTTCCGCAAGTTCTGCCTTGAGCTTGTCAAGTAATGATGCGTAGTATGCTCCTGTAATGGTTTTTCCTCTTTGAAGGTAATCGATTAAAATAGCTCCATGACTATCCCAAAAAACAGTCGCCAGCACTTTCCCAGCCGAAAAAAACAGTTTTTGCTTTTTTTTGGAGCCGGTTCTTCCTTTGCAGTCCACTGTTTGGCGCCAAAACTCGGATTTATTGCGCCTAAACTGCGCCAACAGAGCGTTGGAAATGTTCATTCGAAAACGTTTTTGGTCTAATGTGAGCAAACAAGGCACCCAACGCGCGGACAGCTTTCTCATACCTAAATGTTGATTTAATATGTAACAAAACACGTTCTTTTGAAATGTTCATAACCTCTGCTATCTCTCTCACTTTAATTTGGCGGTCGTCTAGCACCAATTGGTGAACTTTGGCGATGTTTTCGTCGGCAGTTGCAGTTTTTTGACGTCCGGAACGTTCATCGTCTCCCAAGCTCTTACGGCCATGTTTAAATTCAGCTGCCCAAAATTTAACTGTGGTAAGTGATGGTGCAGAGTCCCCATACACAGAATCCAACTCATCTTTGATTTGCGTAGCCGTATTGCCTTTCAAAAACAAATATTTAATGACAGTTCGATACTCGATTTTGTCCATTTTCACAAAAACACTCACATCAACTCACTCAAACGACTGTTACATAACAACTGCGCGTCCAAAATGGCTGAAACTTGGTGAGTAACTGTCAACAGATAAACAACGAAATTCACAAGCTTTTATTTACGAGTACTGCCATCTTCACGCTGAGGTCAGAAACTTTTCAGACCACCCTCGTATTTCATGTTGAATTCCATTTTTATTTCGTTGGTATAGTTTTTCAATTTTTCCTGTATAAAATCAAAGATAGACCGTAGTTCCGTATCCTGTTTCGGTTTATCTACCGCATTTTTCAGTATTCCGAAAGCCTCTTTCAGCATTTGTAATTTCGGATCTGGTTTTAGCTTTATATTGAATGGTTCACGTAGTGCAGCGTCACTGTCAGTTTTTTTGTTACCATTGAGGTCCTCCACTTACAAATAATTTTTTTTGTTGATTAATGATCAATAATAATAATTGAAATAATTTTATTTATTTAAAGCTTTATTTAGCCTTGCAAAATTAAGGCTGCCACTCCTTGGGATTCCATAGGACACTGCTTTCGTGATAGGCTTCTATCAGCTGAAGACATTTATCTTCTGACCATTCACTCATGACGCTTCTAGGTTCGCAGCGTGCAACAACCTTCACTCTCGACGTCCACGAACGCACTGCGAGCGCCCTTTGATTAGCAGCAAAAACCGACAGTCGTCGGCTCGCTGCGAATGCAACGCGCTCCGCTCGCGGCAGGTTCGCGAGCCACGTTCTCACTATAGTTCACGGTAACAGTAACGTGCAATGGTTACAGTTACAGAATGTGGACGTGTTTCTTGTCGGCTCGCTGCGAATGCAACGCGTTCCGCCCCCGGCAGGCTCGCGAGTAGGGATTGCAATCCAGCAAAGCGGGATCCCGCAATCCCGCATCATTAGACGACCTGGCGGATCCCGCACAAAATCAAGCGGATCCGCAATCCGCAAAATCCGGCAGAAACGCGCGTCAGTCTGCGTGACTCGCTGCCCCACTCGGTCTCTGTCGGATATTTTGCACTGTTTGACTGTACTCTTCCAGTTGGCATTTGACTCATGTGATCAAGCGTTTGTTTTTGTCAACCTTCGTAATTCGTAAGTAAATAAATACACTTTTACGTATTCATCAAAACTTCGTTTGTTTCGAGTACACATTTCTGTAATTTGAGTTATGGTGCGTATTTAGTACGATTTTCTAACTATATAATTATTTTTTAAGTGCCGCACACGTTATCTGAACTACACGGTTACAGCTTTTTATTCACGGTTTCATTATTCCCATTTTCTGTATTTGCAGATAAAGTAATTGTGACAATTTCCTAATTTGCGGCTGAAAATTTGATTATTCGTTGATATGAAACTAATGTTATCGTAATTTTAACGATCGTGTACCTATTTATTTAACAGCTATCAAAAGGAAATTTTATATCCTTTGACTTATTGTTGTTTTGGCCGCTACCTCAACGCGTTTCTTTGACGAAAGCCATCTGCTTACATGTGCCGCTCAGGCTTTCAATTAATCCCTCTTCTCCTTGTTATTATTTCGACTAAAGGTAAAAAAAGTTATAATGAAATTTTCACGGGTGTATCGACGAATTGTGTTGTAGGAACACCATACTTCGACGGCTGCCTCCGCCGTCTTCCTCACGTGTGTAATTTCGTGTGTTTGCAATGAAATCCAGAGATACAACCTATGAGGACTTCACTGCAAACATTCGCCGAGAAAGTCTCCTTTCGTACTAAAAAATAATAATTTCCACTCTAAAAACGTCGTTACGCCAGATAAGTAAATCTGAAATACTTGACACTTTACGTGTAGGTGAGTAGTTTCTTTTAATAACATTGAATCAACTGTAATATCAATCAAGGAATCAGGAGATATAATAATGAATTACGCATAAAAAAGGCCAAGTCTCGTGCTTGTACAGTGACCTAAGACTCAATATTTTCCATTTTTATTATTTATTTAAAAACTGGTTTAGATTAAAAAACAAAAATGTAAAACCTCGAAATACACTTAACACACGCTAAAAAGTTTTAATGTCATTTTGCCAATCAAAATATTGTTAACTGTTAATTTTTATCATTTAACATTAAAAATTATTTATTAATTTAATTATTATTTAATTTATTAACGTTTTAAGTAACTATGTTTTAAATATATGCGTTAAAAAACTGTTTGTACCAATCCCGCACGGATCCCGCGGGATTGGCGCAAATCCCGCGCGGATCCCGCGGGATTGCAATCCTTACTCGCGAGCCGCGTACTCACTATCGTATTTGGTAACAGTAACGAGCAACGGTTACAGTTACAGCTCACTAGTGAGTACGCGGCTTACTCATCACTAGGGCCCGGATTTTTCAAAAAAGCATATGCGCATATGCAAATGCATATTTTGAGGGTTAGTGCATATTTTATGGATATGTGCATATTTTAGCTTTTATTTCATCTCATAACTGAATATCCGATACTTCTGAAGAAACTGTAAAGCCTAATGTACCTGTATGTTGGACATCCTTGGCAACCGCAACAAGTAAGTTAAATTCTTGGAGTAAACAGGATTTTTTTGTACTGGCATTCACATGTAGAGAATTTTCTACCTTATCCAAACTCACACAGTGACATGTTTGGAGGTGCTGCAAATGGAAAATTTGTGTGGCGGCGACCTTCTCTACTGCCCTGAGCGGTAACATTCACGGGAAGGGCGGGTGGGGTCTGCAAAATCAAAGAATAGCTCTATTCTCCCTCAGGCGGCAAATTCTTGTTTGAGGAGACGACAGTCACAAGTATTTACCCCCACTTGGAATATTCGTTATCTACCAGTGTGTTTATTCGTGCGACAACTACCGGGAAGGCCAGCGGTTTTCTTTAATCTTTTCGGGAATATTCCCCTAATTGCGGTACGAGCCAGTTTTCCTGAGAACAGATTCCTGGCTTCCAGACCTGAGGGATTCGTACTTTTAAAGGGACGTGTACATTCCTTTCCAAAAACAGTAGCCTCTCAAAGTTTGTGTTGACAGGAGTGTTCGTGTGCTAAGATTAAGTTTCTTTAATCTGAATCCAAAAATGCCTAAAGAAAAATGCACAAGATCAGTTTTAATTAAGCAGTGGATTTCAGGCAACAGTGACTATTCTAGTGACGGTGAAGTTGTGTACTGTCAAGTATGTGAGAAGAATATAAAATGTGAGAAAAAATTTCAACTTGAACAGCATTCTAAAACAGCTGTACATCTCAGGTCAAAAGAAAAGAATAGGAACACGCAACAGCTACTTTTAACTCAGGTATCACGGTCTGTTAATACATTCTCTGCTGACCTGTGTAAGGCTTTTGTATGCAGCAATATCCCGCTGCATAAATTGAATAATCCAGATCTACGAGCATTTCTTCAAAAGTATTGTGTTAATCAAAGGATACCGGATGAATCCACCCTCAGGAAAAATTATTTGCTCTCTCTACACGATTCTGTCCTGGATTCAATTCGGTCTGACATAGGAGGGAACTGTGTCTGGATATCGGTAGATGAAACAACCGATTCATGTGGCCGATACGTAGCGAACTTTATAGTGGGCAAACTATGTCAAGAAGAACCCGGAAAACCACATTTACTTTCAACCAAAGTGTTAGAGAAAACCAACCACAGTACAATTGCAAGATTTATAAACGATTCCCTGCGACTTCTGTGGCCTACTGAATCGGAGAGTGATTGTTACAAGGTGCGTGTTTTAATCACAGACGCAGCTTCATATATGTTAAAAGCTGGTCAGTCGCTTCGAGTGTTTTCCCCCAATCTGATCCATGTTACATGTTTGGCGCATGGATTACATCGCATTGCAGAAGAGATACGTTCTCTATTTCCTTCAGTTAACAAAGTAATTTCAAGTGGAAAAAAAGTGTTCCTAAAAGCACCAGCGCGTGTACAGTTTTATAAGGATCGTCTGCCTGAGGTTCCTCTTCCACCGGAACCTGTTCTCACTAGATGGGGAACTTGGTTGTCTGCAGTGCTGTTCTACCAGGAGAACTTTCATCAAGTGAAAGATGTGGTTACAAGTATTGGTCATGACGATCGTGCTGCGTGTGTTCGTGAAGCAAAGTGCGCATTTGATTGTGATACTGTATATCGAGATATCAATTTCATCCATGTACACTATTCGTCACTTTCTAATGCTATTAAGGGTCTAGAAACTAGCGGTGCACCCCTTCACGAGTCTATTCAGTTGCTTCACAAAACAATTTCTTCTTTAAATGCCGTCCCTGGTGAAATTGGAGAAAAAGTTAAATCTAAACTCAGCAGGGTGTTAGACTCAAACCCAGGTCTGCAAAAGATTCAATCAATTAATACGTATTTAAGTGGAACCACACAATCTTTGCCAGATGAATGTTCCGAACAGTCAGCACCATCGTACAAGTATTGCCCAATAACGTCCGTTGACGTGGAACGATCATTTTCGGCTTATAAACTAATTTTGTCTGACAACAGAAAATCTTTGACCCCTGAAAACATTGAAAAACTGTTGGTAACATATTGTGATTCATCATTTTGTAAGGAATGAAACGTGTATATCAGTGAGTTGACATAAAATAAATCATTTGATAACTGTATATTCTTTAATAGTTAGTCCATGTTCGTTAATTGTTAGTGTATATTCGTTAATTGTTAGTGCATATTCTTTAATTGTTAGTGCATATTTTAGGACTTTTTTGTGCATATTTGCATGCATATATTAGATGTTTTACGTGCATATATATCCGGGCCCTACTCATCACCGATCAGGCGTCCGACCGGAAGGCGTTTCCCCTTCCGACCGCAGGTATCGATATCTGTCAAATGCCCGGCGTATTCACACTGATAAAACAGGGTGCACGTAAAACAAAAAGCCAGCATACACGTTTGAATATCGCAAACAAAGTGAGAAGAAAGCGTTAAATAATGCATAACTATAAAATCTGCCTATGTTCCAGCGCAATTACTTGTCCGACATCGAAATTCGATAAAAAAAAAAAAAAAAAAAAAAAAAAAAAAAAAAAAAACTTTTTTTTAGTTCTACTAGTTGTGGTGCGGGCTCCCCTTTGTGGTGCCGGCCCCTAGGAGGTTGTAGCCTACGCTGAAATGCCGAACTGGAATAACGTAGCTTTTTGTACCTCAAATAACCAGAAGCTATTTATCAACAATAATTAAGATGATACTTGGCCATGGCTGTTATCCAAACCATCTACACCCCAGTCAAGTTTTTTTTTGTATACTTCTTTGGCCGGGAGATCCCCGCAAGGCTAGGTTCAGCTGCCTAGTAACAGAGGCGTCCTTAAGCACTACGCTAGGGGAGGAAATGAGTGTTGCCATCTGTCTTTGAAGTTGTAACTATTTTCTGTGAGTGAGAAATGTCTTTTTTGTTTAAAACCGCGGTCAGGGAAGGCGGTACGTGGGGGGGGGGGGGGCTTGGGGTGGTGTCAGGTCACATCATGTTCTCTTGCTCACGGTGCCAAACACAACGTACTCATTTCCACACCTACAAAAACTCTCCGTTAATTTTCGCATAAATACTTATTATTAGTGCCTTTACAAAGAATAAAATGCCACGCGTCGTACTAATTAGCGTACCTCCGCCTATCTCGTAACTCCCAGATGACAAAATTTACACAAACGAAAAAAAACCTTGATTTTTAATGTTCAATTATGTTATACAAATTACATTTTTCCACATATTACAGGAATTGAATTAATTTGTGGAGTTAAGACGTTTTAGAGCAAAATATATCGGAGATACGAGATTTTCTTATAATGTAGTACCGTATGTTAAAGAAAAATAAACTTGTTGTAACGCTTTTTATTTTTTAGAACATTGTTTTACACAGCACTTGATTTAATGATTCAATAAATAAAATCAAACAAAGGGTATATTGTCATAAAATGTATGGTAATCATATTCTAAAACAGATTTAAGATCTTGATTTTTATTCTACTCTTATACAACTTAGGAAGAGTCCCAAAAGACTTAGGTGTCACGTTTTTGTGCTTTCGTGTTATCAGTGAAGCTCAACTTATATTAAATTTTAGCTTCTGGAAGATAGCGGTAGGCTCTTACATCAACAACCCGTGGCGACCCAACACCTCTTCCAGACCGAATCATTTGTAATACAGATAGTTGTCAAATGATTTGAAAAAAGAGTGGTCAAGATATTCTACTGAGTAATGACTTCCGTGCTTCTGTGCACACGGAGATGTAGTCCGCAGGTACATTGATTTTTTTATTATTATTATTATTTTGTGTGTATGTAAGTGTATGTGTGTGTGTGTGTTTTAGCCTCTGCTCAATGGCAGAAGTACAGAATCGGTCCCCATCTGCGTGTGACCTACTTCCAAGTACTTTTGTTCTATAACCACATTATTTATGATAGATATGTTCAACAAGGCGTTGGAAACACGCATGTTTCTATTCTGATAAGAACATCCATCACTGAACAGTACAAGTTTTTTTAAGTCTTCTGCTGTTAAAGCACAAAACTTGATAAAACACTTGCAAAATCATTTGATGTCAAACCGCCCTCTGTCTCATTCCAAAGAAAACTATAGCCGGCATCGGTACTTAGGTTGTAAATTGTAAAATTATGAACTGAAAGTGTCATTTTGTAGTAAAGCCTTGAAACAGTTGATTTAGGCGACTGCAGTAAGGTTTGTAAATCCATATCAAAAGTAAGGTATTTTGGACTTGTCTTATCTGATTCCTTTTCCATTCGTGCTTCATTTTTTCTTTAAATGTGAGCTTCATAATCAATTTCACTATAATTACCATTTTTAAAAGATTCACAGATATCACACAAATCCTTCTTAGGTTGAAATAAACTTAGATTCTGATCTTGAAACATCTGCGAGAACCTATATACTGAGAGTGGGGTTGTAACTTTCTTTTGGGTTCAATCCTCTTACAGAAGCAATATAATTGCCTTTTGGATTTCCGATTTGGCTCAAGATAAAATCTGGTAAATGATTTCCGACAATATGTGATTCAACTTTAGGCAATGCATTAAAAAACTCTTCAAGAGATTCAGCCTCCTTTGCCTTTCTAAGCCTTTTTGCGGCAGGCACTGTTATAGTACCATCTTCGTCTCCTTCATGATCTGTATCACCTGCTGTTGAATCTTGAGGTTCATTTTGTCAATTTAGTGCAGTCCATTCGCCAATGGATAAGGTGTTTAAAAACATTGTTTTACAAACACGTACTGTACAAGATTCATTTTAAAAAATAATACTGGATCGAGTATTTCCTTTTGCTTCTTTCACTCTCTGGCCCTTTTCGTATTTGTTTTCTTCGTCAAAAATTTTCAAACAGCTTTTTATCATGCCACTCAGGCCCCAAACTCTGTATAGTTGTCTTCTCTTTTACAGTTGCACATTGTAACAAACTTTAATCTTTTCTTTCACATGAGCACCGTGGCTTCATTTTCCTCTCTTTCCTTTGTATATCAAACCTCCACTTTCCATCATCAGACTTTCAATACCATAAGAAGCTTATTACTTTTCCAAGTGGCTGTTATTACATTATGCTTCTTTTTGCGTGTTCTTTTGCTTGGCAGCTTCTCAGGGCCGGATTAAGACAGCGCGGGGCCCGTAGCATATGTGAAGAAGAAGCACTTGGTTTTCGCCGTCCGGGGGAATTGTAGAGCTAAAAAAAAATAAAAAATAATATCTAGCCTGACGGGGAGGCTCCAGATACTGCTAGACGCGCCCCCCCCCCCCCCCCCCAGAAGACGCGAGGCCCGTAGCATTTGCTAACTCCTGCTACGTGGTTAATCCGGTACTGCTGCTCCTTGTAAGTTTTACCTCCTTTCTGCTGCTTTTTGTCAGCTTCCACAAATGACTTAAGTGCTCTACTTCAAGCAGAATATTTTTTGCTGTAGAAGTCGGCACCAAAGAAAACAAAAACCTGCAACTCAAACATACAAATAACACACGACAGGGTAATATAATTAACTCGAAAATTCACTCTTTTATTTTCCTTTTTTCACAACACACAAATACACACAAGGCTCATAAAATAACTTGCACTATTTTTATCTCCATACACATACGACAGCTAGAAATCAAGCAAGTCTGCCATACCGTGCTTTCTCTGTCTTACTATTCCTTGCGCAGTCCAAAGATTATTCATCTAGTCCACTTCTTCCAAAGATAGTTCTCACTCTCTGTTCTTACCTTTAGTGCTATTTATGTTATTCAGCAAAAAAATAACTTCAACATAACTCTCTTTATACAAAATAAAACATGTTTTTTTTAAAAAATATTATAAACACCAAAATTATAAATATAGTAAGGCGACCTTGTCACCTTACACATTCCCCCCGTCAATTCATCATCAAAATTACTCCCCAGAAATTTTGATGATCATCTATCTTACATTACAATTGGTACAATCATTCTATATACAATTTCAAATCTTGCACATTCCTTAACCCTAACATTTTTCCAGACTTTGGTAGTTGCAGATAATATGCATGTGGATGTGGCCTACCTACAATTTTATATGGTCCTTCATATATATCAAAAAACTTCTTGATCTCCGCATTTATGCTGCTGGATCGTTCATGAGTTCTCACCAACACTAGTTCCCCTACTTCGAACTCAATCTTCCTAGAACGGCGGTCCTTCATCTTCACTTTTCCTCTTGTTGCGTCCTCTTCTTCTCTGTATGTCGATCCTTTGTCCTTCATCTTCACTTTTCCTCTTGTTGCTTCCTCTTCTTCCACCTTTCGGTAACTTAGCTCTTTGTTCTTCCTCATCAATTTGATTGCTTCACTTTCCTTGCCACTTCCTGGTCCTTCCTTCCTCATTAGAAAGCATTTCAGTTCTCTTTCTTCATCCTTGTCACTATCGACTACATAACTCTTTTTTAAATCTTCGTTAAAGTTTTCTCCCTCTTCCATACTATAATCTTCATTGAATTCTTCTTCGTCTCCATACTCTTCATCGTCTATCGTATCGTCTGTTTCCTCATCTTCCTCTTCTCTTCGCTCTTCGTAATTTTCATCCTCATTTCCCAAGATATTGATTCCATATTCTTCATCCCCTATCAATTCGTCAATACTCTTCTGGTCCTTATTCTTCCAATAATCCATTTCTGCTAAACCAATCACCTCACTTCCTTCCATTGCCTCATTTTCAGCCTTGTCGAATCGTTCACTTTCCACAATTTGTTCTAAACACCTCCACCATTTTAACGGACCTTTGTCTTCCACCCGTTACTTCTTGCTCTTTTCCCACTTCTAACCGTTTTTCGAGGTCTTCCTCATCTTCTTCTTCTACCGTTTCCACTCCTAATTTTTCCTTACAAGCTCTTCTTGCTTGGTTTACCCATTCATCTACTTCATCAATCATCAGTGTTTTATCCATTAATGGCTTCCTTTCTTCATTATTTCTGATTTGATTGTCGCTCTCTACTGACGTCTTCTGATTGCTCTCCTCTCTCTCTATTCTTTGGAAATGTTTTGCAACATCTTCTAGAACGGTCTTCCTATGTTTTACTGCTTCTTCTTTGTTTACTCTCATGAACATACATCTATATTCTTTAAAATTTCTTGGTCCTCTTCTTTCATCGGCCTGGGAACGGACCTCTTCACAAGCCCTTCCTAATTTCCCTGGTTGCATTTTTTTCGTCACTCTGCTTTCCGCTTTCTACTCGCTCCATTCCTCTACTTCCATTGTTGAAAGCTTTCCATTCTCTAGCTTTTCGATCGCTCCATTGTTTATATTGTGTAGGCTTTCCTTTCCATTCTTGTGCCGGTCTCGCATCTCTATCATCTCTCTTTCCATCCTTTTCCCGATATACTTGTCCCGATTGCTCTTTTCCACCATACGAACTTCCGGTAAAATTTTGATCTCTCACACTCCTATCGTCCCATTTATCTATCTTGTCCACTCCTTCTAAAAATTCTTGGAGATTATTCCATCGCGTAAGCAACATCCTCTCCTGCACCCAAAGCGGCATCTTTCTCTCCAAAATTTCTATTTTCTCGTCTTCTTCTATTGGGTTTGACAAGTATTTCAGTCCTTTCATCAATTTTTCGCAATATTCGCGAAGGCTACCAAATTGCCGTTTGTATGGACAACTGTTCCTAAATTCTTGTTTCACACGTCTCTGCCTTTCCTCCGACCAGTACCTCTTCAAAAAACTTCGCAGAAATTCTCCGTAGCTAATACTGCTCTCCGCTACTCCACACGACCATTCCAATGCTTCGTCTTTCATCATCATCTTTACATATCTAATTTTTTCCTCATCACTCCAGTGTTTTGGTAGTGCGTTTCTGTAAACCTCTACAAAAATGTGCGGATGAATCTCGCCCCCTGGAACAAAACTTACTTCCGGTAGTTTTATTTGACCGGACGGTACTAAATTGTTGCCGGCACAGCATTCGATTTTGTTTTGTACCACGTCAACTCGCTGATTGACCTCTATCCATTGTTGTTCAACTGTCTTTTTGCAACAGATGACCTCACCTTGAACTTGCCAAAATTCCTGTTTAATCCCTGAAAATTCATTCTTCAACTTATTTTGCTCATCACATACCAGCCTCATTGCATCTTCACGATTCTCTTCTTCCTTAACAATGCGTTCCTCCACATTGTTTAGCTTAATATAGATATTGTCCTTTTCATTTTTCCATTGATTAAATTCTTGTGCCATTCTTTGTCGGTTTTGCGTAATTAATTCTTGCATTTTCTCCATCTGTCGTAGTGTTAACTTTTCAAACTTCTGTTGATTTTGTTGTAATTCTCGTCTTAAATCTTGTTGGTTCTGTAGCAGGGTTTGTTTTAATTCTTGCATATTCATTATCTGCTGTTGATTTGTTTCTTCAGATCTCTGTTGGCTCTGCTTTAATTCTTGTTGGCTCTGCTTTAATTCCTGTTGGCTCTGTAATATTTTTGCTAGTATCATTTCCAAAGAATAATCTTCTTCTCGGTCAAATTTCTTTTGAGTTACGCTAGCTGGAGATAACTCATGAACTTTTTGAATACTAACATCACACACTGACTGATCTGAATACGCGCAACCCGAATCCAAACTGTTATTTAAATTTCCAGAAACCTTAACCTGCCCACTATTTTCGCCTCCCGTCCCATTAAATGAACTCTCGGAATCTACCACTAAATTTTTGTTTTCCATTTTACACACAAAATTTCACACAAGGATAAATCCTCACACCAATAATTTCAACCCCATAGAAATTTTACGAGAGTAAATACAGACTGGAGACAAGAAAGTCTTCAACGAGGTGACAATGAATTTTACAACGCAGTAGTTCGACTCAGAATTAGAGACACAAAAAACTTTCATCAACATACATATTATCTTTACAAAAATTATTTTCACAAAACACATTCAAAATATCAGTTTTTAACTACAGCAAATTTACTTCCACAATTTGTCAAAGATATATTCTTGCTCGTTAACTTCTCGTGCATGCATTATACATTGAGATGAATTTCTTTCCCGGCATTTTAACTGTTATATTCCTGCTTGTTATTTTACTAATATACAATATTATTCACTCTACTGCAATTTACTTTTACTATTACTTTTATTTAAAGCAAGTTCCTTTCGGCAAACAGTCACAGATAATATCTACTTCGTTAATACTTAACCAAAACGTTCATTACCATATCTTGAAGTTTACTCTTACTATTTTCAGTGATTTACGCGGCTATGAGTCTCTTCAAATAGCTTCTCAGATTTACATCTGCATTTATTTATGTCCACTTCACGTTATTAAAACGTATTTTCTGTCTTACCTTTCTCCTTTCTCTTCTCCGAAGATTTGCCAGGCTCTTTCCTTACCGAACTAAAGTTTTTAGTTCTGCGTCCTTTCACGGTCAGCCACTTGTAAGTTTACCTCCTTTCTGCTGCTTTTTGTCAGCTTCCACAAATGACTTAAGTGCTCTACTTCAAGCAGAATATTTTTTGCTGTAGAAGTCGGCACCAAAGAAAACAAAAACCTGCAACTCAAACATACAAATAACACACGACAGGGTAATATAATTAACTCGAAAATTCACTCTTTTATTTTCCTTTTTTCACAACACACAAATACACACAAGGCTCATAAAATAACTTGCACTATTTTTATCTCCATACACATACGACAGCTAGAAATCAAGCAAGTCTGCCATACCGTGCTTTCTCTGTCTTACTATTCCTTGCGCAGTCCAAAGATTATTCATCTAGTCCACTTCTTCCAAAGATAGTTCTCACTCTCTGTTCTTACCTTTAGTGCTATTTATGTTATTCAGCAAAAAAATAACTTCAACATAACTCTCTTTATACAAAATAAAACATGTCTTTTTTTTAAAAAAATATTATAAACACCAAAATTATAAATATAGTAAGGCGACCTTGTCACCTTACATCCTCCAGTTGAAGCTCTCTAACATCGTCATTAACCTCGCTGGAGGGTGTTGCTCCTTCATTTCCCTGCTCACAAGACACTTCAAAAATATTTTCAATGGCCTCCAAATTTCGTAAATCTGAGTTATTCGCACGTATGTTAAGGTCCAGATTATTCAACATTCTTTCCTCTTCACTTAAATTTAAATTAATTTCCTTTAGGGGGCGCCCATTAATTACGTGAGGTGTTTTTCCGGAATTCCGGACCCCCCCCCCCCCGCTAATGGTGAGACTTGGTGAGATCTGGTTGCACCCTCCCCCCTCTCTAAAATGACGTGAGATTTTGTTGAGACCTTATTTTAGGTCTCATGCTTGCAAGGGCGGTTATACCCCCCCTAAGGTCGGTTTTTGGACCAAATACCCCCCTAAAGTCGACTTTCGCGTCATTTGTAACTTTTTTTTTTTTTAGCTCTGTAACCCTATCAGAAATACAAACCTCATGTGAGATTTCCGTTGACCCCACCTTCCCCTTGGTGAGGTTTCGTGAGATTTTGCCGGACCCCCTCCCCCCCTATTTCATCTCACGTAATTAATGGACGCCCCCTTACCAGATTTTCATTTCATTTGTTCACTTTGAATAATGTTCCATCAGCATTAAGTACAAAAGTTCCCATGGAGACATCTTGGTCTGAGGTCGTTTTTACAGGAACATCTTGGTCTAGGGCCATTTCTATGGAAAAAGCTTCATCTACGACCATTTCTACTTGCGTCTTTCCTCTTGACATTCTGTAAAGTATAAATATAAGTTAAACAAATTAAAAAATTTTCCCGTATCTTCAATATAAAGGTAGCATTCCGTTTATGTGTTCTGATGCTTTAACTGAAAATTAATGAAAAAGCTATACTTTTTGCAAATAGGTGAAATGTTTTGCGTAGCTTCAACATTTCCTCTGTCATGTGAATAGATTTGCAGATATTTCATAACCCCAGTATATGTAGAATAACTCTCAACTCCTTCGCCAAGCTAACAGATTAACATAGTAGAAAATCTCTTAACTCCGGGCCAATATTTACTGGACATTTTCAACACTTTACTAGTACGCTACGAACTTATTAGTAGGAATAATAATGATT
Organism: Vandiemenella viatica; assembly: GCA_031002005.1. Lineage (NCBI taxonomy): Eukaryota > Metazoa > Arthropoda > Insecta > Orthoptera > Morabidae > Vandiemenella > Vandiemenella viatica. Next base: position 104,337,136 of record JARYHS010013630.1, read on the forward strand.
GTAATACTTACTTTTTGAGAATATTTAGACTTCAACAAAAAACTGAAAATATCCCAGTGTAAAGACATATCAACAATAGAGCGACACTTAATAGGACCACAACCAGGCCCGCCGCTAGTTGTTTGAGCGCCCGCGTGCAAATACCGATTATGCCGCCCCCTGTCTAACTACAGCCAGTGGTGGATCTAGGAAATTTCCGAACCGGGTCAAAAAATTGTGAGATTGCCGCCCCTTCGAACATTATTTGCCGCCCCCATTGTTGCCATCCCGATTGTCGCCAGCCGCTCGAAACAGCTGTTGAGCTAAAAAAAAAAAAAGGTCGCCCGCTACATAATACGCTACAAATTACGTCGCGGCGACAATGGAGTGGCAACTGTCGCGGGGCGGCGACTGTCGATCACTCGTTTTTCCGCCCCTCTCGATATGCCGCCCGCGTGCGGTGCACGCCTTGCACGCCCGCTTGCGGCGGCCCTGACCACAACAATGCTCAACATGGGAGTTACCAGATCTGCCAACTCATAAACTAAAATACCGGAGCTAAGAGGTTAGAAAAAAAATCACGTTTACTAGATACTGTAATGTTTGGGAGCGTGCATAAACCACGTAGCTGCACTTCGGCTTCCTGTGAAACCCCCCTCTCCCCCACTTAGCCGTTAGCCCTACGTGGCTTTTGCCTCTACCCCCCCCCCCCCAAACGTAGCACGTAGCTTTATTCCCTTTCGATTCCAGAAGACATTTTGTACTGTTTTCTCTTATCAGACGATTGTAAATTACATACGGAGATAATTAACTGATGGAAATAAATATTCACATGCTGTTGTGAATTCTGTTCCTCATTTTAACTGTGAAAAATGATATGAAAGGAAAGCTACGTGGCCTGGCTCGGAACCCCCTCCCCCCATGTAGCCCAGCGTAGCCTTCCAGCCAACCCCTCCTCCCCCCCCCCCTGGACCGAGCCACGTAGTTTATGCACACTCTCTTTTGGAATTACGAGGATTGCTGAGACATGTGGAATTTTGTTTTTTCTTCAAGATGGGAATAACATTTATAATATTGAAAAAAATGGGATTATGATGTTTTTTTTTGTATTTTTTGTTTAACTTGTACCTTTACGCCTCGTCGACGGCTAAGGTCATTAAAAGCGGGATGGGACTGGGAACAAGGAACGGGAAGGAATTTGGCCATGGCCTCTTTGATGGAAGCATCCCGGCATTCGCCTGGAGTGATTTCGGGAAACCATGGAAAACTCAAATCTGGATGCCCGGACGGGGGATTCGAACCCGCGTCCTCCCAAATGCGAGGCCAGACCGTTAACCGTTCACCCACCACGCTCGGTTGAGGTTTGTTAATTAGTACGACGCACAGAAGGCCTCACAGCGGGAAGAATTGCTACCCACATATGACTAAATGGTCTCGGACCGAAAGCTAAACAAATACCGTAAATAAAATGGTTACCGTGGTTTTATTACTTGATCTTTATACATAGCTATCTCTAAAGGGCCCAATACACACAGCAACTTGTTGGCCAACTTGGTTGTGTTGTAGCTGAAGTTGGTGTGTGTATGGGTAGGTTGGCAGACCAAATCACAAGTTGGCGGTTTTCAAACTCTTTTGATATTTGTGGGCGGGGCCTATTGTTGTGCCAACGTATTGTAGTGTGTATGTGCAAGTTGTCCAACCTGGCTGCCAACATCAATCCTCACTCCGGTTTTTCATCGAGGCAGTGCTAGTGATTTATGCTAATAGTAGTACTGTGATGGATACTGTTCAGAACAACGATGCATGGAACACCGTCATCGAAAAGTTTCACAGTCTACCACAACTGTGGAAAGTGAAATCTGATTTACATAAAAATAAAAATTCAAGAATCAAGGGCTGGGAAGAATTGCTAATCGATTTCAAAGAAGTGGAAATTTTTGTAATCTTCCGGTGCAGTTACTTTGAGCTACGACAGCAAATTTGTGAGTGAAAGTTTGGGGCATTTTTGGAGCCACATTTTTACCCAAATTTTTCTTTTTCTCTTTTCCCTCTCATTTTCCGCGCTGGCAGCAACGATAATTGTGCACAAAGCTATTTCTTCTAGTTCCAACATTACTGGTAGCCGGCCTTGGTAGCGTAGGGGCTAGACTACTGGCCCCGCTTGCCGAAGGTCGCCGGTTTGAGTCCGGCCGAGGACATGGGTGTTTAAGTGTTGTGTGTCTGTGTTATTTATTTATTTATTTATTTATCAATCTTGTTCCATGGATCCCTGCTGAGGAAGTACCTCTGGGATGTGAAACATGTCATTGTTGATACATATACACATAATATGAGTCATATCATAGTAAATATATATATATATATACATATTTTACAAATACAAGAAATAATAATAAACATACATTTTTGCAACTGAGTTTTGCTAACGTCATAATGAGTACAATTAATTATTTTCTTCAAATTCTTGAATGGAGTAGAAGGAGTTGCCAATAAGATAATCTCTAAGTTTTTGTTTGAATACATCTTTATTATCTGAAAGCTGTTTTATACGATTAGGTAGTTTATTAAACAGATGTATCCCAGAATAATTAACTCCTCTTTGTACTAATGACAGAGATGTTTGTGTTTTATGCAAGTTATTTCTGTTTCTTGTATTGAAACTGTGTACCTGTGAATTAGGTGTAAAAAGGTTAAAATTTTCTATGACAAAGCTCATGAGAGAATATATATACTGAGAATACATTGTAAGAATATTGAGTTTCTTAAAGAGTTGTCTGCAAGAAGTTCTTGGTTTTACCCTACACAGAAACCTAATAGCTCTTTTCTGTGCTATGAAAACTTTTTTACTTTGTGAAGAGTTTCCCCAAAAAATTATGCCATATGACATTACTGAATGAAAATATGAGGAGTACACCTGTTTTATTAATTCTAGATCTGCTGTTAGAGAAAGTGTTCGTATTGCGAAGGTGGCACTACTTAACTTTGCCAGTAGTGTAGTGATATGATCATGCCAACAGAGTTTCTGATCTATTTTAATACCAAGAAATTTTATACTCTCTGTTTCTAAGATTGTGTTGTTTTTATAGTTTATACATATATCTGGCTGTGCATAGTTTTTTGTTTTAAACCTAATATAATGTGTTTTTTCAAAATTTAATTTTAATGAATTTGCCTTAAACCAATTTGCTACTACTCTAAGTACTTCATTTACATTAAATTCTATAGTACTGTTTGGTGTTTTACGCACAGTCAGGTTAGTGTCATCTGCAAATAAAACACTCTTAACTTTGTCGGATAAATTTCCAGGAAGGTCATTGATGTATAACAGAAAGAGGAGGGGACCTAAGACAGAGCCTTGTGGAATTCCATGTTTTATTTTCTCCCAGTCTGATGAAGCATCTTTACTTATTTTAGAATCAAAAATTGAAACTTTTTGCATTCGGCTTTCAATGTATGATTTAAACCATTTACCTGCGGTCCCAAAAATACCATAGTATTCCATTTTTTTCAAAAGTAATTCATGATTTACACAGTCAAATGCTTTTGCAAGATCACAAAATATTCCTACAGGATTCATTTTAATGTCCTGTCCGTCCATACTTAGAAGCTGCAAAATATATATATGTACTGGATGACTGATTCACTGGAAGCTACGATAATCACATTGAGCTGGCTGTATGGCCTCCGTTGCCAAATGCTATTTTAATAATAACAATAAAAACATTACTGGTATAAGTAAACACCTTGTTTTCTGTATGCTGGTTCTCTCTCTACTGATGTCGGCCAACTGTGTTCAACTTGTTTTTGTGTTGTCCAACCAAGTTGGGAGACATGGTTGGACAACAAGTTGCTGTGTGTATGGGGCCCTTAAGATGGATAGAATTCAGACTTTCACTATGGTGTACGTAATGAATTAACTAATTTTTCGGACTGAAACTCACTCCAACAGAAGAAAATATGCTTCTCTATTTCCGTTTCTCCCAAATTTTAAGCATATTTAAGACGGTGTTCATACACATTTCTTTATTCATTACCTTCCCCTCTGATCATATTCCATCAAAGATCAGATTAACTTCGTTGTATAATTTGTTGTCAGGTTGGTAACACCGGCGTGCCACTGCCCGGCGTGCTGTCAGGATGGAGACCCGATCTCCAGGGCAAAGAGAGGCCGGACTCACGCCTGCTCGACAGGGACGTCTTTGTGGAGACGAGCTACGGCCAGGTGCAAGGTTTCCGCGTCTACCTTTACGACAACCCGCTGCCCGAGTCTGGCTTCTGGCCGGGACAGTCACCGGTGGAAAGGATCCAAGCCAACGTAAGCGTGTTCCTCGGAATACCTTACGCCCAGCCACCTGTCAACGAAGGGCGCTTCAAGGTAAAACTGCTTCCCGACAGTTACCGTTTCGTTTTAATTCATTAACACACTATCGACTAATAAGAACTCTTAAATCATTGTTATCGCACTAAGCATAAGCATACATATAATCTCTGATAAGTAAGTATGGAAAAATAAACAAAATTTCAACTTTATTTGTGACTGTTCAGAAAGTTTCGTATCACCTGCTCTTTGTCAGTTGTGTAAATTACATCCTATGCTTTACGAATTAATTTGTTTGTGTGCGGTGAATGTTTGAGATGGAAAGTAGGGACAGTGAAATTTTAACCCCTCCTCTTAATTTGCCCAAGTTAACATGGAGGGACTTGTATCCCAAGAATGAAGGTGATTTAAAAATGCAGATTTTATCATTTGAAAATAAATCTGTTATATTTGAGGCAGTTGCAGCATTGTGGGGGGGGGGGGGGGGGGACCTGGGACAAATGTGTGGTTATGCTGGGCAACTGTCGATAGAAAGGTCTCCTATTTGAGTCCCAATCACTGCTGGAATTTTCAAAGGTTTTTAACCAGTCCTTCACCTCTCGTAAAGCTTACTTTGTCTATGTGAAGTTCGCCACAATGCTATTGTGATTCAGATTCCACGTTAAACTGTAAATTCCCTTAACTCTCTAGGATTATGGTAGAAGACTATGACACAGGTGGTTTCCACAGCCGGTAAAAAAACTCTTTATCACCAGGTTATAAAGATCACAAGAAATTATTTACTGTTGTTACTTTCCAGTTAGATGGTAAATTCATTTGTGGCATTGGTTTCAAAATTGACAGTTAGTCATGTTTAGCACCTGATGAAATTATTCATAATTATAAATGTGTTCGTTTGACAATCAAATTGCAGCTATAATTTATGTTTCATATTTGTACTTTAATAATCAGTATGTTATTTTTTTCCCCTCTTATTGACAAATATAAGTTATAAAGACAGCATCAAGAAAGGAAACTATATAGATACTTTCTGAAGCAGGTTTTTAAACTTCCTTGCCAAACAGCCATTTTAATAACCTGTGAATTGATTTAGCTATTCTGAATACTTTTAGAAAAAAACTGATAGTTCAAACTACAGGAATAAAGGTTTTTTTGGTAACTTAGTAACATTATGAAGATGCGAAGTGGATAGAAATTCCTTTTCACAGAGTCTAAACATCACAAAATTAATTTTGATACATATTTTGATGATTTTTAGCCTCCGAGAGCTCATCGTGGCTGGCAGCTGATACAGGCTGTTGACTTTGGGCCAGCATGTCCTCAACCAATACAGTATATAGGAGCAACAAAAGGCATCAGGGACATGGATGAGGACTGCCTTTATCTGAATGTATACTCACCAACTGTAAGTAATTGTTTACAAACAAACAATAAGTTTAACCTGTTTTGTTAACTTGTTATTTTGTAGCTAATGGATGTATTAACAAACTACTGTGATTCGATAGAAAAGAGGGTTTCAGGGCAGTGAAAAGTAATCTCGTGTGGTCTTGCAACCTGGCGACAGACACTCATACACCACATCACTAAAAGTGATTAATGTTTCTATCTTGGACTGTCATAACCAAAATCTGTTATTTCCTCTGCCCTTTCCAGTTACTGAATTCCACCATCATCAGTGTTCTGCCCTGGGACAGGTTTTCACATGACTGTTCTCCATGCTCTCCTGTCTTCTGCCCTTCTCTTCATGTCCATGTAATTGCTGTTTACTTTGATGCTATCTGTGGTATTGTACTGCCATCTTCCTCTCACTGTCCTCCCACAAACTAGTCCTTCCAAGGCATGTTTTAATAAGCACTCCCCTCTCAGCTAGTGTCCCATCCATTTCTTCTTTCTTTCCTTTATGACTTGGAGTAGTTTCTTCCTTTCACCATCCCTTTCTAGCACTTCAACATTATTCACTTTTTCCATCCAGCTTATCCTCTCCATTCTTCTCCACATCAACAACTCACATGCTTCTATCCATTTTTTATCTTCTCACCTCAGTGTCCATGTCTGTGCTCCATAAAGAGCCACACTCCATACAAAACATTTCCAAGTCTTTCCTCAGTGCTTTATCTACTTTCCCAGTTAATAATTGCTTTTTCCTATTAAACACTTCCTTTGCTACAGCAGTACAAGTTTATACCTCTCAGTGGCATCTCAAGTCTTCACAGGTCCAGATTAAGACAGTGCGAGGCCCGTAGCAAATGTGAAGAAGAGGCCCTTGATTTTTGCCATCTGGGAAATAATTGTAGAGCTAAAAAAAAAAAAAAAGCCGGTTAGCCTAGGTGTGGGGCCCCCCTAGAAGGCGCGAGTCCCCCTAGAAGTCACAAGGCCCCCTAGAAGGCGCGATGCCCGTAGCATTTGCTACCTCCTGCTACGTGGTTAATCCGGTACTGAGTCTTCAGTGATTGCACTTGCAAAATCTTGTACCTGAAGGATCTTACTTGGCTGATATCAGCTAGTCCTATCTTAATATTTATCAGTTTTCTTCTTTTGCCAATCACCATACTCTTAGTTTTTGCTATACTGATTTTCATTACCAACTCTTCACACGCTCCATTTAGATCTTTGACTATTTTGTTTAGTGTTTGTTCGCTTTCTGCTAATAAGACCATATCATCAGCAACTTTTACACACACTATTTTCTTGCCACTGATATGCACACCTCTTTTTTTACCTAAGCGTTATCCAATAATCTCTTCTAGGTGTATTGAATAATAGTGGGGAAAGGCAACAAACCTTGCCTAACACCTCTTCTACCGACACCTCATTTCTAATTTTTATTCTTACTTTTTGCTTTAAATATTGGCCCTGTACTCATATTATCCTTCTCTCCCTCTAATCAAATCATTTCTACTTCAAGATATCCATCATCTTCTTCCATTGCACCCTGTCAATAGATTTTTCCAAGTGAATAAGGAAGACATAAATTTCTCTTTCTTTCTCTTCCTTATGATTCTTAACATTCCAGTATCATCTCTTGTTCTTTTTCCTTTCCTAAATCCAAACTGTTCTTCTCCAACCATCTATCTAACTTTCCATATAGCCTTTTTTTCAGTACTCTCAACAATACCTTAGCTGCATGTGAAATTAGACCAATAGTCCTAGGCTCTTCATATTTATCTGTATAGGCCTACTATTCTTTCTGACTTGCTATCATTATCATTGCAAGATAGTTATCTGGCCATTCCCCTTTGTCATATATCTCATTACAATGGTATACTATCTCCCTCCTTCCTCTGTTTCCTGAATTCTTCAACACTTATGCTGGCAAATTATCGATTCCACATGTCTTTTGGTTATTCATCTCCTTCAGAGTCTTTCCTGCCTCTGCTTCCAAGATGTCATACCCCTTTCCATTCTTTTACCTGTGCCAAAAAAAAAAAAAAAAAAAATCTTTCAGAGCATGAATTTAAAGTTTTTCTTTTTCTTTCTGTATATAATGTTTTACTTCCTATTACAGGACATTGAATAAAGAAGCCCCATAGTTGGGCATCCCTCACTGTACAATGACTTACACTTTTGTCACAGACACCATATAACAATTATTTTTACCTCTCCATTAGTTCTTTTAATCAATTAACCTCATGCCTTGGAACTTGAGCTTCTTGTCTACCTTTTGTCTTTTAGTTCATTGATTGTTTGTTATTCTACTTTCCATATAGTTTATACTTCCACTAAACATTCTTATTGATGCATGAAATTAAATGGTTGTGTTTGTTGAAACTTCTCTAGGAATAACAGTTCACTTTGATTTGTAGAAAAAAACTCATGTATATCAAGACTGTTGCCACCAAACATCATCCAAAGGAAAGAAAATAATACACTTTAAAATCTTGGTAGAGGCACAATTTTCCTTTTTTATATTAAGAGACACTTATAACTGACAGCCTCAGGGACCTTTGCCAGATAACAGAAGATTCTGTACAAATCACACATGACAAAAAAGATCAAAAATTAATTTTATAAGCAAGTACACATTTCATGTTTTAATAAGGAATGGAAGGGTGAGTTTACGTTCACTATCCCTTCTTATTTTCACCACCTTAAAGCATATTGCTTCTCATTAATATCATTAATTCACATATTATCCTCTTAATTTGAATTATGTACTATATAATCAATTATCAATTTTCTTAACAATAGTAATAATAATTCCAGACTGCATCTGGCCGAGCTCAACTGTTCCCTGTTATGGTCTACATACATGGAGGAGATTTTATCCATGGAGCATCTAACTTGTTTCCTGCACATATGATGGCTGGGTTTTATGAAGTAGTTGTGGTATCCATCAACTACCGTCTTGGTCCTTTGGGTATGAAAATTATATTACCTTATTTCTAATATTTGTTTTTACTTTTTTCAGTCTGTGTTTGATTTTGAAGTTATAGTTATCTTTCACCATTTAAAAAAAAAAAACAAAGCTATAATTTACAGCTACCATGTGAACAAAAGGTATGGTATGAAATCTTGTCAGCTTTATAATAGTGATGATATTGTCATTTTCCTTGACAGTTAAATTTGTCATAACTGCACATATACAAGTCTTTGTTATTCTGTCAGACAGCCTCTATAGTAAAAGTTGTTAGCCCAGGGCTAGCAACGCTCTGCCTAAACTGTGATCAGTTAAGTTCATTACAAATGCAGCCTTCTGGTACCTTAATATTTAACAAAGTGGTTGCCACACATTCATATTATAAACCCCAAATGTGAAGGGTACAATTAAATAAATTTACTTGACACAGTCTTAGGATCACAAAATACTTGTTTTCTTGAAAAAGTTCTCTTTACAATGTCAGTACCATAACTGCAAATAAAGCATCGGACAACAGTTCCTTAGAAGAGTGTCAGGTTTAGCACATTCACCCGAGAAGACAAACTCTCACTAAGTATACCTCACTTAAGTGAGAGAACAATTACGGCATGTTAAGATATGCCGCAACAACTACCCGCGTGAAGCTGTTCACTCCGCGAACTGACACGAAGTTAACTGTTTGAAAACGGCTGATATTTCTGTCTCCCTTTATTTTCGTCTATAACCAATCTAAATAAAATTATAACTTTTTGAATTACGCTACACAAAGAATATTTTGTTTCACTTTTATCACTGGTCAAGCTTATCCCCCCTCCCCCTGGCAATTCTACCGCCACCACACATTTTCCACCTATGCTTCATTCATGTGGCGGCTTGGGATGTGACCACATCTTTCCCCTTGCCATATGTCTCGCCTCTCACATGATTAAGGCTCATGTCGAAATATTGTGCACTGGGGTTTTGTTTGTTTGTGTGTGTGTGTTTTTTATGTGTTCGTCTCACCCTCCTGCCTTCATCTGTGGTAAGTGATGGGTATCTGTTTTTTTTTTCTCCCTATCCTATCATATTTTAAGTGCCTCACCTCAGTTTCCATTATCCAATCTTTCCTTAGTTATGTTTACAAGACCCATCTTCCTGTATTTTATATTTAATTTCCCCTATCACAATTGAACTCATATTTTAATGTATCGCACAGACACTTTATAACTTTCAAATAACAAAATCACTATTATAATTACCATTTACAGTTGTTTATACACTTAATATTGCGACTATTATTCGCAAAATTGTATTTCCGTCTGAATTTGTGGAGCAAGCTCTTGCAACAGTCTCTCGCTTATATCATTCAAAAAGGCTTACTATGTTACAAGACTTACATTATACTCTGTAACACAATCAATACAAGCAAAGATCCTTGTACACTAAATACATGAAAGGAACCAAATTCAGACTCTCATTTTGTTTTTTACCTGTCTAATCTTTGATTTGAGTTAATTTTCCTTGAATTTTAATGTAATACATTCTTTGATATGTTTGCACATACATGATAGAAGTTATTAAATATCTGACCATAGTCTTCAAATTCATTTTTTAGTAAATCGTTGCAAGAACAGTCTCTGAGAAAAATGTAGACAAAGTCAGGCACCTGTTAACAATATACACAAAATTATCAGAAAAGTCCATTAAGATTAAAATAATATGAAAGGGTTAATTTTATCATTTGACCATGTAGTTTAAACAATTTTACTTATTTGATTTCATAATATCTTATAATTTATGATGTAAGAAAAAAGTAATAAGTTTCTATGCTAATAAGTTCTTTCACTAACAACAAAAATCACCCCTTTTCTCACAAAGGTTTCTATTTGTTTTTGCCATCTGAAACAGTATTGCAAATTGTTATAACAAATTTATGAAATATTAAATGAATTATGGGGAGTCCGACAGGGAATGCCAAGGGGTCCTACTTAGGATGTCTTTGACTTGGCAGTTTCAGGCCTTTAAAAATAATGTTGGATAGATATCAAAGTAAACAAATGCCACAGTGATATAGAATAGAATTTGCCAAAGACACTGCAGTGAACAAATTGTTACTCTCTCCCTTTGGAACATTATAAAAACAATGTTAAATGCACCTCCACAAAAATTTTCACTTTTACTTAAAGCACTAATAGCATAACTGGTGGGCTACTTATCTCTGCATAGCCCTGAAATCTTCAAAACACATTTCTTTTGATACCTGTGAGGGATGTCCAGAAAGTAAATAACCTAACCAAATAGGAGATAAAAATTTTATCATACATATTTGAAAGGGACAATCTTAAACTATTTTTCTACATAGTCGCCATTTCAATTGAGGCACTTATCATAACAATGCACAAGGTTTTCAATTCCATCTATGTAGAAATCTGCACTGGTTTACCCTGATTTTGAAATTCTACATCACTGTCAAAGCTGGAAAGGGGTGATAATAGCTCAACAGCTGATCCAGACTTTACCGTGGGTGATCAAATCCCTTCTATCAAAAACCACACAACAGCTGTTGGGTACAATTAGTCACATTTGGACATGGGTTGTTGTGAAAAAAAAAAAAAAAAAAAAAAAAAAAAAAAAAAAAAAAAAAACACACTTTTGAGCTCAGTTTGCCCCGGTGGTTGTTTTGTATCAATCACATTAGTTTTGTCAGTGTTTCACAATATCTTTCTGAGTTAATTTTTGTGCCACATTCAAGGAAATCAACCAGAAGCACCCTTCAGTGTCCCAAAACACAGTAGTTATAATCTTTATGCCCGACAAAATATACTGGTTTTCTGGGAAAACTCTAGTTCCCACATTGCATTCTTTTTGTCTCTCAATTGATATGCTTTACCCATGTCTCATCTTGCATCATGACATAATCAAGAAGTATTTTACCATCTTTGCTGTAGGCTTTGAGAAAATTCAGCTATTCATTAAGACACTGTTTTTTGTGATCTTCTGTCAATATTTTTGGCACCGATCTGCACAAAACCTGTGATAACCAAGCTTCTCTGATACGGTTTCAGGCAGTAAACTTTGTGAAATTAGGGGGAAATGAAGCGAGAGTTCCAAAATCATAATGCGGCAATTCTCTCAAATTTTATCATTTATTTTCACTGTCAGTTCGTGACCAGTCTTGAATCGAACGTACCACTGCCTTACTCCACCTTTACTCATTATTCTGGCTCCATACCCTTCACAAAGTTGCTGATGAATTTCAGTTGGTTTGAGGTTTTTTGACATAAAAACCTAATCAATGAACACACCACACAACTCCCAGGATTTTTTTTTTTTCAAGTGGACATTTCAATAATTTACTATACACAAGTAGAAAAATCACATCCCACATGCTACAACAGCTTGATGTGTACTTAGTGCAGAAACGTTTTGACACCAAGATGTCAGCTCCATTCCCACTCATCTGCATGCTAGGTAAGTTACTTTCTGGATAGCCCTTGTTCATGCTGAGATATATGTTGCCAGAATACAGCACCAAGCGAAATCAAGTGGTCTGACTTCTTAAGTTTCTTGTCCAGGTTTTATTACTTCCTTCTATTAATGATTGGAATAAAATGTTTCACTGGAATAGATTAGCTGCACTAGCAGATTGGGCAGCAGTGCAAATGTGGGTTTGGGAAACTATGAAGCAGAATCTCCTATTTGACTTAAAATGTGTCATGGATTGATTTTTGTGGTAAGTGGCTGCTGTTGATGTATGAATATAAGAGTACAGAACTGTAATAGTGTGTGGCTTGACTTGTTATTTCCCAGTCTTTCATCAAGAGACACATAGGGGGTACATTGAAGGAATATTATAATAATGTTAAAGCTATGTAGCTGAAATGTTTAGGATCTTCATGATTATTATATTACAAACTGTAAATGATTTCTGTTATAAAATCATATTTTCACTGTTGGGATTAGAAATTTACTGATTAACCGTGCTGCGAAAAAATGTTTTTATTTGATTTTTCTCAAAATTACTGACTTAGCAGCTCATTACAGGTTCTCAGACATATAAGTATATAAACTTCATTTTACTTTGTTCCTTGTTAACCTTGTATAACAACAGTACTTGAATTACTTTTTTTAAAAAAGAAATTTCTTTGAAACTTAAGTTTGGCAGTTTCAGTTTGCAATCAATGTTGAATTTAATCCATCAACAGGTTTCACCCAGTCAATCAGGTCACAATGCTTTTAATGAAATTTATTGTATGTGAAATTTTTCAGGGATTAAGATTAAAAAAGCAGATTAGAATTTGAATGCTGTTGTAGACAGATTGTCCTCACAGATGAAATAAGCACATTATTTGAAAGATCTTCTTAAACTTTGTTCATAAGCAGAGCAATGAAATATTTGAAGGAATCAGTGAACAATTAAATCAAACAATTTGTCGTCAAATTTTTATTTGGTTATTAGGGTTCATTTCTTTTGTACATGCATATAAAATTTTCACTACAGTTCAACCATGAGATAGAATGTTTTAATTAATTTATTGTTAACAGCTTAATTCAAGACATATTTACCATAAATTTCATTACTAGGGGAGCATTCATAAACAACGTAGCTCCATTTTGGCCTCCTATAAACCCCCTTATCCCCGTGTAGCCCGACTTTGCTTTTGCCTCTAACCCTCCCCCCCCCCTCTCCCCATGTAGCAGTAGCTTTTTTCCCTATTGATTCCAGAAGACATACTGTACTGTTTTCTCTTGTCTGACTATCGTAAATTACATACGGAGGTAGTTAAATGACGGAAATAAATATTTACATGCTGTTGACCATTCTGTAACTCATTTTTAACTGTGACAAATATAATGAATGAAAAGCTATATGGCTTAGCTCGGAAACCCCCCCCTCCCTTCTTTCCTAGAGCGAGCCACGTAGTTTATGGATGCACCTATTTTATAGCAAATTTGGCAAAAATGCATGTGAATATTAAAGAACACTTTAGCTGTCATCCAGTCTTATAGTGTTGCAAATTACTGAACTGCTGGTTAATTTATTGATTCTCATACCAAAAATTATTTTTAAATTGAAATTTACTGTTAAAGCCGGTAAAAAGCCACTTTTTTTTAAAACTGCATAATCAGATGATTATGAAATTACAAGTTATCATATTTCCCATAGGTTAAATAAGCTTGGTAACTATCAGTGTTGGCCAAAGTTTGGGCAAAAATATATGCACCAACATTAAAGTAGAAAGTAAGAAAAATGTGCATTAATTAAGATATCAAATGTGCCTATATTGTATTTTCTATACTAGTGCAGCTTTAGGTTTTAAATGTGCTATAGTGACCCACTTTGTAAAAAAGAGGATAAGTTGGTTGTATCGAATTACTGTCTGATTACAGACAGAGTTTACCACCATGTTATAAATAAAAATATTCTAAGTACATCACGATTCAGTTTTCAAAATAATCTTTTTATAGAACAAGCTATGTTTGCATTCACTGACAATATATTAGACAGCACAAATGATTAGGATTTTTCGTGTGACTTTTCTAAGGCAATTAACTATCTTGATCATAAAAGATTAATACATAAGTAAAAGTATTATGGTATCGATGGCTTAGTTAATAAATGGCTTAGCTCTTACCTTTTGAATAGAAAACAAAAAATGCCACTGGAACATTTTAATGCTGCTTAATGTGGTTTACAGTTTTCTATGTGGGGGGTCATCAAATGTGGAGTATCTCAGGTAACAGCTAAAAACTAAAAAGTTATCCATTTTGAAGATGACATAGTCTTAGGAAGTAAAAACACATTTCTCTACTGACAATATTTCATATTATGTCTTTGGCCATATTTAATTGGTTTACGGCTCTTTTTTTTTAACTGCTTTTACGTCTCTTTTTAACATCGAGGTCTTTAGAGACGGGAAAGGATGGGGGCAAGGAATGGGAAGGAATTCGGCCATGGCCTATTGAAGGAAGCATCCCGGCATTTGCCTGGAGTGATTTGGGGAAACCATGGAAAACCCAAATCTGGATGCCCGGACGGGGATTCGAACCGCCGTCCTCCCGAATGTGAGGCGAGAACGCTAACCGTTACACCGCCCCGCTCGGTGGGTTTACGGCTAATGACTTGTCTTTAAATTTTGACAAAACCCAATGTTTGCAATTCAGTACATCAAACAGACATACACAGGAAAGTAGCAGGTCAGTCCATTCATAAGGTAGAGATCATGAAGTTTCCAAGCTTGCATTTTGATCTTAATATAAATTGGAGGGTGCATGTCTCTAACTTACTAAAGTCATTGGGTTCAGCTACATTTATAATTCATTCAATTCAGCTGTAGGTGATCTCAGTTTGGAGAAATTAATTTATTTTGCCTATTTTCAGTCCATAATGTTAGATCTGGGGAAATTCAACTTAGACAGACAAAATATTCAGAACCTAGAAATAAGTAATAAGAATTATGTGTGTGTAAAAGAGAACAACCTGATACTGACTTCGGGGGGGGGGGGGAGGTTATAATGAAACCACTGTACAACTAAAAAGAGAACAAATGAGTAATAAACAGATCCTGAAACTGAAACTGACTTGGGAGGGTGGGGGGGGGGGGGGCAGCTAACAGTAGGCCTAGAATGTCACACATACATCTGTTCAAGAAGTTAGGAATTTTTACATTGTTGGCTAAGTATATATACATGTTAATGTGTTTTGTAGTAATCAATTCTACTCTATTTGAAACAAATAGTAAATTACACAATTATGGCACTGGAAGTAAAAATGATCTTCACTAGGATCAGAAGTCATTGTCAAAAAGGGGTCAGATACATATCTTCAGTTAACTACCAACACACCTTAAGTGTCAGGCAGAATGATTTTAAATTCAGGAAAAAAATTTAAAAATATTTAATAACTCTTTCCACTCAATAGAAGAATTTCTTTTAAAGGTATTGTCAGTAACAAACTCTTAATGCGGGAGTATCACTTAACAGCTTAGTCTGAATTGTGACTCTAATGTTGCCTAAGGAGAATAGATTGTTATTCATCTCGGTTGCCAGCTAGCTGTTCACCTTAACCAGCAAATGTAGGTGATAGAATAAAAGTTCACTATGGTTTCAAATAAATTTAAAGTTCATTATATTCTTCACAAAAATTTTACAAGTTCGGTAAACAATCTATAGGCATTGGAATTCTTCTCCAAAATAAATGTTGCAGGTACAGATAAGTGAATCAAGCCAAGTCAACCCTGACGAACCCCTAACTGATTTTATGACTAAGTCACACATGCCTAAAAATTTCTAAGATGACTGCAAAATGGAGATACTTCCGGGTATCGACTTGTTGCCTACCCCTACATATTGCACCAAACCACTGGCCAACCCAACGTGATGACTGCACAAGTGATAACAACCAACTGACGCTCTCTCCACTCCAGGGGTGCTTTTTTTTTTATATATAATTGTGGCGTGAGAACCAACTTACTTTCCCATGAAATCACTGAATTTTTATAGAATAGGACTTCTCCCTATCAACTTGAAATTTTTACTATATGTAGTTCCGAGTATAAATGTTAAAATTGATCTAAGTGAAAATTTCTATATGTATGATACTTTGGCTCTAAAAAATTATTTTCGTGACAAATCTTGAATTTTCTCTCATGACTAAGAGTTTTAGAGTTATCGAGCTGAGATAAGTTTTAAAGTGATCTACTTCTCTTCCTCTTTCTTTTGATTTATAGATATGCCTAAAAAGTAAAGCTAGTAGTTTTGATGTGTATAAAAAATCTGAACTTGCCTTTGAAAATTAATTTATAATGAAAAAGGCAAAATTTATACAGATACATGAACTATGCTTCTAAATTGCTACATTAAATTATCACACACTTGAAATAACCTTTAACCAGAGTGGACTAAAATCATTTAAGAAACATAAAAAATCATATAAATATTAATAGTTATGGCATGAATATATAAATGTTTTACTATCAACATTAACATGTTGATAATGTGAACTAATAAGATTTTACCCTTGCATTTAAGCAAGAGGTTTTTCTCTTCCTCTTTATATCTTGTGTGTGTGTGTGTGTGTGTGTGTGTGTGTGTGAAAAAGAGGGAGAGAGAGAGAGTGATGATAGCATCCTTCTTAACTGAAAAGTAGTATTATTTCTTTTTTTAATAGGCTTCTTGTGTACTGGAGATGAAAACTCACCAGGGAATTATGGTATTCTGGACCAGGCAATGGCTCTGAAATGGATCTATGACAATATTGGTTTCTTTAACGGTGACCGTAATTCCATCACCTTGTTTGGCCCAGGTGCCGGTGCAGCTTCTGCTGGGCTGCTAATGGTTGCTCCACGTACCAGGAACATGGTAAACAGGGTTATAGCACAGGTAATAAATCAACTAATATCATTATAAATTATGATTGAATGTAACACAATTTTTCCGTAGTCAGTATCCTTTAACCCTGTGCTGAAGGTACTGCACAAGTGCAACATAATAAACATGGCAGTCATTGGGGACTGCTAACAGAAGTGAAAACTTAAAACTATTATTATCATACTCGCAACATGGCATTCTTATAGCTTCAGATATACCAAATAATAATAATTCCATGTGGATGTAATGACCTGATGACAGAGTTTCTTCTGGCTGCGCATTTAATTTTATTTAATTTAATTTAATTGCAATGGAGCACAGGCTCCGGTGGCAATTAACCTACACACCCATCCTCCCCCTATCCTGCACCCACCTACATTTGCCCTCTACAAATTTTATCTTTAAATTCCTTCAAAGTTTTCGGTAAATTATTCATCATTTCTCTTGGTAACTCATTCCAATCCATGACACCCTTACCTAAAAAAGAGAATCTTCCCACACCTTTGTGCCTGCAATCGAGTGCCAGCTTGTGGTCATGGTCATCTTTTCCCTTCCATGCACTACTTTTCATACCTATTGCAATATCTTTCCATGCCTCATCACCAGTATATGCCCTGTACACTCCATGACCCTCCTCATCCTCCTCCTGTCTTGCAATGAATCCCATTCCAGCTCCTTTGTCATATCCGTCACTGATTGCATTCTGCGATAATTTCCAGAAACAAATCTAGCAGCCCTTCTTTGCACCCTCTCCGACTCCTGTATTTGATATGTAAAATGAGGGTCCCATACTACACTACCATATTCGAGCAATGGTCTGGCCAAAGTTTTGTAACCCAATTTCTTGACTTCTCTCGTACATCCCCTCATCACTCTCTCCAACAAATGCAGAACTTTGAAACCTTTTCCTACCACCTGTCCTATGTGTCCTGCCCAGTTAAGTTTGTTATCAAAAGTAATTCCAAGATATTTGCATTTCAAGTCTTCAGCAAGCAATTCTTTCCCCACCTTATATTCATAATTAACCTTTTGTTTTTTATTTGTGTATCTAATAAGCTGACTCTTCTTTGCATTTATCTTCTTTCCATGTTTACCAACCCAACTAGATATCCTGTCCAGATCACCCTGCAAATGTTTACAATCCTCTATCGTTTTGATTCTTTTATACAGCATTATGCCATCTGCAAACAATCTAATTTCAGATAGTAAACAATCAACACAATTATTCATTAGAATAATGAATAGCAATGGTCCCAATACGCTACCCTGTGGCACACCCATTTTTACTTCCACTTCTTTTGATACTACACTTCCTACCCTAACTTTGTTTTCTACCTTTTAAAAATTCTTCTACCCAGCAAATGACTTTCTTATCCACTCCAATGGTTTTTACCTTATTTACTACCATTTTATGGCTTACTCTGTCAAACGCCTTAGACAGATCTAGTGCTACACTATCAATTTGGCCTCCCTTGTCCATTTCATCTGAAATATCTTGCATATATCCCACCAACTGAGATTCGCATGAATATCCTTGCCTGAAACCATGTTGCCTGCTTGAAAACCAATTACGTTCCTCACATATATTTCTGATGTGGTTGCATATCAATCTTTCCATTAATTTACCTACCACTGATGTCAAACTGATTGGCCTGTAATTCTCAACTCTATTTCTCACCCCTCCCTTATGTACCGGTACTACTATTGCACTTTTCCAGTCCTGTGGTAAGCAGCAAGTGTCTAGACTCAATTTAAATAATATTTCAATATAAGGTACAATGTCACATCTGGCTGTCTTTAAGATATCTGTAGTAATATTATCTTCACCAGCCCCTTTATGTTTTTTCAGCTTTCTTATTTCCTTCATGATTTCCTCAGGATGGATATCAAATTTTTTACTATCATCATTTCTAATTGTGTTGTTAAGCTCGTTCTCCGAATTAGACCCTCCTGTTTCTAATTCATTGTCCCTAATGCTTTCACTGAACCACTTACTTAAAATCTCTGCCTTTTTCAAATCGGCAGTAACTTCTTCTCCATCCTTATCTATAAGTGTCTCTACATCCTCCCTTCCCCTCAGTTTCCTGATATAGCCATAGAAATTTCTAGATGCATCAGTCAATGGTCCCCCTGCACTGACAATACTCTTCATAAACCCATCTTTAGCCATTTTCTTTGCTGTTATTAAGTCCTTGTTTAGTTGTTTTAAATATTCCCTACTACCCTGCTGTCTCTTAACTCTGTTATGTTCTTTTCTTTCACCCCTGTCTTAGCCACCTTAACCTAACCCGGTAGTGCTACCAGGTACAAGGGACCTACATTTTAATGTGGAATCCAAATCATGGAAGCATTCTGGAATACTTCACATTACACAGCAAGCTATGCCAGACGCTAAGGTTAGAATAGTGGTCTGTAAAAATCCCCGCCATGACAGATTCGAACTGGAGACCTTTCGTTCACCAGTCAGAAACCTTAACAACTGAGCCACCAGACTGCAACAGATGTACTATTAACATGTTGATAATGTGAACTAATAAGATTTTACCCATTAAAAAATCGCCCAATATGCCTAAAGAAGTTTTCACTCCAAAAACTAAAAATCTAACTTAGTTGACAACCTGATGGTTAATTGAATCTTCACGAAGGAGATGTTCAAAGCTGTTGTGTCAGAGCTAGAAGGCTAATTCCTTTCTTCAGGGACCTACCACAGAATGTCCAGATGTAGCTCATATAATCAAATACAACTCCTAAAAATTCTTACTCACCGTGGGATTTGAACCCGCGACCCAGAAAGAGAACTTTCGGAAGTAAGCACCTTAACCGCTGAACTACCAGACCGCCTTGTTTTGAAGTATACATTTGCTAACTACTATCAAAATAAGATAAAAACTGTGGGTTTGTATGAACAACAGTGACAGAAATTAAGGTGAGGGGAGGGGGTGGGGGAAAGGAAGAGAGAGTTTGGGTTTCTGTAAATTAAATGTCAACAGTGCTTTTCTATTTATTTTAAACTATACCCAGGCAAAATTCCATCAAAATCGGGTAGAAACTGTGTGTTTTGTATAAAGATTTTGCAAAATGTGTCCAGCACACTTATCATACGTGCTACAACTGGCATGGGTAGCGTGACGGTAACACATACTACAGGTGGCTTCTTGTGAACTCACATATTTCCCCCGTCCAGACTTCATTTAATGTGACTATAGAAGTTTTCACTTCAAAAATGGAAAGCGAGAGCGAAATCAATACAGAGTTGTGAGGAAAGGGGATTTAAATACCCAGGATATATCAGAAAGGAATAAAATACAGAGTGTGGAATTATTGCGTTATCTGGGAAGATTATGGCTACCATGGAAACCAAAACAACTTTTGAAGTTAGGCACAATTTTTAAGGGAGATGAATTTGTCTAGATTGTAGGATACTGTGTTTAGAAGTATGTTCCACTGACGATTTATCCTGATGAATCTGCTGAAGAATAATTAAGTGGAAAAATAGTGCACTGGGAAATGTATGAGGTGAAAACTGTGAATGTTACAGTGATTTAAAAAAAAAATATTTAATTGTGATGGATCGCATGCTCATGTGGCTATTTCCCTAAATACCCATTCCCCCCCCCCCCCCATTTTTCCAGTACCCACCTATTTTATTTACTCTATGCAAATTTCAACTTTAAATTCTTTCAACATTTTTTAAAATAATCATTATTTTTCTTGGTAACTTATTCCAATCCCTGACCTACGAAAGAAAATCTTCCCACACACTTGTGTCTGAAATCAAGTGTCAGCTTGTGGTCACGGTCATCTTTTCTCTTCCGTACACTAATCCTAATTCGTACACAATGTCACATCCTGCTAACTAGACACCCATAGTAATATTATCTACACCAGCCCCTTTATGGTTTTTTAGTTTTCTTAGTTCCTTCATTATATCCTCGGGAAGAATGTGGAGTAGTATATAGTATAATGTATAACTATGGCCATAAAATAGTTCCTGATTTTTTGCTGAAAGTGATTTGGGGTTTGGGAACTGGAATAAATTATCAAGGAAGGTGCTGTACTGTTTTGCCACAAACAGTGAAAGAATTTAAACTAAGCATTTATGTAATGCAATAGAAATTTTATAGGGGCAACCATTTGGTCACTAGCTCCGTATCATATAATAGTAACAATTTTTTTTTTATAAAAAAAACCTATCGTTGTGAATCTCACAAAATCCTCTTTTTATCTTTTACTGCTCACAACATTTGAAACAATCTGTGGTACATATCTTGGTCCCTCTACCCTCTCTCTTATTTCACCCAGCCCCTCTTCCTTTGAGCACTAACATTCCAGCAGTAACTTATATTAATATACCTGGTTTTATCTATACTTCTGAATGATTAATAATGTGATGTAACAACTAATTGTTTAATGTAGTCACTTCAAGTTAATGCATACAAGTGTGTAATCAACATATTTAAATTATAAAATGATTTTTTCCCCCTCTTATAGAGTGGTTCTGCATTAGCAGATTGGGCATTTATCATCGACACATACCGAGCTCAAAACACAAGTCGTGTATATGCTCAGCACATTGGCTGCAGTATAGAATCCTCCTGGAAGTTGGTCAACTGCCTAAAACAAGGACGATCGTATATTGATCTTGGGAACAGCAAATTTCAGGTACAACTATAGATCTGCACCAAAACAGCACTGATTGATTTTGCCATTTGTATGTATAGTAAAACTGCACTATCAGGTTTGATTGAGAGTGGATTTCTTTATATATGTTTGGATTTTTAAATACATTGAATCTATGTTAATAATGCCATATATCCTATAGACAAATGCATGTTCACTGGTATAAAATCTCTTTAAATAAGTGACTCACATTCACTCTTTTGAAGAAGTTCTGAATTAACTAAGAAGCAGATTGATTGGAAATTTTTTTATAGTGGGGAACTGCTAACAACAAAGGTATACTAAGTTTCACCATTCAATTTAATGATTTTGTGATATGTTATAGTAATACTTACTTTTAATGGATAGGTGTTATTATACTGTGCGATGGCATTCTTAAGTTGCAATGTCAAGTCAAAATTTCACCTTGTTTCGTATAGGAAAAAATCAGTTTTTAACTAATCAAAGTGAAAAATGTATATCATGTGGAGAGATAATAACCAAAATTACCTCATCTGGTTGTTCGCATTTCAAAGGTAACCATTTCACATTTTCAAAACCCCAGCCTAAAAACTGTAAATGGTGGATTCAAAAAACAAGATAAATTCAATCCAAAATATTTCAGGAGAATCCTTAATCATGCAGGAGATGATCAATCACATGGCAGGTCAATCTGTGTGAAAGTTAACCTGTGTGCAGCAGCTATAATGAGAATGGCAAAAAATAAATATTGGAGACAAAGTAACATTGTGGGGTGGTGGAAGATGCAAAAATAAAAACTATGAAGATAAAATATCGCTGGAAATTTTTGATCAGAAATGCTTCATCTCCCTCAGATGTTCATAACTATGAGAGTAGACTACTTGGTGATATGGCAAGTACCCAGAAATCAATATTAAATTATATGCATCGTACATTATTGATTAGATCACAGCACTGTTCCACACTCATATTTTCAATCTTTTCCTGGGGTATTTGGTATTCCTAGTGCCAGAGGTGATAGTCAGAATAAATTGTTGGTAGTCTAGATTCATCTTGTTGCTTGTTGTATCTTGTGTACTTACTGATTGTAAAAATAATGGTGCACCTTTTTTTATCTTAGAAAGATAATTTCAGCAGCAGCATTTGTTAATATGTGAGTTTCAGCCCCATAAAGAAGTGTCCACAGAGCTTAAGTCAAGTACAATTTAAACTGTTGCTTGTTGCATCCTGGTTGGCTTTTACTTCCGCGAGCGGTTCGGAAGATGAGAGCTTGATATTAGAATCAGTTGCAACTTGGGTAGTCACTTCAGACTAGGGAACTCGGAGTGGAAATAACTGGTAAAAATAAAAACAAACACATACAAGAATTATCAAAGACAAGTTTGCAGCTCACGAAGACCGACTTACATCCGTGAACCTAAGTTCCGTCGGTAAGGCTTGCTAAGAAAATCAAAGTCTAAGGGAGTCAAAGTCTAAGGCTGAGGGAGGCGCGAGTTCTGAATTCTAAGTTCAACTCCTACATTTGTTTAACCTAAATCCCAGGGAGGTGCGTGGCTTCAAAGTACTATTCGACCATGTCTTTCCGTCGACTAAGTCCTATACTGGCATTAGAGCCTATGCCAGAACCTAAGTTCTGCTTCCTCATGAAGCTGGAAGGCGAGAGTCGAAGGCCTGCTAGTCTAGCTGCCGTGCCCCGCTCCGGACAGCATCCAACCCCACTCACTGGCGGCTGGTCCCTAACTAGCTCTGTTGCTTGCTGGCCCTACTCTGGCTTCAGTGGCCAAACGACCCCCTTATATATCGCTTGATTGTGTCCTTAATCTGCCTTCTAGAAGCTTCTGTAGCTTCTGTCACGTACTCTCCCGGGTCACGTTGCAATACACATGCCTATTCACCTATTTCGGGCCCCCGGTGGCTGCTTCCCGGATACCTCTTTTGGTAGCTTCCATGTCTAATGACGTTGTTGATCTGTGTTTCTGGAGACTTTCTAGTCGTTGCCTCACTAATGGCTATTTCCTATACTTGCGGCTTCTCACGCAACTGAATATTCCTAACTATTTTGCGTTTATTTCACGATATTCGTGACACATTCGCGACATGCTGTTTTGGTTTTATTTCTCGAAGTTTTCTTTATAGTGCCAAATATGTATCTAAAGGTGTCGATTTGTTAGTATTATCATAGTTTTCATCATATGTGTCATTAGAGCCAAACTAGCTGAAGTGAGATAACTACTCAAATGTTTTTATGTCAAATAAATTTTTTAATGGATGTTTTATTTGACCTGAATTGACACTGACTTTATTTTCTTAATGCAACTTCTAAGGTTATATTCTTTTGTAATCAATTCAGTTACTTCCCGTGGGGAATCTTCCAATTTCTGTAAAACAACTTCATCATCACTGAAAAACATTATACCATTATATGTGGTGGTTTTACATGTTATTCTGGCACGGTAATTTTATTTCCATGCCCTTGGTATAACGTGTCCTGGAAACCACATTTCTGAAGGATTTACTACATTTTGTTACAATCTGTACCATAGTAAATCTATACTAATATTATAAAGCTGAAGAGTTTGTTTGTTTGTTTGATTGTTTGTTTGTTTGTTTGTTTGAACGCGCTAATCTCAGGAACTACTGGTTCGAATTGAAAAATTCTTTTTGTGTTGAATAGACCATTTATCGAGGAAGGCTTTAAGCTATATAACATCACGCTGCGACTAATAGGAGCGAAGAAACAATGGAAAATGTGGAAAAAACGGGGAAAATTATTCATCTTTGAGGGCTTCTGTTGCGTGCGCTACGAAAACGGTTCATTCGAATTGAAAAATTCTTTTTGTGTTGAATAGACCATTTATCGAGGAAGGCTTTAAGCTATATAACATCACGCTGCGACTAATAGGAGCGAAGAAACAATGGAAAATGTGGAAAAAACGGGGAAAATTATTCATCTTTGAGGGCTTCTGTTGCGTGCGCTACGAAAACGGTTCATTCGAATTGAAAAATTCTTTTTGTGTTGAATAGACCATTTATCGAGGAAGGCTTTAAGCTATATAACATCACGCTGCGACTAATAGGAGCGAAGAAACAATGGAAAATGTGGAAAAAACGGGGAAAATTATTCATCTTTGAGGGCTTCTGTTGCGTGCGCTGCGAAAACGGTTCATTCGAATTGAAAAATTCTTTTTGTGTTGAATAGACCATTTATCGAGGAAGGCTTTAAGCTATATAACATCACGCTGCGACTAATAGGAGCGAAGAAACAATGGAAAATGTGGAAAAAACGGGGAAAATTATTCATCTTTGAGGGCTTCTGTTGCGTGCGCTGCGAAAACGGTTCATTCGAATTGAAAAATTCTTTTTGTGTTGAGTAGACCATTTATCTAGGAAGGCTTTAAGCTATATAACATCACGCTGCGACTAATAGGAGCGAAGAAACAATGGAAAATGTGGAAAAAACGTGGAAAATTATTCATCTTTGAGGGCTTCTGTTGCGTGCGCTGCGAAAACGGTTCAAGATACCAAAAAATATGTATGAAAGGATTATTCCTCTTGAAATGATCTAAAAAAATGTCCGCGACAGTATATGTCTATCTTTTGAGATTAACTCACTAGAACCGTTTTTATGGTAATCAAATTTGGTCGAAATTAATGCATTATTACCAATTATTTGTTAGAGTTCTATCAACATAATAATATTAATCTTTATCCAAATAAATGTGTTGTTGATTAAGAGTATTTAATTGTGAACAAAATTGTCTTTGGCATCACTTAATTTCAATGAACATCTTAGAAGATATTACGCGCGGTCGGCTCCCTTCTGAACGGTTGTATGCAGCGAATGCGTAATGAGAATCAAGATATGACATTAACATACAATAATGATATATACAATGATGGACTAATCATAATTGAAGATAAAATTCATGAGATTTGCGATAAATCACTAACCGATTTTGGGCTAACCTGTATCAAAAAGGATTAATTCACTTAATCATCTGGATCCGTTAGAAGTAGCGTTGCGAAAACCGTATGATCTAAATGAATTAAATGAGTATATTACTCAAAATGAACCAAAATTAGTTAATGACCAGGTGACCGCGTATAATTGTGTTATGCGAAGTGTTCGTTTTAATGAAGGAAAAGTATTTTTTTTGGATGCTCCCGGTGGAACCGACAAGACCTTTATTACTAATCTTATATTAGCAAAAGTAAGGTCTCAGGGAAAGCTAGCTTTGGCAGTAGCGTCGTCAGGTATCGCTGCAACTTTATTAGCAGGTGGACGCACAGATCATTCCACTTTTAAACTGCCCCTAACTGTTTCTTTACAGAAAGATAGCGTGTGCTCTATACGTAAAAATGGTCCTTTGGGAAAAGTTTTACAAGATGTCAGTTTAATAATCTGGGACGAATGTACCATGATCCATAGAGCTCATGTGGAGGCTCTAGATAGGACTCTTAGAGATATTAGAAGCTGTGATAAAATCATGGGTGGGATTACTGTTATGTTTGCTGGGGACTTTCGACAAACTTTACCAGTAATAGTAAGGGGAACTAGAGCAGACATTGTAAAGTCTTGCCTTAAAAGTTCCCCATTATGGAAGTTTGTTAACATTTTAAAATTAACTACAAATATGAGAGCACATTTGGGAAGAGGTAGTATAACTTTTCCTTCAAAGTTACTTTTAATAGGAGACTGGAAAGTACCTCATTTTGAAAATAAAATTGAAATTGATCGCGATTTAGGAGAAAGAGTAAGTAACATTGAGGACTTAATATCGAAAGTTTACCCTGAAATCAGCGAAATAGAAAATAAAGATCATCAATGGATGTGTCAAAGGGCAATATTGGCGGCGAGAAACAGTAGCGTGGACGAAATTAATGACCTAATTTTAAGTAAACTTCCAGGAGACATAGTTACCTACACATCTATTGATAACGTAATGGATCAAGAAGATGCGGTACATTACCCACAAGAGTTTCTTAATTCTTTGAACCCAAGTGGCCTTCCCCCATATTCCCTCAAGTTAAAAATAGGTGCCCCAATAATTTTACTTAGAAATCTCAAACCACCAAATTTATCTAACGGAACCCGACTTCAAATTAAATTTCTACGCAATAACGTGATCGTTGCAATAGTTTTGACTGGTCCAGCAGTTGGTCAAACAGTGCTTATACCTCGCATCCCAATGATTCCAAATGATTTACCTTTTAATTTTAAAAGAATTCAATTTCCCGTTAAGCTATCTTTCGCCGTTGCAATTAATAAATCACAGGGGCAAACATTTAAACACGTAGGAATCGATTTACGTCAAGACTGCTTTTCACACGGCCAACTATATGTCGCGTTGTCAAGATCGGGTTGCGGAGAA
Organism: Vandiemenella viatica; assembly: GCA_031002005.1. Classification (NCBI taxonomy): domain Eukaryota; kingdom Metazoa; phylum Arthropoda; class Insecta; order Orthoptera; family Morabidae; genus Vandiemenella; species Vandiemenella viatica. Next base: position 104,364,152 of record JARYHS010013630.1, read on the forward strand.
AACCAATATGTTCTTCTGCCACAAGAAAATAAAACTAAAAATATAATTTACGCAGAAGTACTTTAAAATAATTATGTTCTTTTAAAAACTTAAAAACTAAACTTGCAAAAAATTGTCTAAAATAATAACAGAAATTGAGGCGGACAAAGTCGTGGGTAACTGCTATAATTTATAAAGCTGAGGAGGTTGTTTGCAAAAATAAATATGATGCCCAAAATAACTATTCCACGCGGACGAAGTCGCGGGCACAGCTAGTGTTTTTAATAATTAGCAAAGGCTAGATACATCTTTAGATTAAGTTCAACTCTTTTGTTTCTTACTTACAAAATAACAAATATGTTTTCAATCACTGATTTCTTTTCTAAACTTCCATTCCTGTTCTTGAAAAATTGTGCTGTATTTTATCCTTCTGTTAATAATTTTGGCAAAAATTCTGTGTCCATTGTTTAAGGTATTGATTCAAATATAATTGCTGCAGTCATTTCAATACCATTCTTGTACTTCTCCATGATCTGGAACCTGGGAGCTAGATGAGAAGAATGTGAAATATTGTTATGGGAGGTGTTTTCCAATATTTGAAAAACATACTTAGTTATGAGCAACTGTGAACTGCATCTGAAAAAAGTTATAAACAGATTATTTAACTCCTTAAAAATGATTTTAGTCTACGATAATATATCACAAAATTCTAGAGAGGTACTTGAAATATCTTTCTTGAAAGAAAGATGAAAGGAGTAACAACAATATAGTTTTAAAAAGTCACTTTTACCCTTCCTTATGTTACATAGAAAAGATAAATCTTTTTTGATACAGTTTCTTGTACTTTCGTGCTTTGCAACATACCAGTTACCTTAACAGCTTAGAGTATGCTGCAAAGCATTTCTGTTAGCAGACATATATTAAAATTCAATGTAAAGGTACAGTTAAATGTTGTAATATTAAGAAAGTTGTATATTGGTTAGTGTTGTTCCTTATTTTGTTTTGTATTGTAACTAACCAGCTTCCTTCAAAACCATTCTTACTGTTCATATTTTTAACCACACCACTATTTCACTTCTCAATCATCTGTACAAATTGAGGAAATCTTAAAAAATTTCCACCTCTGAAAAATACAAATAGTATACAAACAAGATCCAAATGTCATGGTAACAAAATGAGAAATTTGTTTTCCATTTTTGTTTAACTTTTAATTATGTATAAAAAAAAAATCAAATTTGTTATGCCAAGTTGTTAATAAATCATTTTATATGTTTATGTATATCACCTATACACAAACAGGAATAGATTATTATTTATACACAATAAAATTGAAGGTGCAATTAACACACAAGAAACCATCACAAAATACTTTTTTTTTTTTTTAGTTTTTACTCCATATATATATTTCAGTAGCCATGATTGTTATGAAAATTGACATTCAGTTAAAAGGGTTCTTTCCTGTTGCAGCCTCAAGTAGGAACCTTTCCATGGGCCCCTGTGCTAGATCGCAAGTTCAAAGCTTCCTGGAGATGGCTGGTATGAAGGTTGGAGGGAGAGAGACTGGAGATTTCTCACAGAAAAACCTGAAACTCTGATTAGGAAAGGAGAATTTAACCAAGGACTGAGTTATATGACTGGAGTTACTACACAGGAAGCTGCATATCTTATTTGTAAGAAATTGTATTCTTAGCCAATTCTTCTATTTATAAGGACCCAACATTCTTAATATCAATAAAATCAATGTTTTATTTCCTGTAACATTTTGAAATATGAAACTGATTTGTGCTTCTGGGGTTTAATTTAATTTAATTGCAATGGAGTGCATGCTCCAGTAGGAATTTCCCTCCACACCCATTCTTCCCCTTTGCTGTACCCACCTACTTTTGCCCTCTACAAATTTAAACTTTAAATTCTTTCAGTATTTTTGTTAATTTATTCATTATTTATCTTCATAATTAATACCAATCCCTGACACCCTTACCTAAGAAAGAAAATCTTCCAACATCCTTGTGTCTGAAATCGAGTGCCAGCTTGTGGTCATTGTCATCTTTTCCCTTCCAAACACTACTCTTAATTTTTACACCAATATCTTTCTATCACCAGTAAGAAAATGTGATGGTTTTCCTCATTTCTTATCTCCTGGTATGTTTGCATCAAATAATTGGAATTATCAGGGAATTAAATTACTATTGATTGTGGTAAGCTGATGAAAGTGTTATAATAATTAGAACTGTAAGCTAAATGCCCTCTGAAATAGAGTACATTCTTTTCTGTGATTCAGTCACTATCACCCCATACCAATCAAATTAATAGTTTAAAGATTTTAGACAAGCCAAGTGGGAAAATTGTTGAACAAATTTTTGTTCATAGGTTATATAATTACTGTTTGGAAGTCTCATTATTTAACCTGCCTAAAACTTTCTTTTTTCTGTAACATAAAAAAAACCTGATATTCTAAGGCTAGCAATATGCCTCTTCTACACACTGTCCTTCACTAAACTGGAAAACCCTTAAGGAGTAACTAATATTCATAGCTCAGATATCCATTTTTATTTATTGTGAATCTTATCAAATTTTCTAGTAAATATGATTGAATATACAGTTCAGTTATATAGTAAGGATATAATGTTAAGGACAAAGAGGAAGGCCATCACTTATACAGCAGAAGATCCAACAACTTAGGTGCAAATAGACACAAAGCTATATATGTATATATATATATATATATATATATATATATATATATATATATATATATATATATATATATATATATATAAAATTGGGGGGGAGGGGGGGGGGGAGAAGCCCTTCTTCAGTTAGGAGATTTTTTTACAGGGTTATGACATTGCGTGGATTGAGGTTTGGTGAAATATGCAAGGGGCATGAATGGGGGTGGAGTTAATTTCAAAATTTAATCGTTCATATCAAATGATGACAAAGTGACTAATAATTAAATAATAAGTGTTATGAGTACATAGTCTGAGTACGGCACATGCAACAAATATATAAAGATAAGAAAATAAAGTACTGAAGGTAGGGAAGGGAGAAGATAAATCTGTCTAAGGTTGGAGGGCAGAGAATATCTGGTCCCCAAGATTTATATATATATATATATTCTTTCTTTTGCCAGCTTCCAGTTCTTAGGAACTGGTATCATCAGGCAACATTCTAATGGCTCTATATAGCAACTGATGAACTGATTGATGTTATGAGTCATAGCAGCACCACTACAAGGCAGTTGAGACTTGATTATGTAACAATATTCGAATTACAAATATTAATTAAAATTTTATTGAAATTTGCAGCTTAATATGAGCACTGTGAATAAAATAAACAGCCAAATTAAGACAAAAATGAGATTGTAATGAAATTAAAATGATTTATATATGACTGAAAGGAGTGACATACACGTCACTGTACCCATGGCAGCACTACATACTGGTTGTCTTTCTTACTTACATTATTAATGAAACAGAAAAATCTTATGGGCAAAGAAAATCACTATGGATAGGGTGAATAAACCCATTACTCAACAAAATTGAAGACAGGAGGGCAGCAACAAACAAAAAACACGAGTTGAACACAATTTTATAATATTTTGGTTTAACATTTGATTCGTGTAGAGAGATATGAACCATTTGGGAAGGGTGGTGTGTACACTGCATAACTGGGCATGGCTTGGAGAACAGGGTGGGAGTTGTGGGAGAGGAGGGTGGTGAATAAAACAAAGTGAGATATCAAATACTATAGAAAAACAACATTGCTGGTGGGGACAGAGCACAGAACAGATTCAAATACAGTTTATAAAGTTAAGTGATATTAATAAAAAATATAAATAATAAATAAATACACAAGTAGGGGAACAATAATGGAATAAATGATAAACAATAAGTGGTGGGTTTATTGGAAGGATCTTATTGGAGGTTGAGGCTGAGTGGATGCCTGGTGCTGAAAATGTGATGCTAAGCTAGTTCCCAACTGGTTCAGCAACAATAATAGTTTCATTAAAGACTTTGACAGCTGTACAAAACCATTGTTGATGGGAGGGGAGAACAGGTGGCAAATGCCACATTAGTGCGGCAGCAAGCTCAGGGATTGGGGGACAGTAAGTATTCCTGTCACCAGTTCATTACAACCACAAAATTTACTTTATCCAAATTAACTGTGTATTCCATTTAGCAATTTTTGCTCACGCATTCTTTCCTTCCAGTCTTGTATAGACTGGATAAGCCTGGAATGTTGTAAGGGGCAAGGCTGCATATCAGCCCAGCACACCTTAACTAGTAACTTGCACGTCCAGATAAATTTTATCAAATATTAAAATTGCATTCCAAATGTTCAAGATGATTGCATACCGTGAATATACCGTAGGAAATTAAATCAACTGTTTATTACAATGGTCGCCACTCCCAATTTAACATTCTGAGAGAAAAGGGTTTAAACAAACTATGAAAAGAAAGTCATTGTTCAGTTTTCACCGTTAATATATTCTGATATCAAAACAAAAGTTCACAATTACAGTTGATTAGGTGATCGGATGTCCTTTTCCAAACCCCTGAGAAATATTAAGTGACATAGTCATTGTTCCGATCAAGTTGCACTGTTTCAAAGGAAACCATTATGGCTGCCATCCAGCTTGTTGACAGTAACACCAACTCCTGTTTCTTGCACCCGAGCGACGCGGGTCCAACTCACACGGATTTCCAGGCCCAACTGAGCCAAACTTGGCCCAGAAGGCCCTAAATCTGACAACGAAATCCTCCCAACCATGTGACATCCATATTATAGTGCTTCCAAGATACTTGCAGTAGGGCTTTCAAATTTTAATATTATTTAGAGACAAAAATAGTAAATAACTTTCCCCCCTTGGGTGTTTCTCGAAAACTTAATGGTTTGGCCGTTATTAGTTTCCCCCATTAACTGTGTAGAAGCTCTTACTTCAGTGGTCTGCAAGTGTGTTCGTATGTGGAAATAGTTCAAAAAATATCCCTCCATATTTGGATTCAAATAGAAAAGGTTTAATCATGAATCTCTCTGAAAGTAAAGCCTACATAAAAAAATGAATTCTAGTATGGTATTCCTCGGTATCTAAGACATCATTTGAAAGTGATTTGATTCCCTGACTGTGCTTTTTTTAGCCGTAAAAAATTTAAATAGGCCAGCAATGTGTGAATTCGGATGCAGTGTCTTTTAAAAATTCCTATCAAACTTTATTTACTGTACAGAACTTCTCGAAAAGTTTGATACGGTGTTTAGGAAGAATTTAAGTTATAAGAATCGTATCGTTTAATATCTGAAATGCTTTAAATGTGAAGTATTTAATTTTTGAAAGTGCTGGTTGCTTAAAAATTTGTGTTTTCTTACTTTAAATGGTTTAAACTATGTATTACAATTTAAATATTGCAAAATTTAGTTTCTTCTATTTAATTATTATTATTAATGGTTCTTATCGCGTCGATAACTGTTGTAAAATGATGATGTTGTCACGTAGCAAAAAATTGACATTGTAAGAGAACATTTGGAAGAATATATATTTTTTGTGACTTTAAGATTGTGTACAGTGAACTTATTTCAAATTACCATTCACGTTTGGGGTTTGTTACAAACATGTGGTGATTGGATTATTTAAATATGTTATAGGTACCAGAAGATTACGGTCATGAACATTACTTGTTCAAAGTTAAGGCAGTGTTGCTTAGCCCCCAGCAAAGACTTTGTGCCTTACAACGTGTATCATTTATAATAGAAAACTATGAACTTAACATATGTTGTCAGAAATGTAGTGAGAAACCAAAGTACATTTTGCAGAAAGCTTTTTTGTGAAACAAACTTTCAACAGTGTGCTCCATCATATTCATCAGGTAGAGATAAAAAAACAAGAATTACCATTGGGCTGGCACTGTGTCACATATGGAACCACTCAAGTGCTTTTGGTGTTTTCAAACAGCTTACATACCTGATGGACAGGACAGAGCACAGCATTGAGACATTATGTTTCAGTGTGTGAACAAAGGCTTCACTGGTGTGTTGCTGAAATATAATCTTTATAGCTTCTTCAACACCATCTGACAGAGAACCTGTGAAGATTATATTCCATTATGTTTCAGTAACGCCATATGGCTACAAACACATGAAGAGTTCATTTTTAAATGGTTGAAAAGCTGTTCTCCATTGTGCTCATAAGTAATTACTTCAGAGCAACTAATAATTATCTGCAACAACTGTTTCTTAGTGAAATTTAATAATTATGAAATTTGGAGGTTTTTTTAGTTACATTTATGAATGTTCCTCAATCAAATAATGCATAGTTGAAGAGGTACATAGCAATGGGTAAGTGGAGGTGAAGAAATTAACACATGATACAAGAAAGTTGTAAACTGGACAAGTAAGTCAAAGACCAATTACAACCAGGGCCATATTTATGATCTGTAGGCCCCAGGGCTATAACTGTGGTGCAGGCCAGTATATAATATCCTTGTATATTTTTACTGTCATTACAATATTTGTCATTAAAAGGGTTATTAATTTAATAATAATTAATATACTAGGATAACTTACTGAGAACCAAAGGCTCGAAATGTGTTTTCTGTATCGTATCCAAGGCTGAAGAGATTACCAAGTGATGCTCCCATGTTCAATTTTTCAACTGATGATTAATAGATTAGGTTCTTCCTACTGTAGTTGTGTTGTTGCAACTAAACACCCTCATCAAAAAAACACAGAATTACAAGCTCAAAAGTTTTAATAGCACAGTATGGATGAGTAGGCCTACAAACAATAAAATATTATTTATATCTCCAAAGCACACAATACAGATTAAAAACACAATATTGATTATTCACATATGCATGTCAACAGGAAAATAGTGACTAAACTGTTTTAAGAAAGCACTCCACTAATCAGAGCCTTCCCGTGCCATACCAAGCAGCTGAGATTCCTGAATGCAGAATAAAGTTTTTTATTAAGTGACTTAAAACAACAAACTAAATAAAAATGAATTAAAAATAAAATTAATATTGAATTCTAAATACACCTATTTCAGTTACAAACGAATGTAATTCTTTATAAATCCTTACTTTCAAACAAAACGTTAAAACTTAGACCTCCTACCACTACTTGCTGTTTACATTGCATACAAAATGGTTTTATCGTACCTAACCTTCTGGACATGAAGATTAGGGAATTTTAGTTCATATTGCAGATGTATAACAGTGACATCAACCTACATTCAGTATACTGCAACCTGATGTTACAAGGGTTGTAAGTCCTCACCGTTGAGCCACAAATTTGTTAATTTTTGGGATATGTGCATTGAAATATTATTTTACAGTACACTCGTACTTCAAAGAATTGAACTGTGCATGATCGAACATTGTTTTTGATTTTTGGGAGCATTTAAGGACTTTCGGTGCTAAAACCATTTCGGAAATAGGTTACTTTCTTTGCATATGTCTTTTTTTTGCCTAAGTAGCTTATGCCTAAATGTGGCCCTGATTACAAAACTTTAAATTTTTCCAGTGTTTTTAGTATTTTAATCACTTCCCATCATAACTTACTTCCTGACTGACAGATGTGGTCACTGCTCTTGTATATATTATTAACTTTTTCATCATAAATGTACTATATAAATATACGTTTTTATGTGATAATAATAAAAAATTCTGTTTCCCATATCATATAACTTACAACAAACCTGGTAAATTACATAGCAAATATAATATTCTTATGTACGAGACAAACAATTATTACATTTTAATTTGGTAATAGTATATTTGTTAAAAGGTTGGGATTCTTTTTTATGTTAGGCTGATTTATAAAATTAATCAATAAATATGTCAAGAAATTTAGTAATTAATGATATGTTAAAAAAATAAATTACCATCTTTTCTTTGAAATGGATTTATTAATTTTGTCTTTCAAAGATCTGTTTAGGGTAGAATGGAAATGTACTAATATGCCATGATCATGGGCGCCGGGAGTGGGGTGCAAGGAGGTGCACTTGCACCCCCCTGGCATCCCGGGTCGCCCGTAAATTTGGGCCGATAGGGAGTGGGGATGGTGCACCCCCCTACATCCCGCATCCCGGGTCGCCGTGTGGTCAGTAGTAGACCTAAAAAAAAAAGAAAAAAAAAAAAAAAAAAAAGGTCGCCCGGAAATTTTTGGGCCGATAGGGGGGGGGGGCCTGGTGCACCCCCCTAGAAGCAATCCTGCCGGCGCCCATGGCCATGATTTAGTTACTTTTGTGATGTTGTGTTATAATTGTTATTGTATATGATACTTGGTATAGTGTCTAAAGCAGTAATTGATGATTTATTTTTAGAGAAAAGATCATAATGAGCCAGCTTCGATCCTAAAGCCAATAAAATAACCACAAATATTATAAAGTAGAGAAAATATATCTTATTTGGTGCCTCATTAGTATATGTTTTAATTAAAACCATTTTATTGCATCAAACACTCCATGTGTTTCTTAATTACTATATTAATCAGTGTATTTATATTTGCAGATGACAACATTACTTTGGCTCCATATTTTTCAATAGATCAGAAGTTCTTTGATCAAAAAGTAAGAGAACTAGTACTACGATATAACTACACATTAAATCCTGAGGGAATATATCAAGCAATAAAATACATGTATACTTATTGGCCAGATCCTAACAATACAGATTATATCCGAGAGCACTACATCGATGTGAGTAAATGTCAAATTATGATTCCTTAGAAACAAAGAAAGAAGTCTTCATTTTATGGTGCGGCAGACAGAGTAGTGCATACATAAAGAGGCATAAAAATAGAACTAAATAAAATTATTATGTAGTTATTATAATTCAGCAGAAAATAACAAATGTGACAACAGATTGATTCTTGGCTGTCCAGGTGACACCACATCATGATGTGTGCAGCCATTTCAGTCATCCTTCTGAGGTCTTCTTCAAGGGCAGGAGGATGGTCAAAACGTCAGCTGCATACATCATGACACGGCATCACCCGGACAGCCAAGAATCAACTGAATCTGGTCGCGGAAGCCTACAATTACAAATGTGTCAACAATTCTCGCAGAAAATCAGTAATTAGAACTCTTGAATAACATATCCATGTACTTGAGGAAATAGACTGAAAAAACTTAACATTGTCAGTTCTTTTACATTTAAAGATGGAAATATTTCATGTATAGGCAAACCACTGGTATGCGCTTTGATGAATTTCTAAATGTATGTATGATATGGTTTCATCCTATGATGTATTTAATACCAAAAAAATTTTAATAGATTTTTTTTTCAAAACAATACTGCATTTAAGAAATGTTTCTTGGACGAGAAACATTGCAAGTAGAAAAAATACCACTGCACGGAAAGTCATTGTACAATGCGGGAGTCATATTCAGCCATTGAAGTTATTCCAGAAAATATCTTATACTGTTCTGTGTCATTTGATAAAATGTAACCAACCTTTTGTTTTGTTTTGTTTTGTTTTACAGATGATGTCAGATTTTCTATATAGGGCTCCAACAGATCAAATAGTGAAACTTCTTGTAGAGAAAAATGTTCCCGTGTACATGTATGTTTTGAATACAACTATAGAAGCATTTAAACTTCCTTCATGGAGGAAATATCCTCACAATACAGAACATTATTTCCTTACTGGAGCACCTTTTATGGATGTTGGTAATTATATGAAAATCAAGTATCTTTTACCAGTCCTGTCTCAGAGTGTAATATATATATATATATATTTGATGTCTTGATCACTGTATATTGGGAGTAAAACCATGTGATAGTACTTAATAATTCAAACAGCTAGATTTTGCCAACTAAATACCAAGTGTAATAACTCTGAATTATTGTGTTACTTTGCACTGGGCTATAAAATGGGAGATGCAGTGAACTCAGCCATGATTCTAGGAACAGATTTTGTACAGTGCAACATGATGATTGTGAAAATGAATCTTACAAGTCACGATGGTTAGAGGTGGTATTTGGTAGGAGGTTGGATTATACACATTTCCAACTTTGAAAATTTACAAGAGGGTGTAAGTTACTTATTATCTATCACTTCAAAAATGTCGCTAACGGAAATTGTGTGCTAGATTCTTGCAAAATGTCATTTTATCTTGATAGTATATCATCATGTGTTTACAGTATTTCTGAGTTATAACAGTTCGAAATTTTATACTGTCTCAATAGTATACTATTGAAATTACATAGTATATGTAAAATGAAACCAGTTATTAAACAGTTGTAACAACGATTTAGCATAAATTATTGAAAATTATTCATCTATGCCAGGAAATAGAATGGTACAAATATTTAACAAGATAGATTCACTAACATATATCGTCAACAGACAATGAGAAATATGTTGGGTTGAATTTATAGTCGCATAATAGTTGTAAAGTTTGTCAAATGCAATGTTGCATGTAAAAAAAATAAAAAATCACTGATATAACTGCCTGTACAGTTGGGCAGAGGGAAGAAAAATATTAAACATCTGGAATTGAAAAACCAGTTAAATCGGTTATGGGAGGAACCAGTATGCGATAGTATAGCTAGTTCTCGGCACAAATTTAAGAATCGCCAATACTATAGTCTCAAAAATTATATATATTTATGTTGCTTAGAATAACTATTAGATTATTTTTTGTTGAAGTACTCATCTGTGCTGAATGATACACTAGTTATGTCGCTGGAAAAAATGCTGCTAGCTACAAGACTGATGTGTTGCCCCGCTGCGTGAGTTACTCTACCAAAGCTGTGAAGTCACATCATAAGGTCGTACCATTCAAGATGATGGATAGGCCACTGTCTCTTGATGTTTCAGCAGCTACGCTCAATGAACTTCAGTCATAGATCACCATTACTGATCATTGTTGCAAAAATGTAACTGCCCACCACTGTCCCACGTGTTGTGGAAGGATTATCCCTCACAATTTTCACTAGTAACTATGTTGTGAAATAGTTCCTTGTTTGGAATTATCATGCGGAGAGTGATGGGTTTGAGAAATCTTCCATAAATTTAGTCTTTGACTTTTCAGTTCTTCAATAACATCCCTATTGTTGACCATGTAGTAGATAAGTTTCTCATTAACAAATACTTTGCCATTCAGACACAGTTCAAACTTCAATACACAAAACTTAGATATACGTCATCCCTATACTTAGGGGAACAGGTTTGTAGCATTAACAAAGAAAGTCATTCAGTAAGAGGTGCATTGCTAAATGAAAATTCAAAAGCTATTGTACAATCTTTGATTCATAAGGATTATTATATTTAACTTATGGGGTCCAGAACCAAAACCATATTTACCCTTCAAATAAACTAGACAACAGGTCTTGGTTCAAAATTTGAAGCTTTGAACACAGTGAAACAGGATGGCACCTTCGCTCATACTGTAAAACAACATTCACACTCTTGCACTAAGCTTTGCCCGCCATCAAACTTTCTGGTTCATGAATCATCAACACATCACTTCAATCTTTGAAGGAAATCCTATTTTCAATTCCATCACCACTGGTCCTGATTATGCCTGATCCATACGAGAATCCACCAATAGTTAATTTAAATTAATTGATTCTTCTCCTGTGATTACAGATTCTCACTACTCATTATTCAAGCCAACAATGCAACACACTCCACTCTGACCAACTAATTACAAGATCCCTCAGTTTTTCCAGAATCTCTTTTCTGGATTACTTCTGAAACACATTACGTAGCATTTCCATCGCTCCTATCCACTTAACAACTTGAAGCAACACTTGTAGTCATTTTACTCATGTGCCACACCAGCAGCTTGCTTCCACCTCCCACACTAACTAGCTTCTGACTACTTTCAACAATTACTCCACTGTTTCTACACTGTTTGCTTTTGCACTCGATAATACTTCAAGAAAAACTGAGACTTGACAAACAATCTTGTTTAAAGCATTTCTTTGACTCTCTTATACTGCAAAATGTATTATGTAAATTCAAAATATTACACAAACACATTAAATCTGATAAATGCCTATCCACTTTTATTAAACTTTCCGCATATGAACCTGATATAATGCTGTCTCACCACAAAATTTCAATCAAAGCTCTTTATTCATGGTTTTGCTATTCACATTTTCATTCTTCGTGGATAAAATAATTGTAACAATTTTCTGTACTTGTGGATGAAAATTTCATTATCCACAGATTTGAGGCTAAAGTTATTGTAATTTCAACAATTAATTGACTATTTATTTACCAGCAATCAGAATGAAATACCGTAATCTTTAACTTCTCAGTGCATTTGAAACACTTGTTCTTTGATGAAAGGTGCTTGGTTACACACAACATTCTGGATTTCAATAAATCCCATTTCATAACCCATATAATATGAATGAATGCAATCTATGTGAAATTAAATAAATATATAATTTTGTAGACTGTATTTTGATTTATAATCTTGATCAGTTTATTTCCTTTTGTTTGCTATGTCCAAAAATCCTCTCATACCAACATTTGACCATATCTGGAGTACTTTTTGCATTGAGTTCGCTCCGAAAGATTAGCAGGTTCTATTCTTCACACTTACAAAACACTCAAAATCATTGCTCAATAAAAGTTACTTTCTTTGTTTACTTTATCAGTATCATCAATATTTCTTAAATCAATAACCTTCTTTGGGTTTCCACGAACTTTATCACTTCCAATTTCCTCCATATTTTTTCTACATTATTCTCTTTCAAAATCACTGTACCCAATTTCCAACTCAGCTAACATTTTCTCTGTATTTTCTTCATCACCATCTCTTCTGTTTCTGCTATTTTTCTTGTCACCATTAATACATTTTTCTTCTTTTCTCTTGTTAATCACATGTCCTGTCACGGTCACCATGTCGCATATAATATGAATGAATGCGATCTATGTGAAATTAATTAAATATATAATTTTGTAGACTGTATTTTCATTTATAATCTTGATCAGTTTATTTCTATAGTTTGTTTGCTTAAAAGTCCTCTAATACCAAGAACGACCGTGTTTGAGACAAGATTTGCAGGTTCTTTTCTACTCAAGATCTATCAATTTTTTCTCCGCAACTATTATTTTCAAGCTTCTTTGCTCGATTATACTATTTTTCTCTCCACCTCTACCAACAATTCTCTTAACTGCTTTCTTTTTTTTCCAGAGATCATATATCCTTTCAAGCATCTCTGACCAAACAATATTTATTAAACTTGCTATTCTTTTTTATAAATTCTTTTAACTATTAATTTGCCAATATTATGGCCTTTATGAGTATGAATATATAATTTGACTTGTTTTTAAAGAGCTGTTATGTTACAGTTGCCCTTTTGACTTTTTACCACAGTTGGGGTATTCATCACAAATTTTGAGTGCACAGGACACGTTCTTTCAGACACTCATTTCATTTGCAGTTTATTATATCGACTAAATTTTTTTAAAAGTTGGTTCCCACTTCAAAAAGGTCTTTCGCCACTTAAACTAAAATTAGAATAGCTCGATCACTGATGTATTGGTGTGTCGTTTCTACTAATATCAATAAATCAAATTTACAATCAATCGGACAATCAGGGGAAAAGTAATTCTATGTCTTCAGCTCACTCTTAGCCGACTCTGTATGCTTAGTCTGTTGTGGCACTGTGATGGCGTCTGACATTGACTCGGGGTTAGCTGGTTCAAGTACTGGTGGTCGAAGAAATTTTCATCATCAGGCAAGGTAGGAGCGGTGATGGTGCACTATTCTTAATCAACAGATCATGCGCTTACATCCTGCGTTAAATGCCAAACATCTCCATAGAGCATGTCGATTCGTCCGTCAGATGAGATCATTATGCTTGGTGGCCCCCTTGGAGTCTTTCAGAAGATTAGGCACCAAATTACATCCTCAAATTTCTTTCATCTCTCATCCATATGATAAACATAACTCTACACTGAAAAGAAAAAACACATTATCACAGTCATCCTCAGTTACAACAACACTTACAAACACTTTCACACTGGGGAAGGAAATTGGAAACCACTCCACTTCATCTGCTTGGTCATTCCCATGGATTGGTAAACATCCCCCATGGAAATCATCTATATCCGTACACAGCCTTTAGAGTAGAAGAACCATACAGTCTCCCTAAAAGTAAGGTAAATGAAAGGAAGATCAAAATGGAAAACTGTAGAAACATTTAAGTCTTTGTATATTCTTTATAAATCAAACTCAAATAACTGGTAGCAGGGAGTTGAGAGCAGTGATTATCAGCTTCAAACCTTTATGATGATGCAAGTTAGTTTCCATGAATAGTGACAATAACCCAGATTATAAAAATTACACAAAATAAAAACCTTTGAAGGCTATATAAAGTTTTCTTCACTTATTCAAAAGTTTTCTAAGTTTCAACTATACATCACTGAAGAGAGTCTACCTCCAAAATAGCACCATATTTCTAAGCCTGAAATGCTGCCCAGGTCTACTTTGCCTATTGCCACTACATGTACTATTTATTTCTATTTTCTGAAATAAGTTTAGTGTAAGAATTTATCATGGTCGATAAACCCAGTATATGCCTCGTCTCTTTAATTTTTGGCTTTCACGTTAGATTTTTCAGTATAGAAAAATTTGTTTCCAATTCATTCTACTTTCTTTTGACAGCCATACAAAACTATTTATGGTTTATTGAGCAAAACGTTTTACTTTTTCCAGCAAGTGCCTGTTAGTTATACTTGGAATTAAATATCTACTTTTTTTCTTTATATTTTAAAATTTCCTTATTTTTGTATGAAAACCTGTATTGAAAACCTTTTAATTTTGAAGTGTTAAAATCTTATTATCAGATACACGATACTGTTAATCATCAATGAAAATGTTTCAAATACATTAAACTGTGCTCATATTATTATTCATTATACTATTGTGTTTATTTAAATTCAAAACTCCACTTCTTTAGTGCTGTTGTTATTAATTTATACCAAATTTTACATGTCTTTTTGTCAGCTTAACTTTGCATTCATTAATAAAAAAATATTTATATTTAGTCTTCTGTGCTAAAGCTTCTTTTAGTATGAGAAACTTTATTGGGTAACTATTTCTCCATTATTTAACTGAATAAATCTTGTTTCTTTCAACATTTCAAATCCTTTTGTCAACATTAACAAAAATCAACTGTTAGACATGATCTCTCGTAAATAACTTTATGGAAGGAAACTTCACATTGATAAACCACATATAAAAATGATTTTATTTGCTCTTAAAGTTGTGGAAATGCTGTCTATAAATGGCATCAACCTGTTGCCCACCCTGCAACACTCAGTAGTGATTGAACCCTCTCTCGTTCACAAATCAATACAAAACTAACTTTTTAGGGATGCAATATAGCTGAAGGCCTTACTACGTTACAGTCATCCTTTGTTAGATACAATCCTCTACTAATCTCTTCTTAACTTTATAAAATTCACATCTGTACTACATTTAGCATTGGTATCCATCATCTTTATTTTGCATTATGTTTACTTCTTCACAGTGTATGAATGATAGACTTGAATCAAAATTTGTAGAGGTAAATATGGGAATAAATAATAAACAGCATTCTCATATATTAGCCAATCATAAAACAGGCTACATATCTTGAAAAAACTTTTTTATTTTTCAGAATTCTTTCCAAAAAAACCACGCTTAGAAAGACAAATGTGGACACGTAGTGATCGAAATATGAGTCATTTCTTTATGAAAGCTTATACTAATTTTGCACGATTTGGGTATGTATTTGTTTGAATTATTCAATTTCAGTAAATAATATACCTTAGTTTTAAATATTGCTCCATTTTGGACTTAAATATAAATTTTTAATAATTTTGTACTTATCGTCTTTAAAAATTCCATGGTTGGTTTGACTTAGCAGTGTATGAGATTCAGTGTTAACCATCATAGATTTCTTCTTTAATGTACAATTAAAAATAAAGATCACAAATTTGAATACTGTTGTTGAACGCTTAAGTTTTTTGTTTTATATATACACACCTGTATTAGAATAACAAAGAATGTTGTACAGCCATAGTAAATGAATTTTCAGCAAACAGTTTAATGCTAACAGTATAGTTTAGTATTTAATAGCATGTTGGAAACATGTATGGTTAAATCAGAGTGGTAATTAATAAACTTTTTGTTCACATATCAGCATTAAACTGTTAGTGAAAGATATGGTGAATTGTTAATCATAAAGCTTAAGAAAGTTGTGCTGGTGAAAAATTATACATCTGCATATCCTCAGCACCAGACATCCTATAAAGTGCTTCTTGAGGTTATTCTGACATTAATAACCTTTCAATTCCACCAGTCCTGGTGATGACTGCATACCAGATCACTCTCATTAGAAAGCAGAAACAGTATGTATAAGTGAGCTGTTTAACAAACACAAAAATATAATCAATAGAGTTTGATTAAATCTCTGACAGAAAATTAATGCCTCCTAATGTCCATCAATTGGTATCACCTTTCTCATGACTCTCTAGTTTAATATCTATAAATCTTTATCGTTTCACAGTGCAGTGTTTTTTCCTGTCTTTTGTAAACCTTTATTCCTACTTGTAAATATAATCAATTTTCACAATTTGATACCATTCCTCATCATTCACATACTTCTTACTCATTTCTGTTGGATATGAATACTATAAACTTGTCATTTTGTTTCAGAGCAGCGTATTTTGTATCAGCAATTGTCATTTGCATGCAATTTTCTTTTTTTCTCAGGGACCCTACTCATACACAGATCCTTGGACTTCACTTTGAAATGGCTAGAAATGGACAACTAAAATACTTGAACCTAAATACTACATATAATACCACAATTAAACTTAATTATCGACAAACAGAAGCAGCTTTCTGGACCATGTATCTGCCAACAGTTATTGGGCGGCTTATTCCCACATACCGGCCTTACACAGAGGTAAGTAATCCCCTTTTCTAAAAAGTGTGTTCAGTCAAAATAATAATAGAAGATGATATGTGACTAAGGGACCGTGCACAAACTACGTGGCTTGGTCCATGGAGGGAGGGGGGGAGGGGGGGTTGGATGGAAGGCTACATGGGGGGGACGGGAAGGGGGGGGGTTCCAAGCCAGGCCACGTAGCTTTCCTATCATAACATTTTTCACAGTTAAAATGATCAACAGAACTCACAACAGCATGTGAATATTTATTTCCCTCAGTTAATTATCTCCGTATGTAATTTACAATAGTCTGAAAAGAGAAAACAGTACAAAATGTCTTCTGGAATCAAAAGGGGAAAAAGGCTATGTGGGGGGGGGGGGGGAAGGGGGGTGGAGGCAAAAGCCATGTAGTGCTACGTGGGGGCAGAGGGGGTTCACAGGAGGCCAAAATGGAGCTACGTGGTTTATGCACGCTCCCTATGCAGTAAAATAATCATGCACGTATTTATTTCATTTATCATTGTTATTAAATGTATCAAATCAATTAAAACACAATTTGAAATGTTCACCCATTAATTATTGGTAGGATATTAAATCATAAATGCTCTTTTAATGCCTATGTATTAGTTTTTTAAGTATAAGGGCTATTTTTTTTAATGTCCAATCATGTTTCAAAGTAAGCATGTAATACGCGGAAGTTAAATCTGTGTGTTATGTAACTGCACAGTTTCCCCACCACAACCTCTGCCTTTTGGTCCAATGCATCAGTCACAGCTGAGCTATGGGCAATTGAACATGGCCACTGCAAAATGCTCCCACCAAATGCTAGTTACGAAGTGTTATCTGTTTTCTACAAGCAGAAGGATGTAGTGCCACTGAAATCCATTGCAGAATGTGCAAATTGTATGGTGAAAACTTTATGAGAATGGTGGTCTATGGGAATGTTGTAGATAATTTAAAGAAGGGCGAATCGACGTCCTTGATGAAGGTGGACAAAGGCACAAGACTGTCGCTAGTGTTGCCCTTGTTCAGCGCATTGATCAGGTGGTCATAGACAAATGAAGGTTTACAATCAGTTAACTTTCTGAATAATTTCCAGAGATTTCCAGGTCTGCTTTGTACATAATGCTGCAAGACCTGGGATACTGGAAGTTCTGTGCCTGCTGGATCCCAAAAATGCTGAATGACAACGACAAAATGCAACACATGTCATGCAATGCATGTTGTCAACACTCATTATCACACTGAGGGGGACAATTTTATTTTTTTCCAATCATTGCTATCCGTGAGATTTGGGTCCTGTATGACAATCCTGAAACAAATGAAGCAATAGATGCACACACATTCTCCAAGCAAGCTGAAAAAGTTTAAACAGATGCTGTGCCAAAGGAAAACAATGGCTACTGTTATCTGGAACCAAAAAGGAGTATTATCAGTGGACTTTCTTTATCAGGGGACTACAGTAACAAAGGAAGTTTATTGTGAAACTTTAAATCCTCTCTGCAGAGCTATCCTAAACAATTGAAGAGGAATGATCCCATCAGGCCTGGTTTTGATCTATGACAGTGGCCGACCAACTGTGCCAGGGTAACAAAAGACTTTCTTAAACAGTTCAAGTGGGAACTTTTGGGCCATTCACCATATAGTACGGATTTAACACCAACTGATTTTCATCTGTTTGGAGACTTGAAAGCGTGTCGAATCCCCATCCGGGCATCCAGATTTGGGTTTTTCCATGGTTTCCCAAATCACTCCAGGCAAATGCCGGGATGCTTCCTTCGAAAGGCCATGGCCGAATTCATTCCCATTCCATGCCCCCATCCTTTCCCCCATCCTTTCCCGTCTCTAAAGACCTGGCTGTTGAGAGACGTAAAGCAGTTAAAAAAAAAAAAAAAAAAAAAAGCGTGGTCGGGTGGACAATGCTTCACCACTAACTGAGAACTTCAGGGTGTCATCAAGATGTATCTCTCCTCAGTGGCAGCTAACTTTTTTGAAGAGGGCATCGAGAAGATTGTGTCACAATATGACAAATGCCTCAACCACTTTGGAAATTATGTAGAAAAATTAGTAAGTCTCTGTTGTACTTTTGATAGTTAAATTATTGTGTTATTTGTCTTTTTTTAAAAAAAAAAAAGAGAGAGAGAGAGAGAGAGAAATAGCCCATTAGAGATTGAAAAAAAAGGCCCTCACATAAAAATATCACACAACATCTGAATTGTGAAACTTGAAAAAAGTTAATGAACCATTTTTGCAGAGGAAAATAAATTAACAAAAAGAGACGTAAACATACAGTAGGTTAACCATAAATTTGATAAAATTGTGCATTGACTTGAAAATAGAGGCAGCTGTTTACTCATAGATGAAGATCAGCAATGATATAGCAATAGAGTAAAAATGAGCATAAAGCATGATTATGTGTGTAGGGATACTGCAATTGACAAACTTCTATCACAGTATGCTATCTAATTTTGTAGGCTCAGTCCGCACTCAACTCGATAGTTGTTGGCTGGAGCTGACATCACTGAATGCTGTCACGTGCCTGGCCTTCATTAGCAAATGAATGGTGGACAGATATATTACTAAAAATTCAAGATTATAAGCACAATGTAATAGCAAAACAACTATAAAGAAATTACTTGTCACAATTCTTTAATTAGTTTTGCTTTTCACACTTCCTGCAATGGCAAAAGTATTTTCTCTGACCATCATTCCATTATGCAAAATTCCAGCATTTACATATCACATAATTTAACTACCTGAGTTCTACATTTCAACCCACCTTATAACAGACAAGAGAAGCAGCCACATGTCTTCAAATTCATCAACCACATTCTAAGATAAGAACAAGACCCACTGACAGTATGTTATGAAATTTCCTCCTCCAACATTTTTGCGTAGACTTTGCCTTTATCTGACTCCTGGGACAAAATTCCAGTATCCTTAGTCATCAATACATTTGGATTGCTCTTTTTCAAGTAATAGAAGACTTTTACTATAATTGTTATTAAATTAGTTGTGATATAGTGTTATAACTGAGTAACAATTTTCCAATGGACCTACTTTGGCATTACAGAAACTTATACCATAAATTCTTTTATTGATTGAGATGGGTTGTTTAAAATCTCCCTTGATTCTAGATCTGGCTCCATAACCTACAAATGATTATTTTTCTAAAATGTATGGCATTCAGTATTTTTATTATACTTGTGTAATAAATTCTTTCACTGTTTAAGTAAATTGTTTAGTTTTCCCTGAGTAATTTTTTTCAAACCCTGAAAAAATTTGAATACTCCCTTATGCCTAGAAGCAAGTGCTAGTTTGTGTTCATGGTCATTTTTTTCCCTTCTTCACGTTTCTTCTAATTCTTCTGCCACTATTAATTCAGGCCTAATCACCAGTATTTTTCTTATATGATCCAACACTATCTGCAGCCTTGCTGTTTTATCATTTCAATTATTGATTGTGATCTGTACCAATTTCCACAATCAAATCTAGCTGTTCTCTTTTACACCCTCTCCAATTTCTGTATTTGATACCATGACAGTCATGTGGGCCTCATAATAACACACCATACACAATTGAGCTTTTTGTCTCACAACTGGATTACAACACAGGACTTGCATAATTGTGTCTCCTTTATCATATTCCTCAGATCACTTTATCAGTGCTATTTATCTTACATCAATCCTCCTTTAGTATAACTCCTACAAATTCTCCAGCCATGCATTGAACTAGGTTTCAAAATACCTGTCCTTTGATGGTCCTGCAGAAGTAGACCTACACCTCTCCCATGGTTACTACCAGCAAAAGAACCTTTTCTTCCTATTTTTCACATTTGTGTGTCAATTCCTAAAGGTCTGATGTACTTACTTAACCCTACACAGCAGTCTTCCTTCCCTGTCTCAGTTGGCAGGTAGCATGTACTTTTAATTAATTAATTTTAATTGCAATGGAGCACATGCTCCAGAATCAATTCCCTTAGTCATCTAAAAAAGGGCCATCCATAAATTACATCACACCTTGAGGGGGGGGGGGTTCAACAAAGTGTGACAAGGGTGGGGACGTGTCATAAACTTTGTGACATCACATGCATAATTTGTATCACCTGTTGGCTCGTGGCAGAAGATGAAGATGATGTTGACACATCAAATGTTCCCAACACCATCGAAATCAAGATTGAATTGACTATTATGCCAATAATAAACAGTATCAAGGAATGGGTTCAAAATCCATGGACATGATGAATCAATTTTGTATCATTAATTCGATTTTTTATGGTTTTTTTTTATATTTTCTTAAATGTTTGATTTATTGTTGATATATAACTTTTTAACTAGAAATACATAAATCATTTTGGAAGTGCTGTGTTAATTTATAAATTTAAAAAATTGCATAATATGTGACGTCACACCAGGGGAGGGGGGTCCCACAAATGTGACAACCTGTGACATGGGGGGAAGGAGGGATCAAAAAAATCATGAAATTTGGGTGACGTAATTTGTGGATGGCCCCTAAATACACCTTTCAATTATTATTTTAATTAACTTACATACTTTTAGTGTTAAATTCCTCCCCAATCTACTTTTGTGATTCACGAATTTTAATTTTTCTCAACCTTGCCTTCATCTTGTTTATCCTAAAGTGTTTAATTTAATTTAATTGTGATCTAGTGCATGCTACAGTAGTAATCAGTTTATTAATTTCTTATTTTTATTATTATTTATCTTATATATTGAAAATAAGATAGTATCGGGCGAAATAACCCATCACTTTCCGCAGATGAAGGCAAGAGGACCAAACAAACACAAGAAAATAATGTGTTGGTTTTTGTTGTTTTGTGTTTTTGTTTTTTTCCCTTGTATTTGTCTGGCTCTACTGCCTTCATCTGTGCTAACTGACTGGTTATTTTAGTTTTAGTTATCCGATTTTTTTGGTGCTTAATGGCAGTTTTACTCTCGCCATCATCCAATTCTATACTTTCACTGTAAATTCTATCATCCATCTACTTTTGCATCTTATAAATTTTAAATTCTTTCAGCATTATTGATAAATTATTCATCACTTGCCTTGTTAATTTATTCCAAGCCCTGACAATTCCCATGTGTTGCTAGCTCCCAACTTTACCTTTATCTCTTCTCACTCAACATCACACCCTTCTATTCTGAGCTTTAAGAACTCTAATTATTTCAGCTTTCCCCATGATCCTTTCTTCCAGGTGTCTTAAACAAAGTAGACAAAACTGTAGGAGAGCCTTACTAAACAATCCCATTTCCCTTCACGACTACATTCCCCCCAGTGAAACCACTTCTCATTCTCACTGCAATCCAAACCATTTGCCACATCCCTAAGGCATGTGTCACAGTTAGTGTTGTAAAAAAAACGGGTTTTTTTCTGGCTTGAAAAAAAAAAAAAACATGTTCCAAAAAAAAAACATGTTTTTTTTTACAACTACTAAATCTCAAATTTGTAACGCAGTTATCGTTTCAAATGACTGTTTTAGAGTTTATTCTAAGTACTTATCTTAGTTTAAAATCTACTATATTTTTCTGGTTCAGTAGGAAAAAAATTACGAAAATATTGGCAAAATTGACTGAAATTTTCTTTATGAACGGGGATTTCCCGAAGAGACTAGGTTGCGCGAGATGGAATCCCCATTCCCCATTGTTTGGATTATACTTGCTATTTGAAATAGTGCTGCCAGCCCTACAAAATTACCTACAGAGCTTTTAAAAAAATTAGGAATTTAAAATTTATCCACAGCTCTTTTTTATTACTTATTGGGCTTTCGTTATATTCGTATACTTGTTAACTTTCATTAAATTGTCAGTAAGGGAGCGTGCATAAACCACATAGCTCCATTTTGGCCTCCTGTGAACCCCCCCTCCTCCCCCACATAGCCCTACGTGGCTTTTGCCCCCCCCCTGCTCCCCCTCCCCCCCCCCCCCACTCACGTAGCACGTAGCTTTCTTCCGTTTTGATTCCAGAAGACATTTTGTACTGTTTTCTCTTGTCAGACTATTGTAAATTACATACGGATATAATTAACAGAGGTAAATAAATACTCACATGCTGTTGTGAGTTCAGTTACTCATTTTAACTGTGAAAAATGTCACGAAAGGAAAGTTACGTGGCCGGGCTCGGAACACCCCCCCCCCCTCCCACACGTAGCCCAGCGTAGCCTTCCAGCTAACCCCTCCTCCCCCCCTCTGGACCGAGCCAAGTTGTTTGTGCATGGTCCCTAATTATGAATCGTTTCCTTGCAACCGTTGGTGTAAACAAACAATTGAAAAGAAGTAAAGCTCCTATTTTGTATGATAATAGATTTAAATTCAAACTTAAAAGACCGTAATACAGAACTAACGGCGCAGTCTTTATGCACAGTGTGTACTTTGCTCACAATTAAAAAATTGCAATCTCAAAATCTTTTGCGTACAATACAAGAACAATCAGTAAAAGAAAATTTAACTATTTCTGAAGTTATGGATCCTGAGGAGACAGAAGAGGAGACAGAAAATTCCGACACCGATCGAACTAGTGTTGGTACTAGTGAATGTGGTACTGACATAGAGGATGAATAAAATTATGTTACCTATATAGATACACTTATGAATCATTATGTGAGACATTATATGATTCAGTAAGACTTAAAACACACTTGTAAAATGGAAGTTCCTTAAATAAAACTATAATTATCAAATATATTGCTTTCTGAAAAAAAACAAAATCTAGAAAAAAAACACGGGTGCTAGGTTTTTTTTTCATGTTTTTTTTCACAAAGCTGAAAAAAAATTTTTTTTTTTTTCAGTTTGCAACACTAGTCACAGTACACTGCCATATTTTTTTTTCTAATTTATTCAAAAAATATGAAAGACAGCAACAATTAAAGATACTTCCGATAATATTCCTTAAATTTTATTTAACTTCTGATGCCTCCTAAGTGGACCTTGAAGGTAAAATGATACTTCATTTAGCTAGTCACTTAGTATGTGAATAATTTTATAATGCACTTAACTGTTTCTTTTTGCATATTTAATTTATTAACTTAATCTATTTTTACACTTTACTGTAATACCTATATAAAATGTGTTTATAAAACTGAGAAAAGTTGTTACATACATTAATGAATTTAAAAATTAAACTACAGTGGAAGTTTCTTGGACTGATTTGGTGTATCTATTATCATTCAATCAAAATTACTAGACAGTGAAATGGATATCACATAAGTTATGAGGAAAACACATGAGATAATTTTAAGAGAAAATTATTATTATTGTTATTATTAGTAATAGATTCTGCTTCCTCACTTTTACCAATTTGACTAATGGAGATGCTTGAAAGTTGTAGATCATGCTGCTTGTGAACTATTCCATGTCATTTGCAAGGGGATCAGTTGTGTTCACCCTTGAGACTCACCACTTGACTCATTTGGTTATCTGCAAAACCCTTTTCGGCATGTCGACCAATAGTTTTTTTTTTTTTTTTAATGCCTAATTTGCATCATGGGAGGTCAGCCCCATTTTATATATCATTAAGGCCCTTCTCTTCCAAATTTCTTTAAAATAAAATAATAGCACTTAACTATTATTAAATGCCTTGGTTTAATTTCTTCAAATTAATTTATGAAACCAACTTCACAGCTAATCTCTTAACTCTCCACACAGAGATTCTATATTCTTGTTGAATTCAACAATTTTATTATATATTTACTACCCTATTATAAACACACTGTCTGTGGAAGGCAGTTTAGAATTAAACATTTACATCTCTTTTTTTTTTTTTTTTCTTACAAATTATTTATAATTACGAAATTAATACACATACAAAAAATTAAAATTAGGAATTATAATCAACAACGGTATTTGCACCGATTACAACAGTTATGTTATATATCCCATTGCCTCATTTCCCATTTCCAAAGATGATTAAGGCTCATACCAAAATATTTTAATGTGTGCATTGTTGTTTCAAGCCATTTTCTTGTAGTTGCTTCGTTAATGGTTTTTACTCAATGAAGAACTGCAATTGTTTTTATTTGTTAATTGCCATACATGTTTTACCTCTCACTGACACAGCATCAGTGACAGATCTGCCTGGAAATTTATTCTCAGTTTAAATCATATTTCATGTAATCCTAAAATTATACAACTTAGTGGTTACTTGATACTAACTATTTACCTTGGTTGTATTGGGATTGATAGCTGCACATGTCTGCTTTCTTCACAAAGCTTCTTCAAACTAGAACCATGTGTCAAAATGTTGCCTTCTAGATGTAATACAGTGTGTCTTTTCACACAGCATTTGTCTGCTGTATTAAATAAACACATTTTTTATCTGTTACTGATAAGTTGTATACCAGTAGCTCAGTGACTCGCAGTATGGATTTTGTCAAAACAGGCTTACAAGAAAAATTTGACACTACTGTCTGTAAATGTAGCTACTCCAGAAGAAGTAAGAAAAGTTATAATGTCCCTAAAGAGAGCAAATACTCAAGTGGTTGTGATGGATTTCCAGCAGATTAATTAAACTGTTCTCCACAGAACTTCATGCAGAGAAGTTAGGGATTTTAACAATGGTGGTCAGGTATATATATACACATTAATGTCCTTTGTAGTCACAAATTATACACTTATTTGAAACAAATAGTAAAATACATAATTATGGCATTAGAAGTTAAAATGTCTTCACAAGGATTACAAGCCATTTTCATTTGTTCAAAAGGGGATCAGATATTCACGGATACATATCTCTAATAAGCTCCCAACACATCTTCAGTGTCTAGCAGATTATAAGATTACTTCTACTCCATCAGAGAATTTTATATCTTTTGGGGTATTTATCTAGTTTGCTATGCAATAGTTTATCTGTAAATTGACAACTTTTCACATCTCATAGAGCCAATCTCTTATATTGGGATCCATGGAAAATGAATGTATTGTATTGTGTCCATCTTGTCTCTACTATTATGGTTGTGTAACCAGTTGTAATGAGACAGCGATTTGTTGATGTAGGAATTATTTGGAATCGTGATATTTTTAGGGTATAAAGAACCGTTTTAAATGATTAATTGTTTAGATAATCTTCAAGTGGTATTGTTGGGTGCCCCCAGTGCACTATAAAAGACTTAGCTTCTTCATTGTTGTGGTCAGTACCAGTATCAGCTTCAGAATGGCAGCTCAGCAGTTAAGTATATCTGTATCACGGCACAGTTTAGTGAGGTTGCAAACCTGCACTACATTTAGGCTCTAAAATGGTGAAAAAATGTGTAAAAGCTAGCACAATTATTACTGAGGCATAGTGTTGGGAATAGAATTCAGATGTTTTGGACTAAGATTTGCAGTGAGTTTCGAAAAAACTATGAAAATTAGTTGGTTTTTCGTGGAGTGATTATTTGGTGTCGTGTTGGCTTAGGTGATGTGTAGCAAGAACTTGTAACCTTTGAAAAAGAAGCTCTGATGTCCTTATCTTGAAATTAACTAAAGTATCGGTGGTGATGCAGAATTTTATGTGAATTCAGTCTGAATTCAATAATTTCACGACCCATCCATGAATCCGATTTTTTTGGTGATACGGTGCCAGTTTGAAAGTGTGATGGTTTTCATAATCTGCAATAACCAGATTGCATAACCAGTTTGCAACTGGTTATTGCTTATTGCATATAGTACTTTTCTTGCAAAATGAGGATGTTGTGTCTCTAGTTGTTGAATGTGAGGATTTGAATATCTATGTTTAAGCATTTTGGTAAATTAGAGGACCCGTGCAAAAATTTCGTGAATATGATGAATAGTAGGGTTGGTGGTTTGTAATAAGATGAAAAACGAATTGCCTCGTTTGTAACAATTTTTTTATTTGGTTAGTGTAATAGGTACGTAACAAAAGTCAACACCAGTGAAGCAATTGATATGTGCTCCTGCTATCTAGTGGCTAGGATCTGAACTGTCCCAAATGTGCGACTTCACAGTAATTACTTTTTTCCTTCAAGGGTCAAAATTCTGAAAAATTTCGTTCTTTATTTCAGTTAGGTAACAAGGGAGATAAATGGCTCATAAAAAAATCATGTTATGGATATAATTAATACATTTTCCCTTTAAGGATAAATTTTCGAAAAATTCCTTCCTTGAAAGATGATGTGACGAAAGCAGAGACATTAATCTTTAAAATGGTACCTCATTTATCCATTATGGTTAAATATTAGAGAAGATAAATGGCTCGTGACAAAAAAAAAAAGTTTTCGCCCTTTAAGGGTCAACTTCTGAAAAATTCCTTTCTTAAAATATGTCGTGACCACAGCAAAGTTCTTAATCTTTAAAATGATACCTCAATTATCTATGTTGGTTAGATATCAAGGAAGATAAATGGCTCCTGACACAAAAATGCATTGTGGAAATATTGATACTTTTGCGCTTCAAAGGTAGAATTTTGAAAAATTCCTTTCTTAATATATGATGTCACCAAAGCAGAGATCTTAATCTTTTAAAGGTACTTCATTTATCGATTTTGGTTAAGGATACAGGGAGATAAAAGGTTCGTGGTACAAAAAACCACATTTTAAAAATATTGACACTTTTGCCTTTTAAGAGTTGAATTTGGAAAAATTACTTTCTTAATATATGATGTGACCAAAGCAGATACCTCAATCTTTAATAGATACATCATTTATCGATTTTGGTTAGTTATTAAGGGAGGTAATGGCTTGTGACCAAAAAAAAAAAACCTTATAGAAATAATATATATGATTATCATATTCTATGAGACGATGAATTTGAGTGGTTACTGAACTTCAGTGCTCTCATATGTTCTTTACATCTTGTTTATGACTGTCTTCATGTGCGTCCTATATATATTGCCTTACAAACAAGAGTTACATCCTGATACTAAATAGGGCACTAAGATTTATTTTCCTTTGTACTATGTTAGCTTAAGAATTGGCACTTAGGACTCTTATTGTTCAATTTTGTAAAGCATGTATATTATTATTATGTTCCTGTTAGACATAACAAATTAAAATGCATCAATCAACTTGGTGAGGAGCAAATACCATTCTATTTCATGCTATTCTTTAACAAACTTCAGTTTCCAGTTTTTAGATTGTCACAAAATGTATTGCTAACATTGGCAATAAGATTCTTTAGTTAATGGAGGGGGGGGGGGGACCACATCAACATTTGAATCAGTTTTTAATAACAACTATTATGGAAGGTCAAAATCATAAATAATAACAACAATCTTATATGAATCAATAAATGTTATTCGCTATAAATTTACACTTCTGTTAGGCACAAATTTCCACTGTTCTATATTTCTGTTTAGTTAAGAAAGATTAGTTGTAGAATAAACTTATGTTGTAGAGTAAATTTATAATTCAAAGCAAAACTTACTCAAATTGAGTGTTTGAGAACATGGAATACTTTGCGTAAACCTGTATGCAGATAAGTTTATTACTATTTACCAATGTTAAGATAAAAATCTATCATAACTACTAGCAGACATATAATGAAAAACAAAAAATAGTCCAAACCATGAATATCCATTCCAATATCAAATTCAGAATTTTGAACATATACTGACTTTACTTCCTCTGCTATTTTGTATAAAATCTGGCAAAGATAGTGTTTTTACATCTAATCTGTAGATGGTAAATTGAACTATGTGATAATTTGATTTAACATTGCTGTATTACGATATGTTCAGTTGCTGAGCATATGATTAATCTACATTGTACTCACTGTTCAAATATACAGAAACATTTTATTTTTGACTTTCTTATGTTAAAATATTGTTGTGCCATAGTATCTTTACTATGTTCCTTGTGTGATTTATTATTTTCCAGTTTTGGTGGGAACCTAAAGAGCCATTGCAAATAGCTTTTTGGAGTGTATCAGGTGCCTGCCTTTTTCTGATTGTAATTGTTGTAATATGTTGTATACTTTGGAGGAATGCGAAGAGGTAAGCACAGGTAATTCAATACTTATCCATAAAACAGGTAAAGGTATTTGATGAGATAATGCTTATTTGATATGTAACTAATATTATTGCACTGATTATTGCTCAGAATTTCACAGCATGTATTGCATGTATTATTTTCATAACATCTGTTAATTGCTTCATTATATTGCTTTCATACTCATTTATACAAATTGATTGGCATTATGGTATTCTGGTCAATGGGAGTAAAATTGTTTTATTTAATAGCACATTGTTTTAATTTCCTAGCAGCATAAACATATACTTTTAACTACAGAGCTTGGTTATGATTTTTTATATAAATTCATAAAAAATTGTGTGTAATATTGTAATAATACTGTCTCCTTGTTACCATTATGAACCATTTATAAACAAAAAGTGTTCCATTTATAAACAAAAAAGTTATGCCTATGTTTTTCAGTCTTTGTAATTAAACAAAGTATTGCATTATAAGGAAATAAAAAATAACTCTTGTTGTTCTCACTGTAGAGATAAAACTTTCTTGAGTGATACAACTAAAATGTGCCATGAACTAATAAGGAGAATCAATATTATTCAGCAATTATATCAAAGTAAAGGTTATTTGCTATGCTGAAATTGGGTGCATTAAAATTTTACCTCATTCAGATATTTAGAATAAATCCAAATAAAACTCAAATATCTTCTACGCTAAAAACAATAGATCCTTTTTAGATTCTTATTATGCCTTCCAACAATAAGTGATGGTTATTTAATAATTTCAAAACTGATATATACCCTAACATTGTCATATTCAAGAACAAATTTAGATATTATTTCAGCATTCTAGCAGCAACAAATTTAACTCTTTAGCCCTTAATTTCATTAACTTTGATGCACACACTGTGATGGCAATTTCCCTGTTTACACATTTTCCCCTTTCTTATACCCACTTACTTTTGCCCTCTACAAATTTCATCTTCAAATTCTTTTAGCAAGTTTGGTAAATTATTCATCATCTCTCTTGTTAATTTATTCCAATCCCTGACCTCCTTACCTATAAAAGAAAATCTTCCCCCACTGTTATACCTAAATGCCAGCTTGTGGTCATGGTCATCTTTTCCCTTCCTAATACTTCTGCTAATTCTTCTACCAACATCTTTCCACACCTCATCGCAAATATATGCCTTATACTCTCCCATGATTCTCTTCACCCTCCTCCTGACCTCTAATTCCAGCTCTTTTACCATATCAATTACTGATTGTGTTCTGCGGGGTAATTTCCAAAGACAGATTGTAATAGAACAGGCATAATGCCTTTAATGTAATTTTACTTAATGTAATAGAACTTACAGATATGGATAAGTTGGTTATATAAGCTCTCTGTAGTTAGAGGCATTGTAGGATTATCGCTGACGAGTGATGGCGTGTGGATTGCAAGGTCCTCCTTACGTTATTTTGACTGCGACAAGAAAGATTGATAGCCCGCTTTATTTGGCACTTGGCCCTAATATGCCTTTTAACGGTAGTCGCTATCACCTCGCCGTTTGTATTAATATAAAGTACTTTTATTACAAAAGCTTCAATAATCTCTCAATTTGCGCAACGGATATTCTAATGCTATGTAAATGACTTTCACCACACTTTTACTATAATCCACAATTTATTATACTCAAAAATTCACACAAGAAACAATACTTTCACTGAAACAATACTCTGTACATATTTTCATCGCGCTAGCCGAAATCAGTTTCTCCACATGTTCACGCTATGCTAGCCAAGTACAGTCTCTCTAGCCAAAAACAGTCTCTCTCTCCATCTACAGTC
This sequence comes from Vandiemenella viatica, assembly GCA_031002005.1. Lineage (NCBI taxonomy): Eukaryota > Metazoa > Arthropoda > Insecta > Orthoptera > Morabidae > Vandiemenella > Vandiemenella viatica. The sequence continues at coordinate 104,394,781 of JARYHS010013630.1, forward strand.
TCTCTAGCCAAAAACAGTCTCCCTCCATGTTCACCCTATGCTAGCCAACTACAGACTCTCTCGCCATATTGGCTTCTTCCTTTCACGACAACACAACCATACAGTACTGCCAACTCTCGCAACATGAAATTACTAAAATAACTTATAATTACCCCGTTCTACACAGACTACTATGCTGGAAGACCTATTTATAAACAATTTATAATATAATACTATAACGCAGTAATGACTGGTGAGTGGGAACCTCACTCATGCCCCCAACTTTGCCACTAATTAGCACTTTTTGTGACCACAAAAGTTGATTATTTGGGGCAAAGTTCAACCCTTTCACCAGGCATTACGCCTCTACACACATTCAATGCAAACATTATCATAACCATTCGTAACAGAATCATACCAATAAGAAATCCTAAATGAAAATTTACAACATCCAAATATACAAAAAAGTTACTTAATCCTACAAAACATTAAAAATTTACACTTTGTTGTACACGCCTCATGTGTGTACTTGGGTGTGGTAATATTTACCATCACCCTAAAACCATTGGTGTACTTTTTCTTATACTTCCAGTTTTTCTTTAACTTATTACATACTGTCACTGTCAAATTTTTTATTTCACCTAATTGTTTAATGTACCATAGAAACTCTATATAAACGCAAAACAGCTGTTCACGAGCCAATGACCTGCCCTTGGCTCGCGCGTACCAGACATTGTTATAAATACTTGCGCGGGCCTGCATACCCTGCGCTCGCTTAGGAGTTACTACAAACAGCTGATCGGTCATAGATCATGTGTTATACTCAACTACAGCATCGTTGCAATTGCTTTCAGTACTATACATCTTACTATTTACAACAACAAGTTCACTGGTTTTGTCAACATCATCATTCTCAAAATTAATCACAATTCTCTGATTACACATTAATTCAGTTGAAATATTACTTCCGGTGACAGACTCGCCATCGGAATGAAAAACAGCAATACCAACATCTGAATACAAATTGTCACCAATAGGATTAGTTACAACATCGAGATTTGATTCACTCCTCAACTTAATTCTATCATTTTCACAATCAGATACAATAATTTCACAATCTGTTATTTCAGCCACATCCATTAAATTATTTTTAGTGTCAAATCTATTAATCATTTTATCATTAACTTCGCTACACAAATTACTGTTATTTTCGTCGTTTCGACTATTTGTTTCCCCAAATATCTCTACAACAGTGCTCTTACATACATTAACATCGCATGTTCCACCGCCAATACCTTCATTACACATTTCATCTTCTATAATAAGCTCTTGGCTTTGAAAAACATCATCTCCTACTAAATCTGATACAACACTGCTATTTGCACCAGTAATAACATCATCATTTACCATAACAGTTGCACAAAAGATTTTTTCTGCATCAATTATCACATCATTTACTACAATACTATTATTAGTATCCTCTGATACAACACTACACATTTGAGAAATATTCTCGTCGCATTCAGTATTAACTACTACATTATCAGTTACTTCCACATTATCATTTTTATTACATTGAACCACAGGCTCAGCAGCTTCATCCCTAATATCATTAATTACCTCGCTTACAATTACCTGATCAGTTTTTATATGGACACTGTCAGTTATCATATTACTCACATCAAATTCATTAATATTCATATCATAATCTTGTTTGTTTGAGTCGGTACCAACTGACATTACTTCTCCATTAGAACAATTCCCATTTTCAATAACAACATTCATACATTTTTCATCACATTCAGCAACCACACATGGCTCTTTACAACTTTCAGAAGATGTCACACAATCGTTATCCTTACAAAATTTAATTCCGACAGCTTTACTGGATTCTAAACTAGCAACATTATCATATTTTTTAATCAAAATCACATTAGCAATTACATTGTTCTTTAAATCGAATTCATGTAGTAAACCTTTATAATATTTTATGAAATCACTCGCGATTTGTTCCAAAACAGACCCCTTATATTTTTCACTCCTTTCAGCCCATGTAAAAATTCCTTTGACTAATTTACCTACTTCTAATTTGATCTTCTCAATTTCTGAATCCACTATCCCTCTATCCACTTCATTATCAAGAAAAAAATTCATTTTACCCTGAGTTTCCATTAGTTTATTTAAAAAAGATTTATAGACTTCACCTAAATCTTCCCCAAGTTTAATGAATTTTTCACAACTGTTCTCCAAATTAAGTTTTAGCTTATCTATTAATTTGTTCCCTTCACTAATCAACTTAGCTTCCAAATTCTCTCTAGTTTTAGCATATTTATAACTTATATTAACCTTTCTCTCAGAAATCTCCTTATCCCATGTCGCATCTTGAATACTACTTTTCACTAACCCTTGTGATAACTCCCATATTAAATTTACCTTATTTCCAATCACCTTAATATCAATCTGCATATCCCCGATTAACCGCCTAAACTGAAATCTTTTCTCACCACTCATTTGGTCTAAAACATTTTCCAAACCTTTCACTAACTTATCTACATCCCAGTTAATTTTAAAATCCTCCATGTTTAATTCTTACAAAATCACAAAAAATTCTCAATTACTACGATCTAATCTGCTCTCGCTTTTTCAAACAATGGCACTCATACTTGAAAGACCAATCAACAATCGCAATCATACTAACTGATTATTATACTTCTATATAGTACTTACATTTTCATTGTTAATCCTTTTTAAAACACTTTTTCACTGATTCTATTCCTTTTATTCTTGCAAAACACTTGAATTTAAATCTTCCGACACACTTTAACACGTAACACACGCAAATTTTCGATTCACGACGCGGGAGATTCTTGACTCCGCTTCTTGCTTTTCCATTTGCATCTTCTTGAGGCTGCTTTAAAATTTTGGCATTTGCTTGTATCGTGCTGACCCTCGGAATAGCATCTGCTTGTATCGTGCTGACCCTCGGAAAATAGCATCTGCTTGTATCGTGATGAATCCAGCGTCTACTTGTACAGTTAAGATCCTAACATCTGCTTGATTTCTTCTCATTTTCAGCGACAATCTGACTTCGTTTATTGCGAAGAGTTTACATACTTCCAAATCCGTCTTGCTTAGCAACACCAATTGCTAAATCCTGGCATCTTCTGATTTTCATTCGTTTTCAAACTGTTGCATTTAACTGTTCGTTCTTTAAAGAAACTTAAATCACTTTTTCCAAATTCATTACCGCTGTTTTATTTTACGGAAGTCATTGTATCAAATTCTGCTTGCTGCCACTCTTTCGGAAAATTATATTGAATTTCTGTACTTGCCAATGCTGCGATGATCTTTTCGTCTGCTAACCTCTGCTCCAAAAACTGCTCCAGCCGAAGAATATCCAAGGTCGTTATTGAATAAATGCAATATTTTGCACTTATCCTGGCAGATTCGTCGCCACTATGCGAGGTCCTCCTTACGTTATTTTGACTGCGACAAGAAAGATTGATAGCCCGCTTTATTTGGCACTTGGCCCTAATATGCCTTTTAACGGTAGTCGCTATCACCTCGCCGTTTGTATTAATATAAAGTACTTTTATTACAAAAGCTTCAATAATCTCTCAATTTGCGCAACGGATATTCTAATGCTATGTAAATGACTTTCACCACACTTTTACTATAATCCACAATTTATTATACTCAAAAATTCACACAAGAAACAATACTTTCACTGAAACAATACTCTGTACATATTTTCATCGCGCTAGCCGAAATCAGTTTCTCCACATGTTCACGCTATGCTAGCCAAGTAACAGTCTCTCTAGCCAAAAACAGTCTCCCTCCATGTTCACCCTATGCTAGCCAACGACAGACTCTCTCGCCATATTGGCTTCTTCCTTTCACGACAACACAACCATACAGTACTGCCAACTCTCGCAACATGAAATTACTAAAATAACTTATAATTACCCCGTTCTACACAGACTACTATGCTGGAAGACCTATTTATAAACAATTTATAATATAATACTATAACGCAGTAATGACTGGTGAGTGGGAACCTCACAGGATTGAATTGAGATGTTGATCGGCAAACAACGAAGAACTGTTAGGTTAAATGTATGGTAGTTATTTACTGTTTTCCCACCTTTAAAAATATAGGAACCTGCAATCTTCGGATGAGAACATTAGTTTAAGTGCCTGGCAGTTTGCTTCTGTTGTGAAGAATAGATTTGACGTGGAGATAATAAAGTTGCAAATGTGCCATAATTTCTTGTGTACAACTGAAAACTTTGCATGTCTTTATCTATAATAATGAAACTAACCGGGCTGGCGGCTGTGATCTAGGTTAATTTGGAATCTTCATCGCTTTTGAAAGTAACTCTATAAGTAAACATCTTCGTCAATACTTAATTAGACAGTGATCCAGACAAGGAAAATAATTTAAAATAGCTACAAGATCTAGTGGCCATCTCTGTATTCCCTCCAACTCCTGAATTTGATACTCATAATGTGGATTCAATACTACCCTACCATATGGTCTGACCAAAATTTTGTAATCAAATACCCTTACTTCTCTGGTACATTCCCTCAGTACTCTGTCCAACATGTGAAAGATTTTGAAACCTTTTCCTACTATCTGTCCAATGTGTCCTGCCCATTTGATTTTGTTATCGAATCTTATGCCAAGGTATCTAATTTAATTTAATTGCGATGGAGCACTTGCTCCGGTGACAATTTCCCTACACACCCAATTTTCCCCTTTCCTTTACCAACCCACATTTTCTCTCTACTAATTTCAACTTCAAATTCTTTTAGCTGTTTTGGTACAGTATTCATAATATCGCTTGGAAAATGTATTCAAATTTCTCACTCCCTTACCTGTGAAAGAAAATCTTCCCTCATCCTTATGCCTGAAATTTAGTGCCAATTTGTGGTCATGGTCATCTTTTTCCTTCTACGCACTTCTACTAATTCTTCCATCAATACCTTTCCACACCTCATCACCAGTATGTGCCTTGTACACTTCCTTGAATCTCTTCACTCTCATCCTGTCTTCCAATGTATCCCATTCCAGTTCTTTTATCATATAACGTACTGACTGTGTTCTGCGATAATTTCCAGCAACAAATCTCAAAGGTATTTACATCTCAAGTCCTCAACAAGAAATTCTTTCCCTACCTTATAACCATAATCAATCTTTAGTTTTTTATCTGTGTACCTAATAAGCTGTCCCTTCTTTGCATTTATCTTTATTTCATGCTGACCTGCCCAGCTAGATATCCAGTCCAGATCACCCTGCAGATGTTCAGTTTTCTACTATTTTGATCCTCTTACATAGCATTATTCATTTCCAAACAACCTAACTTCAGATAGTAATCCACCAACACAATCATTCATTAGAATGACATATATGCTACCCTGTGGCACTCTCATTTTCACTTCCACTACCTTTGATACTGCATTTCCTATCCTAACTTTCTGCTGTCTACCTTTTAAGAATTCTTCTACTCATTAAATTACTTTTTTGTCTACTCTGATAGTTTTTATCTTATTTATCGCCATTTTATAGCTCACTCTATCAAAAGCCTTTGTAAGATCTAGTGCTACACTATCAATTTGACCTTGCCCATTTCTCAGAAATATTTTGCATTTAGCCTACTAACTGAGATTTGCATCAACATCATTGCCTTAATCCATTTACATTCCTGACGGACTTTTTGGTTGTGGTTGCATAATTTACTTACCACTGTTGTCAAACTGATTGGCCTTTACTCACCAGAACATAAGCTCTATCACTTCAATTTAAATTCTTTTTGCTGTTTCTGAGTCTTCAACTAAATTTAAACAGTGTTATTCACATTACGATGCAATATTTCTTTGTCGTCAACCTAAATGACCCAACTGAAATAATGCTTATATTAAAATTCTTACTTTTGCTAAACTATTTTTTTAATCCTCTAAATCAAGGCTGCCCAACCAATTTGGAAGATGGCCACAATTTAAATTCCAAGTTGTCCTGTGGGCCACGATTTTGATTCTAAGCTAGCCTGCAGGCCACATAATACTTGCCTATGTTTACAATAGATATTTAAATATAATAATGATATAAATAACACAGTTTAAATACAATAAAAAAGTAAGAAATGTTAGTGAAACTTTCTATTACATGTTTGACATTGATTGGCACTACTCTTACATTACTAATGATGTAGCTTATGTTAAACCACCCTTCAACTTATTTCTGTTATTACTTGTAATTCAAACTTATTAGCTCTATTTTACTCATGTTTCAGGCAATCAGACCATTACTACAATGGTGACATAATGCTGCGAGATGAAATAGGAGAAAACCATGAAGGAATTGATAATCATAGTGCTTCTAATGTTTATGAATATCGGGATACACCTCCACCTAAATTAAAGACTAGACCAGTTAACAATTATGAACAGAGACGTAGTGCCAGTAATCCTTCATTAAGAACTGGTAGTGCTGCATCTTTAAAAGATTCCAGTAGCTTTACAACTAGCAGTCCAACAGGACAAACAAGAAAGATTTCTGATTACAGAACTACACCCATTGTTCCAAAAAAACCTAAGACGCATATGGGAGAAGATGGCGTGCCACAAACACAAGTTTGAAATTGTACAGCAATGAAAAGAGTGTTGTGATCTCAAAATTAGTTTAATATAAATCAGGATTATAGTACAAATGAGTTTGTTAGTGCATAAAGAAGGGAAAATACCTTCTTAGGAATGTCATTACTTCTATTTTAAGACTATCCTAAACATATCTGTTTTCATTACCAGAATAATATAAAGATTTTGAACATGGCTGCGTTTCAGCAACGGTGAGAGTTGTTCAGGTGAAAATGATATGTTTCGATTTTGGTAATGTGTATCTATTACATTTTATTAATGACATGGTGCCATAATAGCTGCCTACCAGGGAATTATGTGTTAACACCTACTGTAACTGTATGATGAAATTATTGTTGGTACATTGCTTTATGTTTGATCAAATGTTGGTTGATCACATGAATCAGAAGAGAAAAATAATATTAATTTCCCTTCAATCCACGTCAGTGGAGCATAAACAAAGTAAACACAGATTTTATTTTATGCATTATTCATGGTGCATTGTTTGGTCAAGAAATCAAATAACAGTTTATGGCCATAGTTTGGAACAATAAACCAAAATATTAAAATCCTCTTTTTTATTTTTTAATCTTTTATTTCATCGTATTTCTCCTTTATCGTGCTATCAGGTTTAGTAATTGTTAATTTACTTTGAGGGTAAAGAGGTAGGCCATCACTTCCCATAACAAAATGCAAGATTTTGAAGCAATGTGTAAATACACAAATGTAAAAAAAATAAAATGTTACTACACTGCAGTGCCATTTGATATGTTAAGAAATGGCCTTTCTACTTATTCCCAACATAACAAGCATTCTTTCATAACAAATTTTTAATTTCTTTGTTTGTATTAATTTATACAGAGAACGCTGAAGCTCAGAACAAACAGTTCTGTTTCTTAAAAAATTAAAATGAAATTCAGCTTACATACATCGTCAATATCAAATTATTAATTTTAAAATATCACTCTAAATGATGTTTTCATAAATTGTACAAAAGATTTTAAACATATTTTGTTATGCTGCACAGAGCCTTCTCGTTTTTAAATCTCTCAGAATTTTTTGTGAAAGTGAATTATGAAAAATTTCTATATGCTTTTGTATTTTATATTAATAATATTGAATGTCATGAAAAATATCAAGACATAGGTAATTGTGAAAATAATTCTATAGAGCTTTTTTTTGTAAAAACTCTGATTTTGGTAACTTTCCTTGGTTAAAAAATACACTAGATCATCAGTGTAATGAAGATAACCACTTCAAACAAATCATAATGTGGTGATTCATTCTTATTTGTGAGATGATATTGGCCAACAGGTCTTTTTATTCTGTTGATATCGAAGAAAAAGGAAACAGCTTTTAGGCAATATAAGTAACAGATGATGGGGAAATGATTCATCACTCACCAAAGCTGAAGGCTGCGATGAGTGAAACATATATTTCCATAAAAGCACACTCTTCTACCAACTGTCCCCAGTACATGTTTCAGAAGACCACCTAATCTCAAAAACATCTTGGTCCTTAAATACCCTCTTTCGGATTCTCCAAACGCATCATATGAATCTTTTCCCTGTAATAGATCTCGCTGTAAAACCTGCAGCATGCATCCACCCACTACAACAAACTCCATCTCTACTACAGGGGAAACCTTTTCCATCATTGGGCATGCCTCCTGCTCCGTTACTTGGTCTCTGGCATGTGAATAAAATGTAAAATTGAAATGTGGTATATGTTTTTGTTTGTCTCATATGTGTTTCACTCATCACAGCCTTCAACTTTGGTGAGTGATGAGTCATCTTCCCTACCTTTTGTTATTTTTTATTGTTTTGGAATCATTTTCCAAGAAAAAAGTAATAACAACAAAACCTAGGTAACTCAAAGTCATTTTAATCAAAACAAGTGAATAAACCTCAGAAATTAAATATTGCTCCTATGTGACTTTCTTGAAATAGGAAGTATAAAAATCCAATAGATCTTCAAATTACAATGTCTTAAGTGCAATATTGTTCAAACTAGTAGCTTACAGTTCGTTTACTTAGTTTTTCTTCCATTTCTTTATTTTTTTTCTCTTCATTACATTTCTGTAACAATATCGATGACATGCAAATCTTACAATTGACCATTCTTGGATATTAATGTTCTGCTTCAACTGTACAGTTGTGAGATTTGAATACTTTCTTTAAAAATTATTTAGAAATATTTTCATCTCTGCCATTTGTAATTTTATAACCTAGTCTGTTCATTATACTTTCTATAGATCACTTATTGTTTAGCAGACATGTAACTTCAAACAGCAGTTTTTGATGCTGTGGAACCTCTGTAAATTAAATGTGTCTTAAATTTCATGGATATTTCTTAATTAGAACCAACAATGAATACTTAAATAAAAAAGAGTTACTGAAATATAATAATAGTCTTTGGAATTAAGCTGAAACATGAGAAATTTCAGGAAATTTAAGGCATTTTACTTACCTTTGGCTTAATGGCCCGGATATCGAGGTTCGATAAATAGGTAAATCCGCAACTCGTCAGCAATTTCTATTGGGCATTTGTTAAAGGTTGGTATTTTTCAATCATAGGCAGCAAAAAAATGAATAAATGGTGATAATTATTTATTCCAAGTATGAATTAGAATATTGTAAGCTTGTTGAACAAACACAAATCAGCAGAATGGTAATGAAATTCACAATATTTGTGATTGTAAAATTCATTTTTTTTTTTTTTTTTTTTTTTTTTTTTTTTTGTTGTTGTTGTTGTATAAACTGTTTTGTAATTAAGTTCTTAAGACCTTGAAATAGAAACTTCAGTAAATTTTTGAATGATTAAAAATGTGGCATACATTGCTTTAAAAAATATGTTTTTTACTGTTGCCACATGACTTGAGAGATAAAAGTTTTTTTAGTAACTGTGATCAAATATAAAACCTTGTGTTTTACTCTAGAATTTCCATACGGTATAAAACTGCCTGTATTATTCATTAAGTGATGTGGTCTTTTACATGTTGTGTGTTATAGTGTATTTTCTACCATTACACTCTTTCATAATAATATTTAATAAAATTGCAATGTTTAGTAGTTTTACATTTTATTTTTAATTACAGGTTAATTGCAGAAATTGGCCTGTTTTAAAAGATACATTTGTGTAAGCTGGAAGAAAATACTAATATTTGTAATCAAACTAATATTGCTCAGTCCATCAAATTAAATTAAGAAGTATTCTCAGAAAGTATGCAGGTATTCAATAATAAAATAAAATAAATTTTATCAACAGCTATGACATTTTTTAGTCCATTTGGAATAGCACACAGTTCTGTATTTCTTCCAACCATCAAAAATGTTGGCCTTTTTTTTAGTTAGTATATTCAGAATCTTCATTCATGTTTAAGCCAAAACGTATTAAAGTATTCATTGTATTATCCCATAAAATTAGTTCTTCATTGATGATTTTTCAGGGTGTATTTATTTCATCCTTTGTCTTGCCATGTCACACTTCAAACATTTCAAGTCAATTTGTTTCTGGAAACCTAAAAACAATTCTTTTCCAACACAACATATTTAAAAGTAAATTTTTTTCAGTACTTATGACTCTTCTAAGATGAGAATCATAATATTAAATAGGTTAAATGATTGACTATTCCATTCAGAAAAAGCTAGTGAATGCTTAGCCTATCTTCTTCTTCTTTCAGGTATCAATCAAAAGATTGGTTTGTAGCAAATCTCCATGTATGCCACTTCCCTGCCTTCCTTTTATTCTACATAGCTGCTGCATTTCATGTCACTTAGCCTATAACAATATGTATCCAAAAATATGGTGTTGTTGACACAGAAATCGCATGCATAAGATCAAAGCTTGTGTGTCACTTATACTGTTTAAATGATTTATGCATAGATATTTTGTTTATTGGTTACTATTAATTTTGTTGCTTACTGTTTTGTGTATTTCTCAAATATTTATTAGTTTTAAATGACAAACTTGATTTCTTTAATAATGCATGACTGAACTCTCTTGTGGGTATGGAATGGTGTGTAAATATGTTGTATTCAGATGGTCTTATCTTAAATCTAGAATTGAGTATGTGTTTTTGTTTATTTTTACTATCTTTTGTTGAGAAGAATTGTTACAGATTCCATCCAATTTTGTGTATCTAAGACTAAGTATGTTAAAATGTTCCATTCACTTTTTATTGTTTTTTAAATATAGATTTTTATTCAGTGATTCTGTTTTTATATACACTAACTTACATCAGCATCTCAACTGATTTTTTATTTTAAGTGTTTCCATTTTTTTCCCCTCTCTCTCTCTCTTGAAATTGTATATATCAGAGTTAAGTGAGTGTCCACATCTGTGTGAGGGGGGGGGGGGGGGAGCTTATCATTCATATTATTTGGCACAGTTAAAATAAGATACAGAACACTCAACAGCATGTGAATATATTTATTTCCATCGGTGAATTATTTCTGTAACAGTACAAAATGTCTTCTGGAATCAACAGGGGAAAAAATCTATGTGCCATATCAGAGGGGGGGGGGGGGGGGAGAGGCAAAAGACATGACCGGCTATGTGGTGTAATGGCCAAATTGTAATATAGTTAAAGTTATCGCATTAGGCGGTGACAGACGGACGGCATGAGGCGGGCAATGCCCAGCCATAAGTGGGTTAAGCTCACTCAGCAAATAAGCAAATAGCTGGCCGCTCACACAGGCGGTCGCGTGGAGAAGCTTCAAGAAAATGATGGAAACATCAGGTCGTTGGCAGACCCCAATGACGACGGTAAAACGTGACCAGCTCTCGTGGAGCTTCTAGAACACGATCAGACACAGAGGTGATTGCCTGGCCGTAAAGCTAGGTAAGCAGTCGCGGGGGGCTTGTATATAAATGAGCAGCCCTGAGGTCAGAGGGAGGTCAGACGCAAGAGTAATCCTCGGCAGTCACCATATCCGTCTGAGCATCGAACTGGGACTTGCCAGCTGTGCACCAGCCCGCCTTGCCGCCCATCACGTTACGCGATGGTAGAGAAGGTAATCTGCCCAATGGGCTTAACAAAAGCTATGGAGTTCTGTTGACGGGGAGTCACTGACGCTGTATTCTCCATGGTCGAAGAGTAATAAATCAGAAGAGGTGTACCAACTCGCTCTTTCACTAGAAGCTTCCTTCACTGCCGTTTACAGCTCAATCGTTCGGTACCAACCACTAGCATCGAGGCCAGGAGGGACGCTGAAGCGGCGACGCCAAGAAAGCCGGCAGCCTAGTAAGTTCACAGTGGGCCTGCACATCGGCATTGCACTTACCGCCATTCCTGACAGTCTCGTAGTAGCAAAACAGTTATTACAGTGGGAGGGAGAAAAGAAAAAAAGGACAGACCAAATCAAGGATGATCTGGAAGAGACAGTGCTGGATTGGAGGACTGCTCACAAACATTAGCTTGGCAGGAAGAAGCAAAGAGTGATTGTGACCGAGCATCTGAGAAACTGGAATTGGAGAATGAATGATAATGATGGTGATGGCGATATGTAAAACCTTGACATTTCCATTATTTAAAGTACAAGAAATTCTTCAAATTTCAGCTATTGATGTAAACTATAAAATGTCAGTTATCCAATTATACATATGGCCATATTGTCAACATATCTTCCTCTCAATTTCTTCTCCTTTACTTTATTACAGTCAGTATGCTTCAATTTAAGTATGATGGAGTGCGTGCTTCTGTGGCAAAATCACTTTTCCCCTGTATTAGATGAAAAAACAGAAGTGCTGTAAGGTAGAATACTGGGAAAAATTACTATTCCTTATTCTAATGAGCGACTGTGTTCTTAGTTTACAGTAAGAAGTTAGGTTGTTTGCTGATGACATAATGTTACGTAATGTGAACATAACTGGAGAGAACTGTGAACAGCTGCAGGGTGATCTGGGCATCATATCTAGCTGGCTGGATCAAGATGAAATGGATGTAAATGCCGAGAAGAGGGTTTATTATCAGCACAAATAAGAAACTAAAGAGTATTCACAATTATAGGGAGCTGAATGAACTGTTTATTGAAAACCGGAAGTGTTAATATCTTGGCACAACTTTTGATAGTAAACTCAATTGGGCAGGTGGTAGGAAGAGGTTCCAAAATCCTCCTTTTATTGAGGAAAGTGATGAGGGGACTTGTCAGGGAAGTGTGGGAATTAGGTTACAAAACTTTGATCCGGCCATTGCTTGGATATGGTGGAGTTGTGTGAGACCCATAGTTTGGGTATACAATTCAGGAGTTGAAGGGGATACAAAGAAAAACTACTAGATGAATTAATAGAAACCAGGTTACTGAGATTATTCAAGAGTTGTAATAGGAGTCATTGGAATGCACTAGGCGCATAAAAAAGGGCTTGGAGTATGCATGGGATGTATTGGCGATGATGCAGGAAGGGCAAATGTAACCTGAGCCTGCCTGCTGAGAAGGGAGGGGCCCAATGACCAAGCAGAAGGACCTTGCTAAAAAAAAAAAGGTTCAGCCATCCAATGAATTTTCTACAGGCCTCATCTGGTTACATCACTACTAAGAGCGCTTACCTGATGCACAAGAATCCTAAGGCCAGCCTACTTACAGCTGAAGTGCTGTGAGTCACGTTTTGTGTGTGTTTTCCACCAGTCAGCCACAGCTGGGTTGGTATCAAAATTATGTAGTGGAGGTCCATTCATTTTGATGAGTACCTAGTCATCTACATTTATGTTATACAAACAATTTCTTTTCTGTTTTTGTGTTGGTAAGCTCACTAAAACCTTACTCACCTTTTGCAAATGATGAAATAAAGCACATGGAAACATGAAATGATTTTTAATAAATTTTGATACTGATTGTTTTCACTATTTTTGCTATACACTCTGTCCCAAAACTGATGACTTGATAGAAGATACGTCTTGTCCTTAGCCTATACTTTCAAACACAGAAATTAATCGGAAGCTTGTTCTTTGCTTATAGTCAATGCTGCAGGAAGATTCTTCGGGACCTCTTCAAACTCATTTATTTCATAATTTAAAATATCCTTATTAGAATGATGACTGCACCAAAAAGTCTATTGTTTAAACATCTAATTTGCTTGAAGATCTTTGTGGCATTTTGTTAATTCTGCTAAGAAATTTTTGATTATATCTTCACGATCACGGAAAAATTTTGTGAACCCTCGTTACTCAATATATTTCTTTTATATTCACAAGTACCAGTACCCAAGTTAGAGTTCTTATCAAACAGAGATAGAGTTGCTTCATTAGCAGCAATTAAAGTTTTCAGTTTCATTTTGCAGACAACACTTTCTCAATGATCACCTTGTCAAAGTGAATATTTTTGAAAAATATTGACATAACTTCAGTTATATCAATCCTAAAGCACAAAAGTCAGCACAGAAGTCTTAAAAAGATGTAAAACAGCACCTGTGAAATTCCTGAGCAATGCTCTTAAAGCTCTGGTTTTTTTTCTTTTTAAAAAAAAAAAAAAGAGAGAGAGAGAGAGAAAGAGAAAGAAATCCACCTGGTGATAGACAGGTGTTTAACGACAGATTCATCCAATGCTTCAGCCAAAACTTTAAATCATTTCTCATGCTTTGTATATGTTACTGGCCAAACCCGGTTAGGACCAAGCCACATTTCAACCTAACAACATTTGTTTTTTCCCCTATTGATTGTGGTTAGGTTGAAATATGGCCAGAGCCTAAAGATAAAATTTTGTCAAGCCATTCATAAATTAACATCTGCAACATCCATCTTCAAATGCCACATTTGTATATATTACCGGCCAAAGAGTGAGAATAAACTAGTTATGCCTGATATCAGAGTTTGGTTGTGGGCTGTGGTTCCTAATTAGTGGTACGTGTACCCCCAAGGGTACATGAGGTTGCTTTAAGGGGTACACTCAGTAATCTCTTCACTAACATAATCAGTAAGATAATAAAAAAAACAAAACAATTATGCAAAATATATTGTGTGAGCTTGGTAGTGAACACAAGACCCTGTTGTTACATACTGAAGTACACAAGCTGTCCAGGGGAAAAAATGATTTCGGAGTATTTGAGACATGAAATTTATTTGTTCTTGGTTGAGCAAGGGCATCCTGAGTTCAAACATACGCTGAGTGACCCCTAATGGCTGCAGAAATTGTCTTAATTGTCAGATATTTTCACCAGATTGAATAAGCTGAGTTTGGGACTTCATGGCCGGGATATAAAAATATTTCCTACACAAGAGAAAGTTGAATCAACTAGTAAAAAAATGTCTTTCTGGACATCTTCGATTGAAAAATATAAAAATTTGCAGTTTCTGAATCTGAAACTATTTTTTGGAAACAACATCTTAGACTTTGCATGAACATAGAAAATAAACCATTAAATACCACTTGCAAAATAAGTTGACAGAGTTACACAGCTATTTTCCATAAATATCGCCGAAATGGAAATGAATAAATAACTATTTTCTAAACCATTCCACTGTCCAAGAAAAGCTAATAGAAATTTCATGTAACAACAAATTCAACTGTCATTTTGTAGAGCAATCACCATTACATTTTTGAGCTGAACTGAAAGATGTTTAAGGGAAAGTGCCCAAATATTGTCCCCCTAAGCAAAATTGGCTATCCTGAAAAATGGTTTAGAGTTATAAATAATTAAAAACTTGGGTTAAAGAACTCAACTCCATAGCTATTAGTACTGTTCATGTGTTTGTACTAAATAAATCTTTCTTAAGAAAAATATTGAATAATAAAAAGAACGTAAATTTTGATTTTTCAAAAAACGTGTCTTAATTCTATTTATTATCCACTCACTTGTTTCTCGGAGTAGTTGATTAAAACAGTGTTAAGAGCTCTCATAGTAAATTTATAAACATGTTAATATATTTTACTACACAATTATTTGCCCATCCAGACAAAAATTGCAAACAAAGTTCTTTACTTCTTTTAAGATGAGCCCATCTCCTGGCACCACTGGAAGCATTTTGAACACATGATCCATTTCCCTCTTTGCTTGTCTTGGGCAAAATGCTTTCCAAGATTTGGACATGGCTCTTCCTCATCGTTTGAGCTATCCTCGTCATTGACGGACACCAGTGGAACTTGTGTTTCATACTCGGCGTCGCTTGGACTTGCGTCATACTTCTTTGTTTTCTTTTTGGGAAGTTTTGTCAATGATATCCCCACATGATCATTGTCTTCACCAATGAGACATCTCTTAGCATTTGATTGTGAATGTTTCTTCTAACACTCAGCAGCAATTTGTTTATTTTCGATAGAGGCTTCTAGAATCATCTTACGGTGACTTCCCGTTACCAGGAATGGGGGAACCTGACTCTATAAGTTGAAGCTACATGAACCTGCTTTTTCCCTTGCATATAACCACACTGTTAGCCTTATAGCAACCTCATGTCATTCTCAAAATTGTTATTTTCTCTGTAAAACTTTGAGTTTGATACATATGTTACATTAATTATGTCTCCAGGATCAATTTGAGAATATCAGAGGAGACGGGTTTAGGACTCCAGTTATAGTAAAAATGGTGACTGCTTCTAAGCAAATGACTACAAATACACATCTGTGATAAATAGAACACAATGTTAAGAAAGTAATCTATAATTACCCATTATTAAATAATGGGAAACGTGCTGTGAGATGTCAATATAACTATTTTAAGTTGATTACACACTGTAGCAAGCTTTCATAAAATCTATTTCTGAAAAAATTTGAGTGTAAACAAACACAAGAAAACTAATACGCATCTAACAGTCAACTGAATTGTTATGAAGATTTTCCCTGGATTTCACTAGACTTAAGCACATACCAAAAGAGGGGGTTACTTTGTGACATATTTTAAAGTTTTTTTCCTACACCGGACGGACTGTTTTAACAGTTTCCCAAAACTGACTATCACAAAACATAGATGTATCCTTCTTCTATGTAACGACATATTGTGCCAACCTAAATCTTTGATAAAAAGTGAGAAATTTAAGATAAAAAATTTCATAAAGTTGAATGGGGTTACTTTGTGCTAGATGTGTTTTTGCCTAGAAATGCAAGTGAAAAAGTTATTTTCGCAAAGTTATCCAGTAAAATATTTATTAAAAGTTTTACTAAAAATGTTACCAAAATTTGGCAGCTTAATAGATCTTTGATATCAAACAGCCCTCCATTTCCCAATGTAATCGGCAGGATGATGATGTTATAAAACCTTGTTCTTTTTGTAGAAAACTTCATCTGGTGTAGATGGCCATCTCCAGTGCAACTTCGATCGCTCCTTGACGCTCACCTTATAACAATTTCAGTTACTTTTCAGGGATAAAGCAATCTCTTGTAGTTGACCACCATAAAATCGCCAGCTTTGAATGCACCCTTTGTACCATCGGATAATTAGAATTCATTTACTATTTTATTTGGGAGTATTGACAAAGAAGCAGTGTCTGCATCAGATGTGCTTGATTCAAGATCATGAACAATTCAATGCTATTGTCGGACTTTTAAAAAGGAAGCGACTTACCTCTGCTGTCTGGAAAATGAAGGCTTCTTGAATGACAGCAGCCGGATGCATGGCAGTTATTAGTTCTTTTAAAAGACGTGGAAATTCGACATTTTATATGGTCTTGTATTTGCTGCCAGAGGTGTTTTTTCCAACTTCTCTCCATTTGGATTTTGAAGGGCGGAAAAATGTCACATTGAACGGCTGCAGGAGATGTGTCAGATTTGGAGGCAGAGCAATGAACTTGATGTTATTTTACTCACGAAGGCGTAGCACTTCCACACTTATATGAGATCTAAAATTGTCCCTAATTATTGCTTATAGACCCTCTTGCCTTTTCACGAGAGGAGGTATAATTGATACAAACCAGTGCTCAAAAATGTTATGGTCAAACCAGGACCACTTGACCACTTCATTTAATGAACTATCCATGTAATTCCGGTAGGGATGAGAACCCAGCTTATATTTATATGTTCTCATAATGTTTTATGTGTTTCTTGAGACTGAAAATACAACATATATCTTTAACTTTTAAATGGAAAATGGTAGGTTTACTTTGTGACAGTATGGTTGTGTCACAAAGTAGCCCCATCAAGTGTTGATGTTTTGGTTTTGTTGTCATATCTCATGTATCACTTGACAAAGTTTATATTACTACACAGCCTAGCTAACATAACAACAACAAAGAAAATTCATTCTCTTTAGCTAATTCTCAAAGGTGTAATGCTTCAGCATTCAAAGTTTCTGCATGTTTCAACAATACGACGACTTGAGAAGACAATTGAGATATAGGAGTCTCGTTGAGCTGCCGTCAAGTGGCACTGCAGGCCGTACAATGCGCTATTGTTAGTTTTCCTGGCATCACAGACATGGTGAGAGATTCGAAACATGAAAACTAGATCTTGTGTCACAAAGCAACACCACGGTCACAATGGAAACCCCCTTTTACAGTACCATGGAAGTTAAAGGGGGAGGACGAATTTAGGGAAAGGGATGAATTTTGGGCACTTATCAGCATTAGCAACCCAGCAACAACATTTTTACTAAGATTTTGCACAGTGTGCTTTCGCGAGTTTGGATTTTTGGCCATGATGAACATGAAAACCAAACATCGCCTCTGACTTCAACATGAAAATGATTGTTTAAAGTTCAGAAACGGCAACCAAATTTCTCAGATTTGTGGAAAGAGAAACATGCACATTTGTTCCGTTAAACTTAAATAAAGCTTTGTGATTTTCTTTATTGTTAATAACAAAGGATTAGGGAAATGACTCATCACTCACTAAAGTTGAAGGCTGTGACACACACATGAGACAAACAAAAACGTATAGGGTAGACCAGGGGTATGATGTTGGGTTGTAGCGGAAGTCATCTTTGCAGATGCGGATGTTCAATGCTTGATATCCGTGGATGCGGGTGTTTTGCAGATGCGGAAGTGGAAAAATAAATTTATAATTATTAATATTTTATCAAAAATAAACTTAAAATCAAAATATGAATATTTTTTATGCCAAATTCTACATTTTTTAGAATGTCTATTTCCATATAATACTGCCACATTTTTTTTTTTTTTTTTTTTGCCTCATCTTTCACCAACAAAAAACGTGATGATTTCACAAGTGAATTAAATTATTTACATAATGATGCACACATCTAAAAAACAATCTTTTTCATGTGAACTTTGCAGATTTCGCAGTTAAACTAAGCACTATGCCATGCCACCATACCTCTCCGTGCCCGCCACCTGCCTTTCCACCACTATAGTGGCACATTCACAGTACAACTTGTAAGGCCCACGTTCATCCTATTTTTGATAAAGAACCTTGATGGGCCGTGAAAAGGCTTAGAGAAATACATGCAGGACGTGTTGGATGTTGGGACTTCGAAACAAGCAACAAGAATCCTTGCTGTCCAACAAGCTATGGTGTTAGATCATGATTGGAGGAAAAATCCTGCGAGTGTGCGATAAAGACACATGGTGTGCGATTAGAAAGTATAAGTGGAAAGGATTGCATGGAACATTTTGGGGGACTCCTTTTACTAGCGTGAATGGGTGAGCGCATCCTATTGTAGTTCTACACGGATGTCCTGTAAGTTGGACCGTGAAGAAGGCACTTTACTTTAAATGCAAGTTTAAACTTGTAAATTCGTCACTTAGGTAATAACACCATTTAGTTCATTGTTATTTTTACTGCAAGATTTTCAGAAAAAAAACAACCACATTGTTGTTAGCTAGGAGGCGATGGGCAGAATCTCATATAAAATGAAAAGAATAACATATATTGCAATGTAAACAAAACATCCGCTATACATCCGCAAGTAAATATTGCAGATGAGGATGCGAAAAGCAGGATGTGGGGTTTCATGCAAAAGTTACGCACTTGCGGATGCGGAGATCCATTACATCCCTAGTATGATGACTCATTAAGACAGTTTCCAATTTGTATTTTTTTACCTTAATGTCTTTGAAAACTGTGATAGGATATAAAACTACCTTGTAACTTTACCCATTGGTTGTATAATATACTCATAATTAAAATATAAGGGAAGTATTTTTTTTTAATTTTATGTGAATGCTACCAACATGTCTATTGGGTAATATCGATATGTGTTGGTTATTGGAAAGTGATAAGCTAAATACCAAGAAATTTGAAATTCTTTATTCATATTGAACTATTAAGAAAATTACACTGTTTAAAACTAATGGAAATGACATTGCAACAATGTAGACCTGGGTCACTGACCATCGGGAGGATAAACTAGATGTCCTCATCAGTCTCCTCACGCAACTCGTTTGTCAACTATCATCGAAATAAAGCATGCTGCCTTCCATGAGGATGTATTAAATATCATAATAGAAGTGGCTGACCACTTCTGAGGAATATTGTCAGCAGCATTCCACCTCAGAAGACTACAGTCAGATGCCAAACAAGAAGATCAACCGACAGTGAAGTCCTGTCCAGTCGAAACGACTAGGATGTCTACGGACAATAAATACACCGCACTCTGCTCGAAGGAGCAGTTACTAGGCTTGTGATGATGCCTCAGCCTTCGATATCAAATCAGTAGTGCAAACCAACAGTGTCAATCTACCATCATACTATATGTGTCATACCGCAAGTGAAAATTTTCAAATGTAACTACTAAAAGTTTAATTCTCATGCCTCGGAATAACATTCATTTCAAGGAAACGTTAAACTAAAATCATTGACAGAACTTTTTTTACAAGGGTCTAAGACAGCGGTCGGCAACCTTTTAGCAGGCAAGGGCCACAAGGTGGCAAAGCAAAGTAAAGGCGGGGCCGCACATACACAGTAAAAATGCGGAAACTCAGTTTTCAAATTTTATTAATACAAATGAAGAAAAGTTACAAAAATGATCTTACATACTAAATTCAGTGAGACGTTTGAGGTTGTATTTGACTGTCTATTTTTTGTATATCAGTTTTCATGTTAGATGTTGAAATACGTAATATATCTCTCAAATGCTCATCTGTGAGACGAGTAGCGTATTTAGTTTTTCGATAACTGATGACTGAAAAAGTTTTCTCGCATAAATAAGTGCTTCCAAAAATTGAAATAAACTGCTGAGCAAACTTTATCAATTCGACAAAATCAGACGGCAAGCTACCATAAAATTTAACCAAATCATTCATCTCGTAAAAGGCGTTTTTTAGACTCTCATTGGATTGAAGTTTAATCACATTCATTTGTAAATTACTGGGTATATCCTCAACATCGCATGAAAAAGGGTTAATAAAAATCTTCAGTTTGTTTGAAACCTCCTAGAAATCATTAAATCTGTCACTGAATTGACCTTGTAACTCCATTAAAATGTCTTTCTTTTTCTCACTATCACAATTAAAATCAATGCCAGCTTCCTCGACAGCCTTTAAACAATTCGGGAAGTGATCTAATTTTTTATTCATCAATATGTTTTATGAAGAGCCGGTTTTTAGTTTGTAACGCCTTTAAGTCTGTATGCATATCAGATATTAGTTTGTTTTTCCCTTGAAGCTTGACATTCAGCGTATTTAATTCATGTGTTAAATCTGTCAAAAATTCAAGATTTATTAATCATTGAGCGTCTGTTAGCTCTTGAACAGATTTACCTTTCTGATTCATAAAAGTGTTGATTTCTTTTCTGAGATCGAAAAATCTTTTCAGTACTGCACCTCTACTTAACCATCTTAATTCTGAATAATAAAGGACATCTTGATGATCTGCTTCCATTTCAGATAGAAACTCTCGGAACTGACGATGTGTCAACCCAACCCATTACTTCTGATATAGTTTACAGTGGATATTACGTTGTCCATTACTTTTCTCCTTGAAACATCTTTGGAACATTACGCTTCTTGGTGGATAATGTAAAGGAAAAATAACGGGATTTCACATCCTGTCTCTGCCAATTTTGTTTTAATTCCACCCACCAGGCCCTTGTTTTGCCCACACTTGTTTCTAACTCCGTCAGTTGTAAGGCTTAACAATTTTTCCCACGCTAATTGCATTGACGTCATTGCCTGTTCTAAGTGACAAAACAAATCATCCCCCGTAGTCGTTCCCTTCAAACTACATAAGTCTAAAAGTCTCTCACACACGTTGAAGTACTTATCAATTCCACGAACAAATATTAGAAGCTGGGCAGTATCTGACACATCTTTACTTTCATCGGTAGCTAAGGAGAACCAGTCAAATTGTTGTGCTTTTTCTCGAAGTTTTTCGCATAAATTAGTGCCCAAATATTCAGTGCGCTGGGTACAAGTTTTGGCAGATAAGCTTATATTCTCAATATTTTTTTTTTTTTTTATCTGAACATACCTCTAAATCCATAGCTAAGGCACATTGTTTTATTAATTCGCTGGCGGTAAACGGCCGCCACCCTTAAACTCGCACGTATATTTGATTTGTTACTTTGAATGAAGATTTGACTGAGTTGATTTTGTTTTTCCGGGAATCACCAACTAGGCACACAAATTTTGTTTTATGCTCAGTATCATAGTGACATTTGACGTTATATTCTTTTTTTTATAGCAAAGGTTTTTTGGCATATTAAGCATAGCAACTTTCCATTGCAGTTAATAAGAAAGTATAAATCTGTCCATGCATTGTTAAACACTCTATTTTCTTCAATTAACTTCCTCTTTTTTGTAGCCATCAGTAAAACTTATAACCAACAATGCAAAATACACGCTGTAAGAATAAAAGCCGTGTAGGTACTCGTAGGTCACAGAACAATAACTAAATCATAGGTATAGAGCTGCGGCGGCGGCCTGCACACATGAAATAACTTGTTTCACTCAATGACACAGCCAGCGTGGACGGAGGGGGGGGGGGGGGGGGGAGCGAGAGAAGATTATTGTCAACGCTGACCTACTGTTTCAATCATAGGAGAAAATGGGTGAATCGTTCCCGCTCACACTTATCCTGCTCTGTTCGAGTAGTTCATTTGCTGCGCTGTTAGATCGCATTCACTCATTTATGTTTTATTATGTTATAATATGGGCTTTCGATATGATTTTTTTTAAGATGGACACGGGCCGCAAATAGAGAGGTCACGGGCCGCATGCTGCCCGCGGGCCGCGTGTTGCCGACCACTGGTCTAAGAGGTCAACAATAGCAGTGTATAAACAGTTCAACAACCTCACTCAATTTTGGAGTTGTGAAATCAAAGTACGTTTGCAAGAGTGAATGCTTTTAGCCAGTGTTCTGACTTAAAGAATAACCTGCAATTTTCATACGTGATTTTGGATGTCCAATTCAGTCTACAATGATATTTCTAACGTGTGATCTGATACCCATAGTAACTTCATCAAATTTTGAAAAATATAACAAATTAATATCAAGTAGTGACTCGTTATTTGGATGTATAACCCCTCCACCATTATCTGTTGCAGCAGGGCCCGCACTAGGGGGGCGCAAACGGGGCATTTGCCCGGGGCGCTAAAATTAGGGGCGCCATTTCGGCTGTAAGTGTGAGAAAAATATTAATGGGTTAAATACCCAATTAATAAAAAAAATCCACATACCGATTTTTTCGTTCGTTAAAAACGTACAGTTCTTAGCTATTTGGGTGCGTCCCTAGAGACTTCGAAGAGACGGGGCGCGGACCTCAAAGGGGCGCGTCGTTGCCTCGCCGCCTCTGTGTGAATTCTGCCATAGGAGCAACTTCAAAATGCGCCGCGTCCGCGCCATGTCTCAGCCCGAAGTCCGCGCCACGTCTCTTCTGTGTGAATCGGGCCTTAGCACGCCAGTAGAACGCGTTGTTGTCTCAATTTGCTTATTATTGCTAATTACAAAAGTGGTTTCATTACACAACAGCATTAGTCTTACTATTACGTTATTAGTGATAAGTGGAAGTTCATAAAATTTACTTGAGGATTTCATAATTTCTAAAGGTATGTACATCTATGATTAAACTGTTGTTTAGTTGGATATACGACATAGGCGCACAACGACAAAAGCACACAACAGAGGCCCAGTAGGTGGGGGCTGTTACACCTGCCCTCGGCTTCCTGCACTGATTCCGACGTTATACTGCCCACAACTTACTAGATGCGGTGAAAAGGAGTGTTTTTCACAATTGCAGCTAGGGCTCTAATACATGGAATCGATAGTGCTTGGCGGGGAGATGCTGAGTATTTATTTTATTGAATTGATGAACCAAATCAATATGGATCTTAGTTATTGGAAATCGAAGTGGAATAATTTGCATAATAATTTCTTCTCGTAATCCGAGCCTCACAGATTTGTTGTACAAATTAGATACAGGCATTGTAAGTGTTTTGGTTGGGTTAAATTACATACGCTAGCTTTGATCGCTTGTGAAAATACTGTAGTTTAGTGGGTGTGGGACAGTAGTTACAAATTAATAAATAAATAATA
The DNA here is from genome assembly GCA_031002005.1 of Vandiemenella viatica. Lineage (NCBI taxonomy): Eukaryota > Metazoa > Arthropoda > Insecta > Orthoptera > Morabidae > Vandiemenella > Vandiemenella viatica. The sequence continues at coordinate 104,418,750 of JARYHS010013630.1, forward strand.
TTACCAGCTGCTGATTACCGATTAGTTACTTCACATACCATTAGTATATTTAATTTCGAATGCTAACTGCTAATATATAATAATCCATGATGTTTATTATATATACGAATGCGGTTTACAGATACTCTAATTGCTGCATTTGTAAATCGTCTCAACAAAAAGAAATTCATTAACTATTTTAGTGAATTGAATAACTTTCTCGGTGTTAATAAGTGCATTGCGCGACAATCACTCCACAACATCATTTTTTTTGTTTGTGAACTTGGAACCTATTCCGTTTAAGCCTATAGAAATTGCCATTCTGTATACACGGTTTCTGTATTTGCAGCAAATTTACGGATAGTATCATCCGCGATTATGCTTTGACTGTGTAGTAACACTAGACTTTCTTTATGTTCACAGGGTATGGAAATATTTTGTGTTGTGCATAAATATTTTTTTATATCGACTGAGAATAATTTATCTTAGTTATGGTTTTAGCTTATTTAGACAAGGATAAATATTTACTTTTTATATTATTTTATAGTGTACATTGTTTGAGTTACGAGCATGCCTCTTCCAAAATGTCTGACGGTCAAAGAAAACTATCTGGTTACCAGTACAAAAAAAGAAGGTTGGGAAAGGAAGCGTAAAGGCAGAATCAATCTGGCGCGTTAAAAAATATACTGTATTCAGGGTTTACCAAAACTAATCTTAGAATCCAATATCAGGTCGGGATACAAAAGAAGTATAGAATCGTCAGAGAATAATAGCGAACAAATGAACGAAGTTTGTAAACCAACTGGAACTGACACCAACGTGAGACTCACAGAAGGCGTTCTAAAACTTTGTGGCCAAGAATTTTATGAGACGCCGTAAGAAGCTTTTTAGTAAGGCAAGGTCCACCTAAACTATTGCATAATTACAAATTTCCTTCCAATGACACAGATCGACGTTTTAGCGTAAAATGTTATGCACGAATTTTCAGCAACGCAGAGCAAATATTGCGAGATTAGCTACTGCGTTTACTGCTTCTGTTCCAAAATTTTCAGTTGTTTAGTCCAGGCAAAAAAGATAAAATTGTTGTAAAACTGTAGATGCTGCCACTCAAAGAGTTATTAATGCCGAAATAAATCATTGGAATGGGTGCTTCTAAGAATCGTTGCAATTACCAAAATGCTTGGTAAAAGTTGACTGGTTTTTCAAGGTACAAGCGACAAGTTGTTTGAGCATAATACCGGTAATTTCTTAAAAATAGTTGAGTTACTGTCTGAATACGATCCCATTATGGAAGAGCACGTCCGTTAAGTGCTCTAAAAAGTGGAGACTAAAGCTCAATATCTTGGGAAAAATATACAAACCGGGATAGTAGATCTGCTGCATCAAAGTGTAAAGTCTCATGTTATTAATGAAATAAAAAAATTCAAATATTTTTCCATAATTTTAAACTGTACTCCTGACTTTAGTAAGATACAGCAAATTACTCTTGTAATCAGATATGTTTCAACCAATAAATTTAATCCTGATGTTGAAATTAAAATTAATGAAAGCTTTTAAGGCTTCTTACCAGTCGAAAGATTCACTGGAAAACAAATGTCTGACATTATAGTTGGAGAACTTAATGACTTGTGTTTAAATTTGCAGGATATCAGAGGACAGGGACTGACAACGGTCCAATATGAGGGCAATAAAGCAGGAGTGCAATTTAGAATTAAACAATATAATTCGCGAGCATTCAATGTTCCGTGTAGTAGCCATTCTCTCAATCTTGTTATTAATGGCAAAAGTATCCTTGGAAGTCGCTAATTTCTTCAACATGGTCCAAAAAATATATTTATTCTTTTGGCATCTACTTTTCGATGGGCAATACTTTTAAAGCATGTTCAGGGTTCAAATTTGAAAACATCGAGTGACACTAGATGGGAGAGTAGGATAGAGAGGATAAAGGCATTAAAACCTTTAAAATTTCATTTGGGAGATGTATACGACGCCTTGCTAAGCATTTACGAAAACCAAGAAATTGATAATTTAAAGATTTAGCCATTTTGGCAATTGAGTATGAAATTGCTGATGAAGTAAATTTTAAGATGTAATAAAAAATTCGCAACCTGAAAGTAAGAAAAAAAGTTTTTTTTTGTGATTTTAGCGTATTTGATGTAATCTCGTTTTATTTTCAAAATAATGGCATTTAGATTGTTTGTGTGATAATATCCATCTGTAATAGCATTTAAAAACGTAAAAATATGGTTAATTTGTGGCTATGTACAGATATTTCATAATTAATTTATCTATTTCGTGCCGCTAGATCAAAATTCAATAAGTTTATTTATGAATATATGATTTTATTAAAATTTAAAATTAAATATTTTATTCGAATAAAAATTAATTATTTTTTTAAAAAATATATAATTCTACATAATCTTAAGGGGCGGCAATTTGTCTATTTGTCCGGGGCGGCAATGCCGCTAGAGCGGGCCCTGTTGCAGTAATAATAGTAAACATATTTTTAAACAGATATATAGTGTATAAAGCAAGCATACACTATATAGCTTTATGTATGACTGCTTTTCAGGCAGTCACACATAAAGCCATCATGTTCAAGTTAATGTTCAAATGTTGCAGAACCCCAAGCAACATTTTCTCATGACAACCTTAACGTTGAATTTAACCATTTTCACAGGGTTACACAGGGTCTGCTGTGATGCCACCATGTCATGTCACTGGTTTCATAGAGGTATCACCTCGCATTCGGGAGGGCACAGATTTGAATCCCTGTCCGGGCAACCAGATTTGGGTTTTCCATGTTTTCGCCAAATCACTCCAGGCAAATGCTGGGATGCTTTCTTCACAAAGGCCATGGCCAAATTCCTTCCAGTTCCTTGTCCCCAGTCCCATCCTGCCTCTAATGGCCTTAGCCATCGATGAGGCATAAAGCAATAAGTAAAAAAAAAAAATGAAAAAATGTTTCATAGACAAGGCTGAAACAATCACCATGAATCTTCAAATAGATTTCAGAATGCCGAGTCATGAACTGGCAGAATCATTATTCGAATATTCCAGCTCAAATGTCTAGTGGTATTCAAAATTCTGTGCATAAATTCACTATTAATGTTCTCGAACAGCGATTATCTCAGAACTTACTTGCATACTCATTGCTTACGTTACACCCTAACATCACTCTCGATACAATATTAGTAATTTGTATATGGCAAATGTAGGTGGGTGCAGGAAAGGGGGATGATGGGTGTGTAGGGAAATTGCCGCTGGAGCGTGCACTCCATTGCAATAAAATTAAATAAGTTTTTTATTTATTTTTTAAAGTTTTATAATCAAAACTGAAGGAAATAGAAACAGATTCACAAGTTAAAGAAACAAAGTTGTTCTACTCCACCATAGAAACATGTGCTGCTCATTTAACTTTTACAGCTCTACACAACATGTACTAATGAAAAGTTTTCCAGCACCTAGTGCAGGGTAAAAACTTGAGGAAAGTCAACAATGAGAGAAAACCAACTCGTCAACCTGTGAATGATGAACGAGCAAAGGAACTGGGTTCCAGGGGCAAAAAATTGCAGGCTAATATCGTAGTTATGGAATGACTGTCACATTTCCATAACTCTGCAGGAGAGGAGGTTTTATTTTTTAAACATTTTGTTTCCTTAACTGTTTACTGGATTTTTGTAACAAAATTTTATAAGTACATTCCTTTTAGATTTGTATTTTTTTTTTTATACAAAATAAAATTATTTTTTACAGTTTTTATACAGATAGTGTTGTGTACCTATCATAATGCTGTTGTACTTTTTGATTTAGTGTTTCAGGATATTCAAAAGATAAGCAATAATTAACGTATTTACCAAGCACATAAAGTTTATTTTAAAAAACATACATAAAAGTTATATAAAGAAATTCTGGGGTTTCCAGTTTATTTATATACAATGCCGTGAAAAGTTATAAAAATATAACATAGGATTCAAGGCATTATATGTCTTCTTCTGGAGAGTCACTTTTATATTTTTATAGAAATCATGGAAAACTGAGGGAACATAGGACAGTTAAATTATCATATTTATTGGATTTGTTAGGACTTGATTCAGATATGCTGGAAATGTACTCCTTTTCTGTAATACTTCACTTCTTCGTTTTCACCATTGAAATGGGCTTTCAAATACAGCATTCCAACAGTACGCTGGTAGATAGCAGAGTTGGCAATTTGTCCACAGCCTTCTTCCTGTTTACGAAAGGGGATCAGATGGGTTTTTTTAAGGTGGGAGGAGGTGGGGGCTCATAGAGTGCTCTGAAGCTTTTGAAATCTTGACATTCCATATTATAAACAGTATAATTTTCAGAAGTTCGTCTTACCACACACACACACACACATTATAATACTCATATTTTGGTCACAACAGTTGTCTGACCAAAGTACTGTAATGGCGCTAGGGATTTTTGGCTAAAGCTGGGCAATAGGTGATTTCATACAGTGTTAACCAGAACCTGGACAGTTGCAACAGAAACAGAAAACAGTTACAGACATTGGAATGTGACGATGTAGATGACAATGAAAACGAATCGGGTCAACTATCAGCAGAATTAAGCTGAAGCATAACGGCACTTGGAAGAAGAGGGAAGCAACTGTCTCTATTGGTGGAAAATTCTACCTACCACTGGTCCCAGAGAGGGGGTTAGTTAGCAAAACCTAGGTGCACGAGCAAAGAGGGGGCTGTCTCGCTCTTGCAGGAAGATCGTCTCTTGCAGCTATGGAGCAATGTAACTAGGCAAAGCTTGGGGCTAGCAGCAATTGCAAGCTAGGCTTAAGAGATTGATCCAGAAGGGAGACGGAGCTGGACTTAGAGGCAGCAGCGGTATACACTGGGGGCAGCCAGGAGCCTACTCCAGCAACAGTCACTATAACAGGTGGGAGAAAACCATTGAAAGCAACATAATGGGGAAGTCAAGTAGTAGAAGCAAGTAAGGGGAATATTGCCTATGAGAAGTGCAAGGAGTGAGTGTATATAATCCTGATGTAAATAGATTGTATATGTGTATATATCCTTACTGATGGTTTCATTGAAGAGTACTACCACTCACATGACAAGAGACTTACCCACAAATCATGTGTACATTTTTGGGAAGTGGCAGAGCGAGAGCCAAAAGATTCGCCAGTCCACCACAGTACAATTTCCTTTTGTTTCCCTGCCAGGACTGACACTATATAAACATTAGAAACTCAATGATGCAATTTCATTTCCACCACGAGCTTTATTTGATTTGTCCCACATAATACAGTGAACCAAGAATCTGATGCCTCAAACAAGATAAAATTTAAAGTCTGAAGCTTCCTTTTATAGAAACCTATGAAGTTTTTCGTGAGAAATTATATCTGCCGATATTTTTTTTTTATCAGCCTTTCGACTGGCTTGATGCAATCCTCCACAATCTTGTGCCAACCTCTTCATCTGTACATAATACTTACAACTCACGTCTTCAATTATCTGCTTGATATATTCCAATCTCTGTCTTCCTCTACCATTCTTACCGTCGACTGTTCCCTCCATCAGCAAATTAACCAATCTAGCATGTCTCAAAATATGACCTACCAGCCTGTCTCTTCATTCTGTAAGCTTCTTCAACAAACTTCTTTCCTCACCCATCATTTCCAAAACTATTTCATTCTTCCTTTGTCTGTCCACTTAATTTTCAGCATTTTCTTTAGCACCACATTTCAAATGCTTCAATTTTCTTTCTTTCCGGTATTCCTAAAGTTCTTGTTTTGCTACCATAAAGTGCTGTGCTCCACACATAGAGTTTCAAAAAGTTCTTTCTAATTCCTAGATCAATATTTGAAATTAAAAGATTTCTCTTTTTCATGAAGGCTCTTTTTGCTAGTGCTATTCTTCTTTTAACATCATTTCTGCTTCGGCCATCGGTTGTAATTTTGCTTCCCAAGTATGCCACAGGGAATTGTTCTCTGACTTTCTTTATTGCTTCTTCTAGATACAAATTGAACATTAACGGGGATAGACTACAACCTTCTCTCACACCCTTTTTAACTGATGCATGTCTCTCCTGATATTCTACTTTTATTATAGCCACTTGATTTTTATATAGTTTATAAAGTATTCTTCTATCTCGATACTTTGGACCTGACTTCTTTAAAATTTTGAATATCTTGTCCCACCTAACATTATCATAAGCTTTTTCTAAATCAACAAATGCCATAAAAGTATCTTTGTATTTCTTGATCCGCCCTTCAAGTATTAATCTTAAACCCAGATGTGTTTCCCTTCTACCGCAATTTTTCCTAAACCCAAACTGATCGTCTCCTACTACCCTTTCCATTCTTCTGTATATTATTCTCGTCAGTAATGTGATGTTAGAGTAATGGTACGATAATTCTCACATTTGTCGGCATGTGCTTTCTTTGGAAGTGTGAGGATGATATTTTTATTAAAATCAGTTGGAATTTCTCCTGTTTCATAACTTTTTGATATCAGCTTGAATAATCTTTGATTCCTTCTTCTCCTAGGGATTTAAGAAGTTCTGCAGGAATTTCATCAATTCCAACTGCTTTATTTGCTTTCAAGTCATTCAGAGCTCTATTAAATTCTGTCCTCAAAACAGGATCTCCTAAGTCATAAATTTCTACATCGCCTTCCTTTTCCACTATACTATTGTTCAAGTCATCCCCATCATATAGTTTCTCAATGTATTCCTTCCATCGGTTAGCTCATCATCTGAGCTTAAAAGAGGTTTACCATCGACAGCTTTAATGTTTACATCTCTTTTCTTCATTTCTCCAAAATTCTGCTTGGTCTTCCTATATGCAACATCTACTTTACCTACGACGTTTCCTTTTCTACTTCTTCACACTTATCTTCTAGCCATTTTTCTTTTGCTTTTTTTGCATTTCCTGTTTATTTGATTTCTAAATTGCCTTATTGCTCTCTTCCTGCTTCATCCTGAGCATTTGTGTACCTTCTCTGATCCATCAGCTCCAAAATTTCTTCTGCGATTCAAGGTTTTCGGGCAGCTTATTCCCTAAAGCCTACTGTTTCTTTACCAGCTTTCATTATTTCAGTCTTTAATGCATTCCATTTGTCCTCGGTTGAGCTCCTTTCAGAGTTATTTCTTAAACGTAAGTCTACCATTTGTGCAAATTTTTCTCTCGTGCTAGATTTTTCAGATTATTCACTTCCAGTCTGTTCTGCTTACACTGCTTCCTTATTCACTTGAATTTCAGCCTGCACTTCATTACTATCAAATTATGGTCAGAGTCTATGTCTGCTCCTGTGAACGCTTTACAGTCTAGAACTTGATTCCTGAATCTCTGTTTCGCCATGATTTAATCTAGCTGATATCTGCCTGTATCCCCAAGACATTTCAGGTGTATATCCTTGTTACATTATTCTTAAATAGTGTGTTTGCCACTACTAGCTTATATCTTTCACAAAATTCTAACGACCTGCTTGCTCACTGATTTCTTTCTCCTAGACCAAAACTTCCTATAGTATTCCCCTCTTTTCCTTCTCCATTATCGCATTCCGATCACCCATAATAATTAGATTTTCCTTCTCCTACACATATTGGATTAATTCTTCAAATTCAGTGTATATTTTCTGTATTCTTCGTTACCTTCTCGTGACAAGGGCGTATACACTTTTACTAATGTGGTTGGGGCAGGCTTAGTTTCTAACCTCATTAAAATAATCTGTTACTAAACTGTTCATAATAACTCACCCATTTCCTTAGTCTCTTATTCATTACAAATCCTACACCAGTGACTCCATTGACAGCTTGTGAGCTAATTATCCTGTGTTCCCCAGACCAGACGTCCTGTGCGTCCTTCAATTTAATCTCACTAATCCCAACAACACCAAACTTAAGTTGTTCCATCTCCCTTTTTAAGTTTTCTAACCTACCTGCCCTATTCAGACTTCTAACATTCCACGCTCCGACTCGTAGAATGTTTCTATCCATTCTGATGACTCCTCCCTGAGCAGTCCCCACCCGGAGATCCGATTGGGGGTCTATTTTACCTCCGGAATATTTTACCCAGGAAGAAGCCATCATGATATATGTAATTTGAGAGGATTACATGTCCTCGGGATACCCTTTGGGTCTTTAATGCAGTGGTTTCCCGTTGCCTTCTGCATCCCATGCCGTTGATCATTTCTGATTCATCCGCCTTTAGGGGCCGTTTCCAACCCCAAGGGCAAGAGGGTGACCCTGACACCGCTCCCCGCTCTTCCGCCCTCCTTTCGGAGGCCGTTGGCAAGCAGTGGGTGATTCCTTATACCGGGAATCTTTCAAGCGCCAGAGCCTCGTCGTGCAAACAGGGTGCACCACGTGAAGGAGAGGTTGACATTTGGTTGGAAAAGGCTAGTATAGCCTCTCCTGAACCCTTACACCCATCTGCAGATAACCAATCAATACTTTGTTTAGGTGAAACTTTAATTATTTTAGTCTTAATACTTTTCAAGTTAAGTTTTAGATTGATTGAGATATACATGAACATATGGTCTATTGTATCACCCAAATTCTGTAGTGGTACAAAACTTCAAGGTATTGTATTCTCCTGAATAAAAATAATTTTGGTGTACCTTTAAAAGCATGTATCTCTCATTACTATTTGTTTAGAGTATAGTGTCTAGACCCTCTGAGTAAAGCAAAAAACGTTAAACATGAATGTGTAAAAATGGGGCATAGTGCTCAGTACCACTGTGTTATAGATATAAGCTAATTCAGCATTTAATTTTTTCACTTTTTCTATTTAAAAATTTTTAAACAAGTTTTTTTTGTTAACTCTCCTTGCATTCACCCCACCCTGAAGCAAATCCTGGCTATCCATATGTACCTCTTTACGCCAAATAAGTCAGTAAAAATTTGTGCATTTATGCTCGAAAGCAAACTGGAATATTACAGCAAGAGTGTTTTGTGATATCCATAACATTGTTAATACCAACCTGAAGAAAAGAACATCTTTACCATTTTACTCCACACCCACATCATTTGCTGTTTCTCTCATATGGAATAACTTTCAACAATGTCTTTTTATTTTTGGTACAGTACGTCAAACTGTTATCTGTAAGGGTGCAAGTATACTAATAGATTACGAACTAAGCATAAACTTCATACAGTATTGGATAATCATATTGCATCTCACAGTAACAGTTTATGCAAAGTGTTGTCACCCCAGGTAACATTATTTCATAACAATATGTTTTGGTACAACGAGTTGGCAAAAGGAAAAGGTTTAAAAATAAAAAGATTTGTTTATTCAAAAACATTTATTTAGACTGATATACAAAAATATATTCAGAAACTGTTGCATACAGATATAAGGTCACAAACATATATTTCATGTTTTACCTGTTAAAATAAATCTTGGTGTACCAGTTTGTAAATAACACCCAGAAATTTGAGGATTTGTGGTTAAATTATAAACTTTTAGGTTATAAGATATTCCTAACGATTCAGTTCCATTTTTGTACCACTGCTTCTAGCCGTGTGGGAGCATTTACACTGAAAAATATTTTATATCAAAGTAGAATGAAATTCCTATTACACCACAGCCTCTACAACATTCTTATCTACAATAACAAAACTTTGTACCTTATTTTATGAATTCAGTTCTCAAGGTAGATATTAAAAGATTCTTTTACTTATGCCCAAGTGTTCCTGAAAAGAAATACTAGATGTTAGGTTGAAAAAATGTCATTGATAAATTGACATTTTCTGAAGTCATAATTATTAAGGTTAAACATTCAGGTATTATCTACTTAAACTGTATGACCAACATCAATTTACTTATGTAAGGTGCACAAAATGATGGTAGACAAGAAAACAGTATGAATTGTAATAGAATATAATAGGACACAGAAACACCTTGTAATAATCCTAAAATGTATTTACTCCTAAAAAGTAGTGATTCATAATAATGTTGTTGTTTTCGTGGTTCTCACCACAGAAGTCTACACAGACAGCTATATTTCTTCAACAAGTAACAGTTTTGATTCTGTAGCTACATCGAGTTGGTTTCCCATTATTCACCAGAATTATTGGTTTCTAACTGGACAGTCACTTTGAAGCTACACTGTATAAAATCTTGATTCTTTGACCTTTTCATTGATTATTTGCTGTTGCCATTCTTCCCACTATAGGCAGAAAGATAAAATAAGAAAAAATACACTGAACCTACAGTGTACTTGACTGCTTCAAAACGAATTCCTTGCAACCCAATGTGTTTGTCCTGAAAGATTTTCAACAGCTGCGCACAATTTAGGGAATCTGTAGGCAAAATTCACTGCTCTACAATTTTTTCAGCTGTGCTAATTGCAAAATATTAGAAAAATCACATGGAGGATGTCTGGAACATTATCATAAACAGGCCATGATCCCAATATATAAAATATTATATATCAGAATTACAAATTAGGTTATATATTGTAGGTGTTGCATAGTAAGTCCAGAGGAATTAAATTCTTGGTTCACAATACCCTTTGCCTCTAAAAAAAAAAAAAAAAAAAAAAAAAAAAAAAAAAAAAAAAAATCAAAACTATTTGATCTCTGACTGAAATTATATGTTCTTTTTTAATCACGCAGAATTAGTTTCTACTGATTTCATGTTTAGATTTTGCATTGCAACTTTGTGGTAATGGTAATTGTTGGCAATAGGTAAAACTTGACAAAGAACACATGCTTTAGTCAAATTATAGTTACTTTTGAGGACCCTTTTATATTTTTCAGCACTTACTCTTTTGTTGTCTCTATTTTTCTCTATTATTTATTGCCTTTGTTGAATCACACCTAACGACATTTTTCACGTCTGCCACTGAGGAACTTCCCTGAAGCCTATTATCAATTACCTACATTCTGGCATATTGTAGTCTTCAATGTATTCAACCAGACAGTGCATTAGCAACATAATATTTTGGCAACTGTCTTTGTTACTTTCACAAGATGAAGAAATAAGTCGAATTTAACAGTAATATAAACACACATACTGTTATCCCCTGCAATTTCCACTTATAAATACAGATTATGGTAGACCTTTACAAATTCCATTATAAACTTGGTTCCTTTTGATTATTTTTTTGAAGTATTCTTAGATGTATATTTATTGTAAAACCTTGCTACATATGGAGATGATGAATTAACTTGCTTTTCTTCATTTATTAGAAACTTTTAAGTGTTCTGTTATACTATTCCAAAACACAGTAACCTACTGCCAAATGAGATATACCACAGAGATTTTGTATTTAACACAAATCACTGAAAAAAGAAGGCTAAATTCCATTATCCGACAATAGTCAGAGAATTCTGGATTAAAAGAAAAAAAAAATACTATCATATACACTAATGCTAGCTGTTTTAAGTAATGTGTGATTACTAGAGCTTAAGTAACCAAATGCCAATTTAAGAGCTTTTCCTTTACCCAATACATGAAGTTGGAGTTATTCATACTTTTATATTCACAATTTTAACATTTCAAATGCATAGAACTATCTTATAAACCCTTGAAGTATGTAATGAACCTTGTTCATGGTACTAAAGTGTTATTAACTCATTTACATCAGCTCTTAAAGTATCACTTCTATTTTTATACTACCTACCACATTTTAACATAAAGTATACAAAAAGTAGTTGTCTCCTGCAGCAGAAAGTGTGGCAGTGATGAAGAAGTTAAAATTAGTGGGTAAAGCACAGTAATTTAGGTGTTCCATTGCTGTTATGACTTCTGATTAGGCTATCACATGTCCTTCCCATTCTACTATTTTCACTAGCTTAAACTTGAACTTATATGGAGTCCAGAAATGTGAGAATTCTGATTTAATGATTTCTCTGTTAACAATATTGTTAGGATAAGAATTTTAATCATACTATGTCAGTACCTTTTTTCTGCCATCAGTCTTTCGATTGGTTTGATGCAATCCTCCATCACTTCCTATCTTGTGCTACATATCCCTTACAACCCACATCCTCAATTATCTGCTTCATAAATTCTAATCTCTGTCTTCCTCTACCATTCTCACCTTCGATCGTTCCCTCCACTAACAAATTAACCAATCCAGCATGTCTCAAAATATGACCCACCAACTTGTCTCTTCTTTCTGTAAGCTTCTTCCACAAACTTCTTTCCTCACCCATCATTTCCAAAACCCATTCATTTCGTACTTTGTCTGTCCACTTAATTTTCGGCATTCTTCTTTAGCACCACATTTCAAATGCTTCAATTTTCTTTAATTCTGGTTTTCCTAAAGTCCAAGTTTCGCTACCATAAAGTTCTGTGCTCCACACATAGAGTTTTAAAAAGATCTTTCTAATTCCTAGATCAATGTTTGAAACTAAAAGATTTCTCTTTTTCATGAAGGCTCATCTGCTATTCTGCTTTTAACATTATTCCTCCTTCGACCATCGGTTGTAATTTTGCTTCCCAAGTAGCAGAATTCACTTACTCTATTGCATCCGATCCTATTTTTCTTCTACATTTCATCACTTTTGTCTTCCTTTGATTTATAGTCAGTCCAAAATCTTCCTTTAGTACTGAGTAAAAAGATAAAGGCTGCATGGAATTAGTGGCAGCACCGCTCTGCATTCGATTCCTGACCATCAACTTTAATAAGTAGAAGTATAGCGAAATAGAGAGCAGGTTGCTTTAAAGCATTGGAGGCTCTATTGCCCCGGGGAGTGACACAAATTGGACAATGTTCTATAGAGATTATTGCTAACATGTTTTGAAGGATCTTGTACAGATTGAAATGTTGGAATGTGTTTTAAGTTAAAAGTTTACTTAGAGTTTCTTCCAACAGCTCAAAGTTCAGTATCTGATCATATACAATAGTGAAATTATGTTAAAGTGTTTTGAGGTGGAAACATTTAAAAGGGAGAGAGTTCTATTCAAAGGATAAAGTATAAATTGATTTAAGGAATTTCATAATAAAAAAACATGACTAGAAAGTATAAAGTGAAATTTCACTTAGGTTGTCCAACACAGTGGATTGTGATCGTCATCAACAGTAATTAAAATATCAGTTCAGATTGATTAATCTGGAAGGAAAGTTTTAAAAAGTTAGTAGAGCTTGAAAGAAGGCAATAGATGACAGTTTCATTATCATGGAAGAAGTGGTAAATAACTGGTTTGGGAGGGAAGGCATAGATTTATGACATTTTCAAAATTAAGATGTTTTAAGTAGAAAGATAGCTTGCAAGATTTTTAAAAGGATGAGTGGGATAATATTTTAACATGATTTTGCTGATTAAATAAAAGTTTTTGATGGTTTAGTTAACCACGTGGAGAAGGATAAATTTTGAATTACTATTACAGGTAAGTGAAGTGTAAGGTACCTATTAGTTCTCCAAAAGCATTCCCACTAGTTATCCTCTATAGTTCAATTTTGAAGTAGCTTATGTATAACATAGAAATTTCATGTAAAGTAATTTTCAACTTGAATGGATTTTCCTGCATTCATTTCCACGCCTAAAACTCATTATAAGAATCATTTTTAAGTGTATTCATTATGTATGGAAAAATTTAGTTGAAGAGATAATTTGGTCTGTTTATATTTTAACCCACGTGATTAGGAAAAATAGAATTTAAGATTTGAAATAACTCTGAGTTGAGTAAAGTCATGGCTGATCTTTTGTCACCAGCTATAGTCAGCACTGTCTAGCATATTTTGATAGTAAAATTAACTAATTTGGCAAAGTTTAGTTAGTGGTTTTAATAAAGAGAAAACAGTCGAGGCTCAACCTTCGGAGCGATAACTTCCGTATATTCGCGAGGCAGTGACTTGTGTGGATATGTGCTCACGTATACCCGGTTGTCTCTTCCCATTACTGCGCAACAGTCTCTCGGGACTCTAACTGTGTGTTTCACTACAGCCACCGAAATAGTGATAGAAGCAGCAAATAACATCTAATACAGCTCAGCCCCAGCCCTCAACCGCCATGTACAGCCATATGGCAAAGGCAGTCAATACCTGATGCAGCCAATGATGCACCGCCAGCCAAATGGCGTAATAAACATGGTTCCAGCGGTCGAAGAAAACAACACAGGCAGTCAGGTGCAGCAATATCTGCACAGTGCAGATGATGAACCGACAGAAACCATGGATGCTATAGTTGCAACGTCTAATACATCGATTACAACACCGCCAGCTGACAACAGCGCACTAGATCAACGAGATGCACCGTTTCTAAGAGAAGAGGAAATGTCAACATACGCACCCCAGAAACGCCCATGCATCCCGGTATACGACAACGGCAGCGGAGGTGAAAGCATAAAGGTTCCCAGAATAACACGACAAGACACATCATCGGCAGACATCAACATGGAGACAACACCGCCGGAAAGTGTGCAGCGCCAACAGACAGCAAGGACAAGCGAAAACAGCAACTTGTAGGTAAATAGCGCAGTGCCAGCCTATTATGAAAGCTACGATTTGGGCCCTTACTATGTTTATAGAAAGCCAAGATAGAAACATAGGTAGGATCCACCCCATGGCCATTGGGCTCCTCCTATATTCTCTCAGTCACGAAATAAGCAACAATATCATACAGATAGCTTCAGTGGGTCGAAACCGGGTCAAAATAGAGATGAGATCGGTCGTATCGGCCAACAGCCTTGTCCAGAGCACCATCTGGCAGCATAATGGCCTGCTGGCCCACATTCCTCTCACCTGCATCTCACAGCAAGAGGTTATAAGAAATGTAATGACTGAGCTAACGGAAGAGGAGATAAAAACAGTGGCAAGGTGTGAATATCGCGTGGTAAAAGTTAAAAGGTTTACAAAAAAATTAAAGAGGATGACCAAACAAAAGAAATCCCACTCCCCGTATGTCTACTGACGTTTAAAGCACAAAGGCGTCCGAATTACGTGTACATACACGCAGTGCAGTGCCCTGTCGAACAGTATGTCAAACCAGTAATGCAATGCTTAACTGTCTCCAATATGAACACCCTAGCAACCAGTGTAGAAGTAAAAAACGTTGCACCTTCTGTGCAGGTGCACATGACGGAAAAGAATGCAATAAACAAACACCCCAGTATGCGTCCACTGCAATGGGGGACACCGATCTTTTGATAGATATTGCCCGGAATATATCAGACAAAAGAAGATAAAGCAGGTAATGGCCCAAGAAAATGTAGGGTACAAGCAAGCTTTAGAGAAAACTAACTCCGCATCGTATGCCAGTATCGCGGCAAGATTAGTTAGAACCAACAGGCAACTTCAAAAAATGACAACTCCTCAAAAAAATTACAAGCAAAGAAACTACAATACGGGGCAACACAATATAGCAGACGATCCCCCTGTCGTCCTGGCACAACCACCTCAACAGGATCCACTTCCTCAGTCTATAATTAAGCAGCAAAACACCCCCAATGAACCTGAGAATTTCCAACTAAACCCCGGATCCAGGGACCAGGTGCCAACTCTTAACATCGGAAGTCACAGACTAACTGACAAAAGCACATGTAGTGCGGGAGAAACCTCATATAAAGACTACTGGATCCCATCTAATAGGAACCTTGAACCCATTGTCCACAATCCATACCCTCCTCTCCCTGGCAATAACCTACAGGACCCTGTAACAACAGAATACTATGCAAACAAGATGTTTGAAATTATAATGTGCATACTAAATAAGTTTGCAGGAAATAATTTGCTCAATCCAACGCAATACGCCCCAAGCGTAAAACAACTTCTGCTACGATCGTTAGCCCCAAACAGATGGGAAAATGGCGGCACCTTTTAGAAACACGAGAGCAACACTGCAGGACGACACAATTCTTCAGTGGAATGCAAGATCTATCCGGGCTAATAAGGAGAGCTTGCTACAGTATGCTTCAAAGAATAACATAGCCGTATTGGCTGTAAGCGAAACTTGGCTGAAACCAGATGAACGATTCCACCTCAAAGGATATAATGCCATCAGATCCGACAGAACAGATGTTTACGGGGGGTCTGCCATCTTAATTAGAAGCGCCATTTATTACGAACAACTCCAACCCTGTACTGGAAACACCGACTTCAACATATGTGCCGCCAGGGTACGTCTTACCAACAAATTAATAACCATTGTGTCAGTATATAGAGCAGCGAATAAGAAGACAAACAAGGAATTCATCACGAATATCCTCAGACAATTGCCAAAAACCGGTCATCCTGTTGGGCGATCTCAACGCACATAATACAGTATGGGGATGCCAAAGCACGGACAAACTGGGGAACATAATTGCGGAAATCTTAGAGGAAGAAGATATGGTGGTGCTGAACGACGGTAATCCAACCAGAATTAATGCGCCAGGGCAAGCACCATCAGCGGTGGACATCTCCTGCATATCGTCGAACATAGCTATAGACATTACCTGGGAAGTAGTAGACGACACTCTGGGATCAGGCCACCTTCCTATCCTACTGCGTCTCC
The DNA here is from genome assembly GCA_031002005.1 of Vandiemenella viatica. Classification (NCBI taxonomy): domain Eukaryota; kingdom Metazoa; phylum Arthropoda; class Insecta; order Orthoptera; family Morabidae; genus Vandiemenella; species Vandiemenella viatica. Next base: position 104,435,157 of record JARYHS010013630.1, read on the forward strand.
AGACTGACTCCCCAGCCAGGCGGTTGATATACCTTCCCTGTAGATGGAAAATACACCAGGAAAACTGGAATAAATTCCAAACAACTATGAAACGGCTGACAGCTTCCAGGAAGTGCAGTGGTAACGCCACATTGGACTATAAATCCATGACCAAGGACATAACCCAAGCTGCCATATCTTCTATTCCTGCTCGGAAACCAGTACAGATTATGAGGAACAAAAGCACTCCTTGGTGGGATAAAGAATGCAACGAAGCCGTCCAAAGACGCAGAGAGACACTACGGGCATACAAAAGCTGTCCCACGATCGAAAACTATCTGGAACACCGTAGAGCTCAGGCAAGAGTTAAAGAGCTGGCCAAGAATAAAAAGAGAGAAAAATGGAGAGAGTTTTGTGGAACCTGTAATAAAGAAACGCCCATATCCGATATATGGCAAAATGTCAGAAAATTGAAGCACTCATCCACTCAGGCAGAAGCAAAAGCACCCCTAACAACCGACTTGTTAGAAAACATCCTTGAAAGGCTAACCCCACCGTGGGTAGAGACACATCTGACAGAACCAAGGGCAACTGAATCACACTTCCTCCTGCAACCCTTCCAGCTTAACGAATTCAATATTGCATTAAAGCAAGGGATGGACTCATCACCAGGACCCGATAACATCCACTACGGCATGTTAAAAAATCTGCCAGATCCCGCAAAAACGATGCTATGCGAAATACTTAACAGGATATGGTCGGAAAGGCTATAAATAAAAGAGATGAAGACTGCGTGGGTAGTTCCCGTGAAAAAACCTGGTAAAGTAGGTAACAACGCAGAATCCTATAGACCCATAAATCTACTGCCATGCACCTACAAAGTACTGGAACATATGATAAAGTGGAGGCTGGAATGGTGGCTGGAACACCACGCATTAATTCCGGAAACGCAGTACGGCTTTAGAAGAGGTAAAGGCACCATAGACACCTTAGCACACCTTACTTCTGAAATTCACTCTTGCTTTACCAAGAACAAATATATGATGGCCGTGTACACTGATATAAATAGCGCATATAACAATGTCTGTATACCGATCCTAGCTAAAAAACTTCACCATCTAGGTGATACCGGACACATTTATAGGAAACCTAATCGCACTACTTTCGGACCGATGGTTGGAAATAATGCAACGAGGAACTACTGTTGCGAGCAGAAAAACTAATCGTGGCCTGCCGCAGGGCTCTGTTCTGCCCCCCCTGTTATTTAACTTGTATACGCATGATCTTCATTACTCCATGAATAGTAAAATCGTCATTCTCCAATATGCCAACGATATATGCATATTTATCGTTGGAAAAACATGGGAAGAATGCCTTATGGTACTATCCACCGAAATTGACAAATTCAATCAATGGCTATTCAGCAACGGACTAGACATATCTCCAGCGAAATCGGCAGTATCGATTTACAGCCGACATAGAACGCCCGCGATGTCTAACATAAAATTAGGACCCTTTATCATCCCAGTTAAAAACGCTGTGAAATATCTGGGCGTTTGGATCGATAACAGACTCAAGTGGGGTACTCACATTAAAAACACGATCAAGAAATGCGACAAGGCGATCAACCTTATCCGCGCAATAGCCAACGTAAAGTGGGGAGGGAATACCTCAATATTATTAAGGCTATATAAATCTCTGGTGAGACCACATATTGATTATGCCTGTATATGTTACAGTTCTGCAACTAACACTGTGCTTAAAGAACCGGACAAAGCCCAATATAAAGCTCTGCGCACTTGTATTGGCGCTATGAAATCAACACCTACCAACGTGCTTCTAGTGGATGCACATGAACCTCCCCTAGAGATCCGCACAAGTTTCTTAACTGCAAAATTCCTGCTCAAGCATAGCCAGTACCCCGGGACCAGACTGCTCAACTCTATACACAATCTCTCAATGCAATGCCTAACTGACAACTACTGGAGTAAGAAAAAAATGCCTCCTATTGCGGCGGAGTACCTAGAAACATATTAGATACGAGCCAGCATACGTCAAAGCAGGAAAATGGTTGGAATTTATAATACAAACCCATGGCGACCGTTTTAATAAATATTACGGTACCAGAAGGCTACACAGGTCATGAACTTTATGTTCACAGATTAGGCAAAGTGTTACAAGCCCCGACTTCTCTCAGCGCCTAACAGAAGCTATATTTTGGGATTATCATAATAACGCAAAACTTTTAAAATAATCAGGGCACTCTAACGTAAAAATTTAAGGGAGATTAAAATATATTGGATTTTAGATGAGCACAAAATATTAAAGTACTGGTGGTCACGTGACAGTCCTACATCATCAAATTGATCATTAATAAACGGAAAATGTCACATTTCTGCAAAAATTAGAAATAGGGGTGGTAGATGATGGAATCAGTCAGTCCACTACAAGCTTTTCAATTGTTACACTTAGCAAGTTACACTTATTCTGTTGGTGAATATCTGTGGTTGTTGAAAGTGAGGCTTAGTAACATAATAATAATAAAAAAAGAACTAATGAGAATACAGTTTCTAGGAGTTCGAACTTTGATAACAAGGATTTTAGGCATTATAAGTGATGCTATTAAGTTTCTTAAAAATTCAAATTTGTGCATACTCGATTATCGCCGATTGGTAAGTACCAATCACCAGCATAATGAACTAATGAGTTTTAAATATTGACTATTCAATTACCGTTTATGTTGGTGAAACAAATAAGAATTTAAAACTGAAATGGAACTAACCAAAAGTGTTTTCTGGCAAATCTTTTTTCAATAACTGGCTGATAATATACAATGTTGGCACATACTTTGGAACTCTTTGGTACACTAATTACTAGCTCTGTTGCAACACAGGTTAATGTCAGCAGCACACTCCAGCTGCTTTATCCAAGAATGAGATCTTATCCCCCATTTTGACATGCATTTAACAGCAGGTCTAATGGACTTGGGGACTTTAGTGGATGTTCAGCTAAAAGGTTAAATGCTCTATCTAGATCTGAATGATGTTTATCTATTTCATAATCTATTTTTCAACAGATAAAGCTATTTGGTTCATCACAATAAACCCACTTTGTTTAGCCAACTTGTTAATTTTTGCCAAAGTAATAATCTCAGCAACACCAAAAGTGCTAAGGTATTAAAAACATGGGTTAATAATATGATGAAAACTGGCATATTCTATTAAACAATCAACGAGTGTCTGAAAGTACTCAGATTGCTCTCTGATAATAGTTGACTGTTGTTATAAGACAGACTGTAGCAGATATTGGAAATAAGACAACCGTGACATCAGTAAGGAAATTCTTCACCTTTCTGAACCCATTCTTGGAACACACTACATCTGTTCAACAAGACAATAAACAATTTATGAGACTAGCATATTTAGTAATTGCAGAGAATAGCCATTCCAAAATTAAATTATGCATAGTGGGAGGCTATATTAATTAGGTAAGCAGAGGATATTTTGATAAACTGTCTGAATAAAATAATTGTTTAAAAAACACAAAAACCGCCTTCAAAAAAGCGCATTAAAATTTTTAAAATAACTTTATAACTTGATTAAAAGAAAGTAAATTTAATTGGACAATATTTTACATTACTGTTACTTTACATTAATTATTCATTTTTGGAGTCTGTGCCAGCTGTCACATTGCAAAGATTGAATTACTGAAATTTATTTGGTGTTCGATACAAAACGGGAACTACGAACAAAAAATCCAAATATTTTACTGCATGTAGTAAGGCAGTTATTGTTATTGCAGAAGAGAGTTTAGGGAAACAAATTAGACAGTATTTTAATCTGTGGCCCATCCTCACTGGTGCTACAGTGTCAGTTGGTAGGCTGCATCATCTGTATGTCTCAGTTTTGTTGAAACATGTTTCTATCATTAATTGTAAGTAACATGATTTTTTATGTAGTATTGTTTTTACCTTTTTGTTTCTCTTGCTTTGGCTGGCACTGACTCAAAAAATAACTAATTAATGTAAAGATTTCAATAACAGTATTGTAAAATATTTTCCAGTTAGATTTACTTTCTTCTAATCAAGGTATAAAGCTATTTTAAAAATTTTAGTGTGCGTTTTTGAAGGCGGTTTTTATTAATTTTATTTTTTAAATTATTTAATTTTTAAATTTTTAGTGGTATTATAGTTTGTTTTGTATTTTAAAAATGCCACAGCAGTTCTCATTTTGCAAACTTCCTGGTAGCTCAGTGGTTAAAGCGCTTAGTTTCAAAAAAAATCTGTCTTTATATACCCCAACAACTTCTAAAACGAGGTGAATTGGATGCTGTGTTAAGGAACGTCAGTTTATATTTTGGTCAAGGCTGTGTTTCGACCTAATCATAACATCTGCTCGATATTAGAAACATGTAACATCTCGGCATTAATACATACCACATACACAAATCTGTCTCTGGAATATATCTGTTTGTTCTGGCATTCAACAGAAAATATAGATATTTTCTATTGGTTTTCACAACGTGAAAGCTTGGGATCCAAGTTGAAATCAGAAGTACATGATGAGACATTAGGACACATTTGTTTTATGAATATTCTACCATGATTTAAAATTAGTTTAATGATATTGATGGGATTTAAAACTGTGGATTTTTGTAAAGAACATTAGAAATTAAGAAGCGTGGGGGTAAAGGGGAAGTTGGAGTTGGCTTTTGTATACCAAATGTGGACTGTCTTTTCTGATTGATTTAAAGTATACACGTGTAAATTTCTATTGATATCAGATAAAAACTGTAGGAATGTATTAAAAAAAACACACACAACAACAACAACAACAACAATCAAGGGGTCTAGAGGCAAGGAGTAGTTTGGTTTTTGTAAAGCTTATGTGGACAGTATTTTTCTCTTTGTTTTAAAGTATAAATGTGCAAAGTTCCATCGAAACCAGATAAAAACTGAAGAACAATTTAAAAATTAAATGGGGTAAGGGAGTAAGCAGTTGGCTTTTGTTTACAGAATGTAGACACTATGTTTCTCTTTTTTTTAAGTATACATGTGCAGCGTTCCATCGAAATCTGATAAAAACTGTGGGTATCTATACAGAAAATTAGAAATTTGATGGGGTGGGGGTAGAAGGAAAGAGTAGTTGGGCTTCTGCAACCAAATTTAAACACAATTGTTCTGTATATTTTAAAGTATACATGTGCAAATTTTCTTCAGAATCGGATAGAAACTGTAGCTTTGTGTAGATTAAGGAACTCGAAAGGGACAGAGGGGTTTGGCTTCTCTAAACCAAATGTAGACAGTATTTTTCTGTTTGTTTTGAAATATGCATGTACATACTTCCTTCAAAATCAGATAGAAACTGTAACTTTATATAAAGAATGTTGACAGTAATTACAGGGTACAAAGGGGGATAGGGTTTGTGTAGTGTGAAAGTAATGTAGAGAGTATTTTTCTTTGTTTTAGAGTATATGCACACAAAGTTCCACCAAAATCGGATCAAAATGTGGGTCTGTAAAAAAATTAAGGGGTGTAAAAGGGGAGCTAGGGTAGATTTTGGATTTTTTGGTCAGAAATCTTCTCCATGAAAAAATACATATATGTGAAAAATATCATAAAAATCCATCAAATGGTATCGACTGTAGCTTTTGAAAAAGAAAATTGTCAGAAATCAAGTGCGTGGAAATGGGGAGAGGGGTTCAGTTTTTACCAACTAAAAGTTGACATTATTTTTATCTTTGTTTTATAGTAAAAGGGTTCTAAGTTCTATCTAAACCGCATAAAAACTGTGGGCTTGAATAAAAATTAAGCTGTTTAATGGGGAGGGGTGGTTTTTGGATTTTATGGTCAGAAACCTTGTAATTGAAAAAATACATATAAGCAACAGCTTTCAAGGTAATCGGTCAAATGGTGTTGACTAAAGCTCTTTTTTTTTTTTTTTTTTAAATTAAAGAACATTGACAAACATTAAGGGGTTGGAAGAAGTGAGAGGGGATGGGCTTTGGTAGAAAAAATGTTGACAGGATTTTTCTCTTTATTTTAAAGTATACATGTGCAAAGGTCAATCAAAATCAGATAAGAAATGTAGGTTTGTATAAAATTAAGGGGCGTAAAGGGGGAGATGGGGTAGATTTTTCTTTATTTTTTTGGTCAGAAACCTACTCCATGAAAAATGACCTGTATATGCCAACTTTAATGGAGAGCGGTTAAATGGTGTCGACTGTAGCTTTGTACAAAGAACATTGACAAAAATTAAGGGGGTGGAAGGAGGGAAAGGGGATGGGCTTTGGCAGACCAAATGTTGACAGGATTTTTCTCTTTATTTAAAGTATATGTGTGCAAAGTTCAATCAAAATCAGAAAAGAAATGTAGCTTTGTATAAAATTAATGGATGTAAAAGGGGAGGTAGGGTGGTTTTTTATTATTATTGTTTTGGTCAGAAACCCTCTCCTTGAAAAATTACATGTATATGCCAACTTTAATGGAGATCAGTTAAATGGTGTCAACTGTAGCTTTGTATAAAGAAAATTGACAAAAATGAAGGGGGTGGATAGGGGGAGAGGGGTTTAGTTTTTTTCAAACCAAAAGTTGACATTATTTTTCTATTTATTGTTTATGTCCAAAATTCCATCGAAATCGGATAAAAAATGTGGGTTTGTATAAAAATTAAGGGGTGTAAAGGGGTAGAAGGAGTGTTTCTCAAAGAAATTCATATGGGACCACTTTGGAGGTATGCGCTACCCACTAAAAAATTTCATTGAAATCAGTCCAAAATATGCGAAGATATACATACAAAAATAATAATAATAATACGAATTGAGAACCTCATCCTTTTTTTTGAAGTCGGTTAAAAAAGGTGTCATACTGAATTCATCAATTAGGTATTGAAACTCATAGGTATAAACCAAACAGTTATGGAACTGGAGTTATGCACGGTATAAATAAAAGACTGTACATAGTACAGAATTTTACATGTACCATGTTCAAAACATAAAAGCAAACTGGATCACTTTGTACTGAAACTCAAACTTATTCACAAGAGAATTGCCAGATCAAACATTAGGTTCAGTCCATAGTTGCCTCAGGCCCCATGGTATTTCTGAAGGGCCCACTATATTATATCAAAATGACCATTATAAGCTTTTAACAAAAAAATTATTATCAAGCTTTCCTAAACTTGATAAAATAGCTGGAGTAGATAATTAAACTCAAAGAAACAATTACTTAAAAAAAAACTAGGGAAATAATACTTTATAACCCTAATGTGGCCAATAATATTAACTTTTGAAAAATTATCTTCAACGAGCTGACAACCCAGTAGTATCTGTATATGTGTAATGCAAATAAGTGACAACCATCATCTTCTAGAACACTTAATTATTGTTCCACTGGAATTAATTTTTTTGTTTATTAATATTTTATGACATTAATCTATTTCATAATATTAGTGAATTTATTTTTTGTTTCATATAATGAAATGGAATTCCTAAAATAAAGCAGTAAATATACAGGATTCAGGGGGATCGTAGGGCCTCTCCAGATGAGTAACTATTCAGAATATTATAACATTTCATTTTTTATTACATACCAACATGACTGATTATTTTATAACTTTTCTATAATTTGAAGCATTTGTGATATGATAGTAATAGCAACTAGCAGTCTGGGCAGCAACACAAACTGCCAGCATACCAATATGGTGCCACAGTTTGACGGAATATGCCATCTCTTTACTTTAATCACAGCTGCAAGAATTATGTAAATGGCTAATACATGGTTTTGAGGCAAGCACTGGACTGAATGATAAGATGCTGCTTCCATGTCACCCTCACCTAGCAGAAGCCTTGTCTATGGCTGCCTGGAATCAAGCACTACTGCATAAAATTTCTTGCTGCAACAAGGGGTTTCAGTTAACCAGTGTGCTAAGTTTGAATGGTTGTTGGTTAAATGTTCCTGGGAGTTACATTTTCCCACTCAAAAGATCATCAACCTCTCACACAAAGTTGGATCTTACAATATCATCGATTTTATCAAGCGGGTCAACCTTACTTCTGTGCCTTATAGAGATCATCATTGGTGTAGAAACTGTAGCTCACATATTGCCTGCAGAAGATGTGATGGAGATTGTACATGAAATATTCCAGGTACTTTGCAAAGTTAAAGTATCAAAATCAAACATGTGTAGTGACAAAAGGCCTGTGCCGCAGGAAGTTAAGAATGATTATAATATTTTTTCTGGCGGACAAAGGAAAATGTAAGGTGGTGGTGGAAGACTGCCATAGATAAAAGGTAGAACCCTTGGAGACAAACAAGATCATCCACAACACTACATCTGCGGACATCAGGCATCTACACTGCTCAGAACTCCCCGAAAATTTGAAGAGGCTCCTCTAAACCAGCGCAGCAGTGTCTTCTTGGCTATATGGACTTTCAAAAGTTCACAAAGGGAGGCAATGCAATCGATCATCAGTATGAAAGACAGTCAGACGTACTCTCTATCCAAATGTCTTCAAGGTATTCCAAGTCCATTAGTAGGGAATGTTAGTAGTCATCGTGTATAAAACTCCAGAGAATTTGTTGAAATCTTGGACATCACAAGGAAAGAATTAGACGACTTTACATTGAGCATAAATTATGTATCTCATGTTACATAAGTTCCTTCAATAAATATGTTATAATTTTTAAGAAGCCATTTTGTTCAAGAAATCATCAGTTTTTACACTATGAGTTAACAAACAGCTATTTCCAATTAGGACAATATTATTAGCAAGTGAAATGGGTAGCAACGGGCTCACCATTTTCACTAGTCATCGCCAATTTTTTCCTTTGATGGGAAAGCATTAAACATGGTGATCCATCCAAAATGTTCTGCAAGTTCATTGAAAATGGTTTTGTGATATGGCCACATTTGAATGCAGAGCATCAGAATATTCAGCTAACCATGAGGTAGGAAGAGGATAGTTGCCTGCATTTCTGGATCTGTTGGTGAAAAAGACATCAACGGGATATTGAGATACTTTGTTTATTACAAGCCAACCCACTCCAACCCATATTTGAATGCTAAGAACTTTCACCACCTCATGCGATGCTTAAAAGAAAATCTTGCTGCAGAATTGGACTATCTTTGTAAAACATTGGTGAAAAATGGTTACAACCAGGGGAAATTCCATGTGCATCAAAGACAGAGAGAAAGAACACATTGAAGCCAAGCACATTGCCTTTCATTCATAGGCATGGTAAGTGCTAAAATAGTGGGAACATTTACAAGGCATCCAAAAAGATTAAAAATTTTGCTGGAAGTATGAATAACGACCTGGAATCATATGCCCTGAGAATTTACCATAAACGGTGTGAATATGGGAAGGCTTATGCCAAGACATACCCAGCAGTGTGTGAAGTATTTAAATTCGAAGAGACAAGGATTTTATCTCAAGATAAAGACTTTTGAGATAGCATCAACATGGGAGCTATTGAGATCAGAAACACTTGATCACTTGGGGAATAGGGACACAGAATACCAGCTAAGCATGACATGGAACCCAGTGATGAAAAGGTTAAAGACACAGTGCCCTGAGAGGTGCAAGATTGGGGTGACGTCACTGAGCCAAGTATGGGCATTTGACTACTGGTGGGAGGCCAATAGATCTCTCCATGCATTACAATGGTAACAGTGCCAGCTTGCTGTTTAAATTCAGTTGGTTGAAAATAAGTTCAAAGAATTGGATTATCAAAATGTCCCGGTAAATTTAATGCAGCTGAAAGTTCGATAATATTTTTATCAATATACAACTCTTCAATCAAACAAGACTGAAGCTACCTTGTAAAATTATTTTGTAAACATACCAGCCACCCAATCACAATTTTTACGAAGCGAATGCTGAAACTAGGAAATGCATACAAAAAATTTCAAGGTGATTTTTTAGGTATTATAGCACATCTACATAAAGGTCATTAGAGGTGGGAGATAATTGGTGTTAATGAATGGGAAAGAAATTGCCAATGGACTTTCTGAAGGAGCAATTCCAGCATTCACCTGGAAATTTGGATGTTCAGATAGGGATTTGAACCTGTGTCCTCCAGAATGACAAGTAGTAACATTACCACCCATCTACCTGTCTTCGTAGGAGTGTTCTGTTAGTATCTACTACCTACAACACTAATTGTTACATTGTTGTAATGATACATTTTGAGCTGCTAGGAAAACAATATAGTAACATTATTTTGTGAGAGAGATTTCATACTTAGTAAACTTTTTTCCCTCTATATTATAAAATTAAAGCAATAGTGAGCTAGGAAGAAATGCCGTGAGATAATATTTGTATGGAAAGATAAGATAAACTATACCCATTACATATAAAAGTTGAAGGGAAGAGGGCAGCAATAGCAAAATAAAACTCCACATACACAAAAAAAAAAAAACAATATTTCAGGTCATGTAGTCCAATGTATGGTGGTTTTTACCAATGGAGATGGTGGAAGAGCAATCAACTGCATTAACTATGGGAAAGAAATTAGTCAAAATAAGATTAAAAAATTGAGCATTGTGAGATAACAACCACAGAATTAGTTAACTGGTGTAAGTAATAATTAAAATAATATAATGGGATGTTTAAGTTGGTAACCGTGTAAACCAAAGATTTAAGCTATGAATATCTCTGACTGTATCTAGTTTTTGTTTTTGTTTTACTCGATATAGTAGACTGGCTTAAGAAATTGTTGTTTGAGTTTTTTTTTGTTTAACTTGTGAAAGTCTTAAAATATTGAGAGTACAATAAAAAGAAAATCAAACCGAAGGAGAATTCTTTTCAATGACTGATGAATTAATTATTTTTTAGAGAAAGGCGAGGCGGCTAACGTTTGACATTTTTGGATAAATTCAAAAGTGCATAACGGCCCAATCAAACAGCAGAAGCAAGTATTTACCTCGCAATTGGCGAACCCTGGACCAGGATTATGGGTGTTAATTAAGCTGATTAACATAACACCTTAAACGTCTGGAGTTTCTTCTGAGGCAGTGGTTTCATTTGAGCAGCAGCAGAGAGCTGATCTACGGGCAATAGCATCAAGTAAGGAGAATTCCAGTTTTCATTTTGTTTTTGGGGCTGCAGTGTCAACGATCAGATTCCAACAGGAAGGATATTAACTAAATTTTGAACACTTAGTAAATTATTATGAAAGTGGAATCAAAGTTGAACTTACAAGTTGAGTTACATTTTGGTAAAGAAAGTTGCAAAGTTAATTTTTTTTCATGTGACAAAAGTAATTAAAGGGGTAAAATTTGTGATTTTAAGAAATTGTTATTATATGTACAGCCAAATTAGTTAAAAGAGCAAAAGATCAGTATTTTAAGCATTTTCGTATATATGTGTCGGCTTTGTTTCCAAGCCTGAGGTCGTAGAATTTTGTTGTTTCAGTGGTAATATACATGTTTTTCAGCAGTTACGATAAAAGATTGTAAGTTAATTGGTACTTTTCTGTGTCTTTCTAAAAAATTGTGTTGCAGAGTTGAATGTGGACAGCGTTGTATTGTTGTGGATTGGAGTTGTAAGTTTTTAATATCGATTGCGGTTTAAAGACTTTCTGCTAAGAGTAGTAATACCGTTGTGTTTGATTGCATTATGAAATTTTAAATGTCAAATTATTATGGAAAATAAGTGTGGAAAATTGGTTAGTGAGTTGGGAGAAACAAATAGTAACATGTCAGAGGGGGAAACGGTAAGTTCCGGAATCTTAAGTTTTGATGGGAAATATGAAAACCTAATGGGTGTCCGAGGAGATAGTAATTCGGTGCAAAATAATTTCAGTAGTAGTCCTATTAATAACGGGATAAATATGGGGTTACCGGTTATTTTCCAAACAATGATCTCAGCAACATTGATGAGGATGACGAATTGGTTGATGAAGAAAATGAAATTAATGGGGGGCAGAATTCAATAGGACATGCAGTTTTGCCAAAACCAAATCAACCTGAGTACGCTCGAGAAGGGAATACAGACCTAAGGTTGCTATTAAATGCTATCAGAGAAATGAAACAAGAAATGAATCAGAGCCAAGAAAAAGTTATTCAGAGAATTGAGAAAAATCAAGAGAAATTCAGGCAAGAATTGAAACAAGACTTAGGAGAACTTAATGAAAAAATCGAACGTAGTCAAAGGAGGGCAGAAGAGATGATGGGGAGGATGTCAGACAGAATTGAGAAGGTGGAAAAGAATTTAAAGAAGAAAGATTACAGACGATTGAGAGCGATATTTTTGAAGTTAAAAAAAATGTACAGCGAGACGTTAATGTTTTGGTAGGCCGCTGTATAGAGGATAAAGAGAAAATTATCGCTGAAAGAATAGAAGGATCACTAAGTCAGAAAATGGAAGGACATCAGAAGGATATTGAAAGCAGGATGGAAACTATTTTAGAAGGCCAAGTGCAATGTGAGATTAAAATACATAGCGTAGAGGAACATGCTGATAATGTAGGAAGACAAATTACTGGTTTGTCAACGGAAGTAGGCCAAATATGTGGGAATATGAGTCATATTAATGAAAGACTGGAAAAAGTGGAAAAGCGGCAAGACACCGTGGTGAGCCGTATACCAGTTATTGTGAGATTACTTTACCAGAGACTGTGTTTGAACCAAGCGGAAAAGTACACCCCGCCGATTTTGTGAATATATTCCCGAACCTTGCCAATAGAGTGGTCGGATACAAATAAAATCCGCTATGTACAAAGCAAATTAAGGGATGAGGCTTTTTCATGGAGTTGTGAAGTTACAGAGAGGTGTACTAATTATGACGAATTTCTAAAAATGTTCAGAGATAGATACTGGTCTCTGAGGAAACAGCGCAAGGTAAAGAGTGATTTTTACAACTGTAGGAGATACTATAGAGGCGACGGCAGTCTGAGGAAATTTTGCGAGGAGATAAGAAAGGAATTGCGGCACCTGGACCAAGAGATAGGGGAAGTAGAACAAGTGGAGATATTGCTACAAAAGCTACCGCGGCAAGTTCAAAATAAACTGGTGGTTAATCAATGGGATAAGATGGAAGATTTCTTGGACATGCTGGAAAGACTCGACCGATTCCAAGAAAGTTATGAAAATAATATTGAAAGGAATCGAGAATCTGATCACAGATATGGTAAGCCAAGGGACTATCAATACCGGGAGCAAGCAAATCTTTGGCCACCGAAAGGAAGTGGAGGATGTGGACGAGAAGGATTGCACAGGCAAGAAAGGGAAGAGGGGCGTAATTTTAACAACAATGCGAGTAGTAATGGCTACTGGCATAATAACAATAATTATACATCGGGGGAACGAAGCAGCAACAGTCAACCGCCAAAACAAGTGATGTATGTGAGAACAGAAGATAAAACCGAAATCAAGGAAGGAAGAGGGGCGGAAAACTCAAGTCCGCGACTGAGAAGGTCCGCACGGGAGCGAGTGGAGAAGTTAAAGGACCACCCTATACTGAAAAATATAAAAGTGCAAGCGCGGAATCTATCCAGGGCAACAGGCAAAACAGCATGGCCAGATACTTAGAATGGTGGAAATGTCTACATGTAATTAGTGATAAGAGATGCGAAAACCAATTCCACATATGAACGAAGTGGGTGGAATAACCAAGAGATTGAAGAGATGGCCGAAATCAAGGTGCGGGAGGAAGAACCTAGTGAAAGAAAAGCTGAAGAAGAAACGGGTAGGGCGGAAGCGAAAAGCGAATTTTTTAAAGATAAATTCACAGAGGAGAATTTTGCAAGAGAATGATAGTCAGCTACCGTTGGATGATGAAGAATACGAATATGGAAGCAGCGAAGATGAGTATGAAAGTAATGAAGAAAACGGAGTAAGAATATTTTTTATAAAGAGTTATAATGATGATAATAGAAATGAGGATTTATCGCAAATTGGGATAAAAAGGAATAATGAAATCGGTAGTTTTAAAGAAATGAATATATCTGGTTTACAACCTAATGCCGACGCACCTACGTGTTTCGTATTCGACGAAAAGGATCAAAGTAAAGAAACTAAAAACATTGTTGCGAAGCGCAAACGAGGATGACCGCCGTCGAGTAGTTTGGAATTATTTAAAGAAAGAATATCTACCTGATGTTAGAAAAAAGGAATGATTGAATGGTCGCAGCATGAGATTATGAAAGACTTATTGCAGGAAAATGTTTGTAAAGCTGTGGAAGATAAAGAAGAAACATTTTTTAATATTAAAGAAAAAGAGAATTTAAAAGACGAAATTCAGGGGTCTGCAGAAATGAAGAAATGGCATAGAGAGGGTGAAGAGAGATGCGAAGACAATAATCTGATTGCGGGAACATTTAATGTATTAAAAGGCGAAGACGCAAGCGAGTGTACCGAAAGTTATGAAGAAAATTACGAAGAGTTTCAAGCAGAGAGCCTGTGGTCGTCAAAAACCAGAGGAATGTGAAAATAATCAAAAAGTGAAGTGCCTGGTGATACGAAGAGAAGATATTAAAGAAGATGAAGAGGAAATTTTGAAGGGAAAAGTAAAAAAGAAGAGGAAAGGATTAAATATACACTATGATGGAAGGAATATACTACGACTGAAGAAAGAAAGAAACGTCATGACTAGAGGATTCGGTTGACTGAATTCAATGTTGGTGATTTGGTATTGGTAAAACAACAAAAAATCGTGTGAAATCAATGCCCAAATTAAGAAATAAATTGATATATATTGGGAGCCTTTCATAGTCAAGGATAAACCTCACCCAAATGCTTATTTGTTAGTCTACCCTGTATCAAAAAATAGATTTGGATTGCGGAATATAGTAGACCTAAAGCTTTATAGGGCGAAGGAACACTAATATTATGACTGATGATCACACAGCACATATTCTTATTTGGCCATGTATGGTATTAGATATTTCGATACATGTTAGATTTTTTTTTGTTGAATTGAGGCAATTTTTAATAACATAATGTATGTATTGAGTTCTAATTAAGTGGTAGTCTAATTTTAACTTTAATAATTTTTATTAATTGAATGCAAAGAATATCTAAAACTGATCCTGAAATACGACGAGTGTAAAATCTGAACATTATTCGATGAAAAGATTTTGATCGACTTATTTAGTTGAGTAATTTAGTTGTTTTTGAAAATGTAACTGTGGTTGTTATTTAACATTTCGGTTTGTTGAAATCATAATTTATTTAAATAATGATTTAACTGCTCCGAAATGGGGGGGGCATATGTGAGATAACAACCACAGAATTAGTTAACTGGTGTAAGTAATAATTAAAATAATATAATGGGATGTTTAAGTTGGTAACCGTGTAAACCAAAGATTTAAGCTATGAATATCTCTGACTGTATCTAGTTTTGTTTTGTTTTACTCGATTAGTAGACTGGCTTAAGAAATTGTTGTATTGAGTTTTTTTTGTTTAACTTGTGAAAGTCTTAAAATATTGAGAGTACAATAAAAAGAAAATCAAACCGAAGGAGAATTCTTTTCAATGACTGATGAATTAATTATTTTTTTAGAGAAAGGCGAGGCGGCTAACGTTTGACATTTTTGGATAAATTCAAAAGTGCATAACGGGCCCAATCAAACAGGCAGAAGCAAGTATTTACCTCGCAGCATGCATAGGGGTGGAAAATTTAACATTTTTGGAAGATGGTAATAACAAGAAATAATAATCAAATAACAATTGACTACTCTCCTATCCAAATGTTTAATGCATCCCCTTTATAGCGCGTTTGTTTCATAACAATCTATATATATTAATTACTCTGGCAAGTGATGGGTGGAGATTGGATTCAAAAGTTGTATAACATAGTACGTTGATGACTCTGACTGTGAAACTGTTATTGAGGTCACGAAATTTGTGAGAGCTGGCATGGAAACCATCATGGTAGCCTAGATTTTGTGAGAAAACTCATCACCTGTGACCATTAATTTTGATGGATAATGTGTTCAATCTGAGGCAGACCAAGCATCTTTTCCAAGCAAGAACTTTAGCCTTTACAGCAACAACCTGGCCTGATCCCTTATATACTGTAATTGTCCTCCAGATGTAAGAACTTTGGGTGCGGGAGCTAGTATATGAGGTGGGATTGGCATGGCTTAAGATAGGTTAGATTTCACCAGTGGTATTATTACAATAGGTTGTGATGGATGAATGCTTATTGCAAACTTTGCAATGAGGTCTATTAGAGAAGGAGCTCTAGGTTGATTTAGTAGCATTGTAGGGTTGATATTTTTTTTTAGTTTAGGCGGCCTGCTGAAGGTGACATAGGGCATTATGGAGAGAATTCAACTCCTTTCAGGAAACGACCTGTGAAAATCAATACAATGACAAAAAAAAATCTGGTTTAGAGATGCCAGACCAGGAGAGAACTGGGTGAGAAAAATGGTATTACAGTTAACTTCAGGTTATGTGTATTGGGAATGTAGGCAGTTTTTTATTCAGGATGTCAGTTGTGGGCTATTTCTGAAGGAAAATTACAGTATATAAAGGAACAGGTCAGGTTGTTTGAGTAAAGGCTAAAGGATTCTTGGTTAGAGCAGATGATTTATCTGACTAACATTGCTAGGCTGTACAGAAGGGAGTGTTTTGGATGGCAGCTATAAAAGTGGAGGTTTGATGGGGAGAAAAGTGTGTAAGTGGTCATTATGCATAGAGATGACTGCTTCCAGGATGGTAATGTCACTATGATAGTAGGACCAGGTGATGTTCAGGGAGTGGATGCTGTTCACAGAATTCAGGAAGTCAGGGAGAAGATTTTCATAGTACGTTCAAATCATAACGATGTAATCTTTATATCACAGGGTTTGTAAGAACATCTTTTGAATAAAACATTTCTCTAATCTTCCCAGAAAAAGGTTTGCATAGCATGGTGCAATGCACATGCCCATAGCAGTGCCTTGTATCAGATGGTAGACATTAGACTGCAAGATATAGACATTTTTGTTTAGTATGAAGTGGGCCAATGAAGTGATGAAGACAATGTTACGTAGATTGTGAAGAGGGTGCCCGTCAAGGTAGTGTTTAATGGGATAAATGGTTTTTGTTGTTATTTCGACTCTAGGGTTCATCAACAATGGGGTCATTACTGCCCAAAACTACAACTGGTTTGTCAATGTGGCACAAAATAAACAGAGATTCTTTCTGCATAATCAACCATAAAGAGGTTAGAAAAACAAAGTAAAACACTAAAATCTTGGTTTTAGAAAAGCTACTAAACCAAAATATTTTCACTATCTGGTTGGTTACAAAGGGATGAACTGTTTTAAACTAATTTAAAACAACATACTGTCCTGACTAGCTGTGTAATGGCGATAAAAAGTAAAACATTAAAAAACGATGTGCTTAGTAGATGGGTGGCAGTAAGGGGCCACATATCCATCTAAAAACTAGCAAAATATGCTTAAAATTTTTGGAACAAGACTGGCAGGTAAACAAAAAATTAGATCTTTGGTTATGTTGCACCGTCATTATTTAAAAGACGTGACAGGAGGCAGCTGAACCATGGCTGAATATTCAGTTTGATTAGCTGGAACTTATTATGCTCGACCTCCAGAAACTGTCCATTTTATTTTTTATTTTTTTTTTTACTGCTTATGCCAGGTCTGATTTTGAGACTGGAGCAAAGTCAATTTTAAATGCAGATGAGGGAATCACGTCATATGATGTACTTAATATCGTGACAACCTTTCATATGCTGGAGTGCCTTCAATAAAGCTTAACACATCACAGTGTACTTGTATCCATCCTGTAATTCTAGGTAGCTCGAGGGAATGTTACACATCCTACTTATATCCATCCGTATAGGGTGCGTGCATTAACCACATAGCTCGATTTTGGCCTCCCGTGAACCCTCTCCCCTCCCCCCCCCCCCCCCCACGTGGATTTTGTCTCTACCTCCCTTTTCCGCATAGCACGTACTGTTTTTCCACATTGATTACAAAAGACATTTGTACTGTTTTTTCTTGTCAGACTATCATAAATTACATACGGGGTTAATTAAATGACAGAAATAAATATTACATGCTTCTGTGTATTCTGTATCTCATTTAACTGTGACAAGTAATATGAAAGAAAAACTACAGGGCCTGGCTCAGACCCCCCCCCCCCCCCCCTCCACCTACGTAGCTTTCCAGTTAACCCCTGCCCCTCCTAGACTGAGTCATGTAGTTTATGCACAATCCCATATACTGGGATAAAAATGTGAAGCTGGTTTAAAACATCTGGTGATAAAAAGTGGGTAATTCATAATCATATTAATTTATAATTGTTCTTATACAATATGTTGAGGGTTTGGTAGATCTATGTTTTGTGTAGAGATGTTCCCAAGGTGGATAATTAACTGTGTTATAAATGGGACTGGGAGGTGTTTAGACAATGTGAGTTATGTGATGCACTATGAGGAGATGCCAACAGATGACAAACACTGACTTGCCAGCGTCAGGGCATATGCTGGATATGGGGCTGGTGTGATATGCACCCGTGGCAAACCAAATTCCTGCATGGTGAACCTTGTCCAACATCCTTGTTAGATTTGTATAATTGTAGCCTCACCAGATCCCATAACATCAACAAAGGAATAGCTGTCCTGCACCGAGCCACATACAACGTAGCCGTACACCAACCGCCATCATACAAAGGTTCTATAAAATAGTAGCAGGCAGGAGTGGTTTGCGCTACATTACCTACTACACAGATGTTTTTGAAACATTCAGTCTTTAAGGCTTTGACATGGACATGTGGCTGCCAGTCTGTTTTTGAAAATAGGGCCAGAAAACAAACAGTTTCATTAAAAATTAAAATGGTGTTCCTCAACGTAAGTTATAATTCTGCTAAAGGACTAAAACTTCGTTTAATCAGTATGTACCTGGTTTTATCAACTGAAAAGTGAAAACTCGTGTATACTGACCATTCATCCAACCTGTGTAGTGTGAGCTGTAATTGCTACTCAGCACTTCCCAAGCTAGATGACAAACAGAAAATACTGAAGTCATCAACGAATAAGGAGTATCAGATGGGACTCCTTCTTAGAGATGAAATACTGTTGATAGCAACAGCAAAAAGTGTCACGCATAAAACTGACCTTTGGGAAAAATTGGTTTCCTAAATAAAAAGATCTGCTACTTCACAACCGACTCGATACCAGAAGCTGTGATGAAAATGATTGTAAAAACGGAGCTAATTTCTGCTAAATTCCCATTCATGTAGCTGTTTTAAAATATTCTAAGCCTCGCCTATATCGAATAACACACCCACAAGATGCTGGCTGCGGATAAGGGTATCCTGTATCACTGCTTCTAGCAGGTTCAGGTTGTCCAAGGTTAAACGGAACTTCCTGAATCCACACTGAAGGCGGATCAACAGATTTTAGGACTAGGCAGATGGCTACCATCCACTCTAGTGTCTGTCTTCCCAATGCAGCTCATTGAGGCTATGCTACGATAACTACCTGGTAGCATTTTGTCTTTCCTCGATTTTAAATTAAGGATTAGTGTTGCTTCTTTCACAAGCCAGGGAAATGTCCTTCAGTCTACATACTATTAAAAATATCTAGAAGTTACTCTTTAGCATCTTTGCTATGATGGCTCAGCATCTGGTATAGCAGGTCTGGCCCTTTGGCACCCTTTAAGACTGACTCCATCTCCAATGACATAAATGGGTTATTTAGACCTCTGTATTTGATGAAATACAGTATAAAACATTCTTTTTGTCATTAATTCTTCATTTTTGGATACAAAGGGCCAAAGTGTCAAACAAAGTGATGGCAGCGAATGACTCTGCCATCATTTGCACTATGCTATGATCGTCGATGAATAATACAGTAATCCAGATACTGATGATTAAGAGTACTACCAGATATATGATGGATAGACTCCTGTACTTTTGACGATGTTGTGGAATGGTAAATAGTGTTCACAAAGTTCTGTCATGACGTTTTTTGCTCTACTTATTAACCGGATGTGGCTTAGTTCTTACAATTCAGGATGCTGCTAGGTTTTTAGGGGTTGGGTGCAACATAAAATGAAGCAATGCCCTTCTACGACCCTCTATAGCGGCATGACATTCTTCGTTCCCCCAATGGACAGACATGCTTCACAGTTATCCTGAACTTTTCGAGATTGAAACATCAGCCACCTGGTAAATCACTTCTATGAAGGGCTGCCAAATGGTTTTAGTGAAATTTCATTTGTATTAGGTGTTTACTGCTCCACATCCAGACTCAACATGTACTTATGTGGAAAAATGGTTCCAATGCACAGAGAGCACATCAAGAAGTCAATTATGAAAAAACCAGAAGCAATAGTGAAATGTGTCATTTGGCTAGTGTTGAGGATGCATATCTCCTCTCGCTCTATTAATCAACAAACCAGTTGGCCTTGAGGGGAATTGGTCACCAAACTTCACAACCCACTGTAAGTGATGAAGTTACCCGACAGCGGAAATGGCCGAGTGGAGTGAGCTGCCGCAATATATTTTGCAGTTCTTCATAGCATATGGACGCATTGTGTGGTAGATAAACAGAACAATAATTACCTTAAGGTGGTAGGTACACCTAACACATACAAATATTTGAAAAAATTGAAATGTCATTTTCTCCAAATCCATTTAAATTTGAGGGTTCAAATTTCCTAGCTTCATAGAACTGTTATAGCTAGATATAAAAATTGATTTTTAAAATAAAAATATTGTTTAACAATAGGTTAATGTACCATCCAAATTGACAGTAAAAAATATGTTGTTATGAAGGGTTTTAATGACAGAAGGCAGAGTATTTGAAATTTTTCAGAAATGTTGTTTTAATATTGTAAACTAATATCAAGGCAATAAGTTGAACCAATAATATAACATATTTAACTCTAGATTTGTTTTTAATAAAAAATTTTTTTGCTTAAACATAAAGGCATATTTTTTATTGGGGAAAAGCTGCATAAACAATAATGGTTAGGACTGTAGTAATTAGTATGTAGAGTATGTCCTGCAAATTTGAAAAAGATCCATCATTCTGGACGAATGTACGAACAGAGTATCCAAAAATGTCTAAATTAGCTGTGAAGTTAGTGATGCCGTTCAACACGACATACTTGTGTGAACGAGCTTTTTCAACTTTATTATTTTTTAGAAAAAAAAAATACAGAAATAAACTATGTGTAGAGAGTTACTCAAGGTTAAAATTAACCAGTGTTAACCCTGGTATCAATGCCCTCATCAGTAAACACCAGTGCCAGAAATCTCACTGATTGTAAAGTTGTGTTTTTATAATAATTAAAAGTATTGTTCGTTATTTTTGCAATAAAGCGACAGGTGGCTGCACAAAACATCACCTCATCGAGTTGACGGCTACAATTCCAGGATTAGTTAAAATTCGATTTGAAAATTAAAATTCCACTGATGTACTAATTCATACCTCAGTAGAAAACACCTACAAATCCCATTTTAGTGGTTGACATGTAAGTTTACCATTGTGTTTTCCGGCTCCCAGTCTTCCATATTTTCATACATTTGGGTGCAGTAAAACACAATGACAAACCTACCAATCGACCACTAAAATCGGGTTTGCAGGTGGTTTCTACCAAAAAGCGATGTGGCAGACCAGTTGCATTTTAATATGCCGATCCCGTTACTTCTAATCGTGGAATTTCAGCAGTCAACTTGATGAGGTGGTGCTCCGTGCAGCAGCCTTCCGGTCTATAATATGTTTGTTGTTTTGTGTATTATAAATTCTTGTTTTTGTTGATAGTATATCCTCTGTATGAAAATTTGCCTTTTGGTAGGATAGGATAGTCGATAGCGTATCGAGGTCATACAACAGTTCCCATTCTTATATTAGATAGACTCTTAATTTTAGATGGGCCGCGAAATTTTTTTTACTTAAAAATGGGTCATTTACCAATAAAGGTTGGGAACCGCTGTGGTAGATCATAAAATACTCCTTTCTAAGCTTTATCACTGTGCTGTAGCTTAAAATAGTTTTATGTCCATACCTTGCTGGAAGGAGGGAGATTGTCAGCTTAATATTTAATGACAGTGAAATAATCAGACATCAGAAGTTTTCGGTTCTTGGACTCCCACTTTTTCTTTTGTACATCAATGAAATAATTGAAAATGTTGAGGCACATTCTCTTTGCAGATGACACAACAGTACTAATGAAAGGTGAAACTAAGTAAGTTCTTCAGCAAAGCATTAATAAAACCACTAGCAGCTATCTGCATTGTTCTAAAACAACCATCTAACAATAAATTGCAACAAAACAATTGCAGTAAGTTTCCTTACAGCTCAAAACAGGAACCCTGTTAATCTCAATGATCATACTTCAATGAATAGGTTAGAGTCAAAATTTTTAGGTTTATGAATTCAATCTGATCTAAAATAGAATAGGCATAATCAATATTAAAACCCTGTATTAAGTCAGATCTGCTATGCATTAATGGTTTTAAAATTAAAAGCCCGTAAACAGTCTTTGAAAAATGCCTACTTTGCCCATTTTCATTCACAAACAAAGTATGGTATAATACTATGGGTTTCATCGTCAGATGCAATGACTACTTTCAAAATTCAGAGGAGAGTAATAATAATAATGACTAACAGCAAAACATGGGAATCTTGTAGCCCCTTATTTAAATATTGATTCTCCAACTACGAAGCATTTACTTCTTTGAAAAAACAAAAAATGAGTACACATGGAAACAATTAGTTTTGCACATTATACAAAAATAAAACGTATCAAAAAGGAATATTTCACATAGGTAGTAAGCTTTTCAACAATATATAATACACAATATAAAAACCACATCAAAAGGGGAAAATTTTGAGAAACTGTTGATATTGTATCTTCAATACCACTCCTATTACCCCATAGAAGAATATTTGAATAGTATTATCTGACGTAACTAATGTAAATATCATAATTTATATTTGACACATCTGATATCATTAAATATAATGTACAGTACATACATATATGATTTAAAGTAAAAATAAAATACTACTAGTGAGCGTGGAGGGTGAGCAGTTAGCGCTCTGGCTTCGCATTTGGGAGGACGCTGGATCGAATCCCCGGCCAGGCATCCAGATTTGGGTTTTCCATGGTTTCCCCAAATCACTCCAGGCGAATGCCAGGGTGCTTCCTTCAAAAGGCCATGGCTGAATTCCTTCCCGTTCGTTGCCCCAACCCCATCCCACCTCCAATGACCTCAATGTTGACGAGGCGTAAAGCAATAAGAAAAAAATGCTACTACTACTTTTCCAGTCAGAGCCATCAGAGTATTCCCTAAAACCACTTCCCAATCTGAATTCTGCAGGTGACCAGATATCCCCGTGAATTCTTCACCCTGATATACCAATCACCTGTCACTTTAATTAATTTATATATACAGTTAGCCCTTATTTCATTTTTTAATATTATTAGAATTATTTTGTTATCATTTTTTTTTCAAACATGTCCCCCTTTTTAATCTTCTATTGATTAATTTATCTCCCACAATTAATATTTCCGATGCTCACCCATCACCTCAGACAATCAAAACCTTCATAAATGTAGTTGCATTGACCCTATGTGCTTTATCAATCATAGTCACGTGTTTTTATCTTCTTAAAAAAAAAAAAAAAAAAAAAAAAAAAAAAGAATGGTATGAAATATTGTTTATGTTTATGGATTATATTTTTTGATGCTGCTGCCCATCTCCCTTTAATTTTCGTGAGTGGAGGATATAATTTATGTCCCATTTCATAAATATCACCTTAAGGCAATGTTTCCTACTCCACAGTTTCTGACTGTTGCCTTACGGCTTCCTTCCGTGTTTGTCTTAATTGTAAATATCAGTGTTCATTTTCTTTTTCATTTACTTTCGTTCTTTATCTGCTTCTTTACTTGCATTTTGTTGATATGCCTGTTACCTCCGCACATCCAACGCCCATAATCTTTAACATCTGGCCCAAGGTTATTCTAGTATTCTCTGGCTGTTTTAACTACTTGCCATAGCAGCACATACCAAAACCAGTTTCAGCATATGCCATTTCCACCTCTTATACTCTAATTTACTTGTTTAATAATTGCTTTGATTGTTCCATTTGTTTATGACCATTATTTAACCCATCAGTAGCTGTAAATTTTTCTTGGTTAATTTACCATGTCTACATTAGTTTAATTTTATTTATTTACTTAATTATTTTATTTTTCCACATTCATTATATTTATCACCTCATACCTATCTCTTGTTGTAACTCGCTCATTTATTTAATTTCATTTGAGCCCCTTCCCCATCAATTTGCCTTCCATAGATTCTCTTATTATTTGTTTACATTTTTGCCACCTATTTATCCCTCTCGTTCTAGCTTGACAGTATCACTCCATTCATCCATATCAAACAGTCCCTAGCACTCACCCACCTAGTCCTTCAGCTCTGTGTCTTAAAAGCCCACCAACACTCATCCCACCTCATTTACTTACAAAAAATCCTTCGCTTTTGTTGCTTACAGTTTTACACCTCTTTTACATCAAGGACACTTGAGGCGGGAAAGGATGGGGTGGGGGCAGGCCCATGCCGTTTGAAGGAAGCATCCTGGCATTTACCAGGAGTGATTTGGGTAAACCATGGAAAACCCAAATCTGGATGCCCTGATGGGGATTCGAGTCCACTTCCTCCAGAATGCTTACCCACCATGCATTTCCTGGCAGCAGTCATCATATACATAACATCCTTAATCACCGTAAAAAAAATTTAGTAACCATACAGCATAAAAGTACGAAAACATATTTGTAAACTTTTCTCCCTATGCACAAGCTACTTTGTTTTGGGCCTGAATCTCACGACCCCACACAGCAGGCAACATACTATCTTTACACCACTTTTAGCCACAACGCCATGTCTTTCTCACATTCTCAACTTTCCCCACACAGCACCTGTCTCACACACTCCCATCACACACATCCCTACTTATTAACCACCTCTGAGGAAATCCAAAATCGCAATTGTTAATCTTTCTTCCACTCCCTTCTCTGAATCTCAGCTAGCTGTTTTCTCCAGACTCTCACTTTGTCTCTCACCTCTAAATTTTACCATGCAACTATTATTATGGGCTACCATTAATTCTGCCGCATCCTCTACTAGTGTTATTATTTTAATACTGCAGGCAGGAATGAGAACCGATGTGATAACCTAGAACCCAGCCGCCAACAATTTCTTCCACCATCCAAGTTAAATTCACCACCCCTGCCCCAAATCCATCCCCTTACTCCTATTTCAAGAGTTCCTTACCTCTATCCCATTGTTGGTACCTTCCTAAACTCAATCCTCCACTCTAATAAATTGAATAACACAAAACTGAGGGCCTGGAGAGAATTTTCAAAAAATCAAGGCATCATAACCCTCCCAGCCGAGAAGGGTTCAACCAAGGGCATATCCAGGATCAGAACTAGAGGGGGGCAAGATTTGAGATGGGGAGGGGGGCAACTCATATTGGTTTCGAGGAAGTTGGGTAGGGGACTGAAACATGATGATTTCTTACAATCCAAAATCACTCCAGGCAAATGCCGGTATGCTTCCTTCAAAAAGCCCATGGCTGAATTCCTTCCCATTCCTCGCCCCCCCCATCCTTTTCCGTCTCTAAAAACTTCGCTGTTAAGAGATGTTAAGCAGTTAAACAAAAACAAAAAAAAGATATCTCTATGCAAAACAAGTCAATTACACATCTCATTCCACATAAAATTCACAAACTTACAACAATATCTCTCCTTTGATAGATGCCATCCATATAAACACATACAGCCTAGCAACCCAAGGTACATACATCTGCTCTATACAAGTATCGTTTACCCTTTACTTCAACATAATAAAATCTCTGATTTTGCAAGAAATCACTGTGAAAGTGACAACAGCATTCAAAATTACTTTTAAACATTGAATAAATAACATGTAGAAATATTTGTTTGGTGGTTTGTTCAGTGTAACTGAGAATAATAAAATAAAAAAAAACGCCGTGTAATAAAAGTTTTGTAGTTTAAATAGTTCGGAAAGGTGTTGGTTCAAATAAACCTGAAGCACGTGTGATTGTTTACATTTTACTAACAACGATTTAAGGGAATAAATCCTTTATCAGTGAAGGAAAAACTTATTACTAACAGGTTTAGAGTTTGAAATGGCTTTGTTTGTCTAGTAACTGGTGAAAAACGTATTCTGTGCAAATTATCCTTCGTGAAATATCAAGAGTTTGCTTGGCATGCTATATTAAATTACTGTTGTATTATGCTTTGAAATTGCAGTCTTGATGGTTTAGGTTGTTGTAGTTGAGTACAAATGCTGCAGAATATTAGTATCAAGGCAAATAAATACAATAAAGTGCTGTTTATTACTAACCAGAGAGTAGAGTTATGAATAGGTTAAATTTAAAATCTGAGAAAATTAGTGTGGAAAACTGCCACAGCAGAGGTTGAGAGATACATATAAATCCTGAAATAATATTGTGTAGTAAATGAATTGGTTTAAACTACATAGGTCAGGCATTTGGTAAACAGATGTGACTAACAGGTTTTTTAACAAACAAATTTTCTGAAAAGTGGATATTGTGACAACTCATTTGCTTAACAAAAAGAGATATTTATAGCTTAACAGTACAATAGTGTGCATGTTGGTATTTAGTGGATTTGGAAATCTGTAGCAGAACAAGTGTGTAGAGGGTATTGTAACAGCTCACTACAGTAGTTCATAGAGATTGAGATAGCTATCCTATCATAAAATAAATTGAATCTGTAGACTTGAACAGAGTGTACGGAAATTGTTTGATTAATCTTCGGTTAACTAATATGTAGCAGAGTTTAGTAGTACTATTGCAGGTAGTGGCATACTAGTGTAGTTACAGCTATCAGTTGGTGTTGTGTGGGTAGTCTGGTTAAACTGTCCTAAATTAGAGTCTGGTAGTTTAAAAAAGCTACTCCTTTCAATAATAATCTACCAACAGTAATACCATACTTTAATTTGTAATAGAGTATTGTTCTTGCTACTTTAAAATTTGTTTGGAAGGTAATTGAAGTATTTGGGAAAAATGCATATCTGGAAAGTGTGGCGCCTGTCGCAGGAACATGAAGAATGGTGGGGGGGGGGGGGGGGTGCAGTGGGTGTAAGAAGTTTCATTGGGCATGCAGTGTTGAGAGAATGTGAGAAATAAATGAGGCTCTCCCATGGGTTTATCCAATTTGCATTAAGGATGAAAGGATCAGGAAGATGGGCATAAGGACGAGGGAGAAAGACGAAATGATGAGAGAGTTGTTTGAAAGAGTCAGGGTCCTTGAAGCTCGGCATGAGGAGGCTTCGCCTGAGGGGGCTTGGCCTATGGTGGCTAAGCCTTTGGAGGCCTTGCCTGTGGAGGTTCAGCCCAGGGGCTGCTAGGGAGGGGATAAAAATAGTTAATCAAAGGGATACTGAGTGTAGATCCATAGCTAGAAAAATCACTAATGCTAAAGAAACAGAAGAAGCTTTTGAAACAATAAAAGAGGGGGCAGATCTGGGAAGGCGAATGTTGGGGCTGAAAATATCACAAACCCAGTGATAAGAGTGTTACTGGTAAACTGTTGAAGTATAATGAACAAATCAACGGAGTTTTCAAACTAATAGATATACACCAACCTCGAGTAGTTATAAGGATAGTGTCTTGGTTAAACTAAGCAGTATTAGACAATGAGATTTTTTCTGATGGTTACAGAGTGTACTGCAGAGATAGAGGAGCAACTGGGGGAGGAGTATTCATACTGGTTAGCAAAGACTACTACAGTGCACTGGTGTTCAGAGGTCACAATGAGTTGCTTAAGGTAGTCTTCTGGGGAAATAAATAAGAAAAATTCAGGGTGTTGGCTGCATACTGTAGTGGAAAAATGAATGATAAAGATGAGGCTCTTGGGGAGAAACTAAATTCATATTCAGAGTTCAGAATTGGGCATAAAATGATCATTATTGGTGGGAATTTTAACTTACCAGCTGTCAATTGGGTAGGAAATAAGATTATTAACACAAAGGAACAGAGATTTGCAAATACCTTGGTAAGGGAATGAGACTTTACACAAGTGGTTGAGCAGAAGACAAGGGGACCAAATATGTTGCATATCTTCCTAATAAAGCCTGATGATAACCTTATTGGGTGTGAAGTAACTGAAGGAATAAGTGATCACAATGCAGTTCTGATGGATATAAGGGGATTCAGTAAACCAGTGGCCAGAATTGTAGGCGGAAATAGATACAATTATAAAAAGGTACATATTTTGGAACTGAAAAGGTATTTAAGGTTTAATTTTATTAAATATAAGAATGGCACCAGTAAAGTGGAGATGAAGTGGGAAGAGTTCAAGGAAATATTTAAAAAGGGTGAAGAAATGTTTATTCCAAAACAGAAAATCTAGATAAATACAGAACCTACATACGATAACAGCAAGGTGAGGAGATTAAGGGGGTAGGTATACCTAACGCATACTAATACTTGAAAAAATTGAGATGTCATTTTCTCAAAATCTATTTAAATTTGAGGGTTCAAAATTCATAGCTCCATAGAATTGTTATAGCTAGATATAAAAATTGATTTTTAAAATAAAAATATTGTTTAACAATAGGTTAATGTACCATCCTAATTGACAGTAAAAAATATGTTGTTGTGAAGGGTTTTAATGACAGAAGGTACAGTATTTGAAATTTTTTTAGAAATGTTTTTTTTTAATATTGTAAAGTAATGTCAAGCCAATAAGTTGAACCAATAATATAACATATTTGTTATTAATAAAAAATCAAGAAATTAAAATTTTTGCTTTTTTTGCTAAACATAAAGGAATATTTTTCATTTGGGAAAAGTTGCATAAACAATAATGATAAGGACTGTAGTAATTAGTATGTAGAACGTGTCCTGCAAATTTGAAAAAGATCTATGTATATGGAAAAAAAAGTTATCTTTAAAACCATTTGATGAATTGCTGTTTTGAGATATTTAAGATTAAAGATTTGGTTTACCTTCAAGTGCAGTAAGATTTAAGTGGCTGTCAATCGAGCAGGACTTCGCTTAATCATGCATAACTCCCACACTGTCAAAGATATTTAAATCATTTTTTCAACAAGATGAAGTCAAAAGTAAAAACTATTTTGTGAATCAAAAGAAAAAAAATCATTTTTTTGAAACCTGATTGCTGTACCTACCCCCTTAAAAAGATTGGTGAGACGAGAACATAACAGACTTAAGAAAAAGCAAGGCAGTAGGGAATCTTGAAACAACTAACCAAGGAATTAATAATGCCAAAGAAACTGGCCAAGGATGAGTTTATGAAGAATGTTATTGGTGCAGGGGGATCTCTGACTGATGCATTAGAAATTTCTATAGCTATATCAGAAAACTGAGGGGAAGAGAGAATGTTGAGACAATTATAGATAAGGATGGAGAAGAAGTAACTGAGGATTTAAAAAAGGCAGTTATTAAGTAACTGGTTCAGTGAGACCATTATGGATAATAATTCAGGGACGGTAGGGTTTATATCAGAAAATGAGCCTATTTGCACAGTTAGAAGTGAGCATATTAGAAAATTTGAAATTCATCATGAAGGAACTAAGGAATCTAAAAAACCGTAAAGGGGTCGGTGCAGATTATATTACTACAGATGTTTTAAAGGTAGTAGGATGGGACAATGTACCTCATCTTGAAACATTATTTAAACTGAGTCTGGATACTTGTTTACCAGATGACTGGAAAAGTGCGACAGTAGTTCCGGTCCATAAAGGAGGGGTGACAAATAGGGTTGAAAACCATAGGTCAATCAGCTTAACATCGGTGGTAGATAAATTAATTGAGAGATTAATATGCAACAATATTAGACATGTCTGTGAGGAACTTAATTGGTTTTCAAGTCGGCAACATGGCTTTAGACAAGGGTATATTCAGGCGAATCTCAGTTAGTAGGCTATATGCAAGATATTTCTGATGAAATGGACAGAGGAGATAAAGTTGATAGTGTAGCACTAGAGAGATTTCAAAGGCGTTTGACAGAATGAGCCATAAAATGGTAGTAAATAAGGTAATTATTAGGAAATGTAAGGAATTAGAATGAATTGCCAAAAGAAGTGATGAATAATTTACCAAAAACACTGAAAGAATTTAAAGTAAAAATTGGATGAGGAGAAAAGTGAGCTGGAGCAGGATGGGTGTGCAGGGAGATTGCCACTGGGGCATGTGCTCCAATGCAATTTTAGCAATTATTATTATGACCGGAACCAAACCCTCATATACTATAACTATTCTGCAGAATTAGTCCAAACCAGGTATCGTGAGTCAAAAACTATTTACTCAAACGATACACACACAACCCAATAACAACCATGCACCAGTTTTTCTTACCCAAATATTTCATTACTTGGAATGGGTAAACCATATTCTTTGTCACTGCTATGACTTTTTCTGATCTTTACCTGAAATAAGCACACATTTTGCAGGTCACCTAAATTAAAAAATGTAACACAAAAAACATACCAAGTCTAATGGACCTAAAACACTCCACTGCTCCTTCCCTTGTAACAGACCTCACAGCAAATGTGTAATACACAAACATCCACCATAATCTATTGTAAACCTACTCTATGATAGGTCATGTCTCCTGCCTCCATTTCCAGAGTACTTACAGATTGAATGGTCAGAGATGAACATTTTACTACCAAAACCTAGATTATTCAGTGACTTTCTATTCCAGATGTTACAAATCTCATGACCTCAATAACTACTTTACAATCAGAAGCATCAGAGTATTCCCTAATACCTCTTCCCAACCTGAAATGCACAAGTTGGAATTGGCCCACCAATACATTCTGAAAACAAGAATAGCTCCCAAGCATCAATCTCAAATAATATCTGTCTTCCTCACTCTGGTAAAGCCATCATTTAACAGAATAATTAAATTATATGTAAATATAGACAAAAACAGACTCAACAAGATGAAAAAGGCTTTCAGACAGACCTGCAACATCTACAATAAAAAGAACATAGGAATCCAATCAAAAATTAGGCACTACAATACAGTTACTAAACCCAATGCTCTCTACGCCACAGATACACTCACACTAAACTCTAAGAGGGACATCAAGAACATCCAAAAAGAAGAACGAAGAATCATCAGGAAAATTATTGGACCAACCAAAACGGAAGAAGGCTACAGACTAAAGTTAAACAAAACAGTAGAGTCCCACTCAAACATAGCCAAAGACATCGGAAAAAGCAGACTAAAATTCTATGGTCACATCTACAGGATGCCAGATCACAGATTAACTAAGCAGATATTCAACCTCATGCAACCACTAAAAATGCCTAACAGCTGGTTCGATCAAGTAAGACAAGACCTGGAAAAAGCAAATATCAAGAGATCTGCAATCCTAGATCACAAAATCTTCAGAAAAAAAAAAAAAAATACATAACTGGGTAATCATGCCAGAAACCAAAGCCAAGAAGACAGGCGCAAATTGGACAGAAGAGAGAAAACTTGCCTTCAGTAAACAGATGTGAGAATACTGGAATGGCAAAGGAATCTCAGACAGAAAATGACTAAGTTTTGTTTGATCTGTATAGGTCTATTTGCATACAATAATAATAATAATAAATATTGACCTCATTTCATTCTTTATTTCATTATTATTTTTTGATATCATTTTCAACAAATATAAATTTTTTTCACCTCTTTTACAAGTCCACTTTTTTTAATTTTATTTTGTGCAATATCATTCCCACAAATAATATTTCTGATAATATTACTGCTGCTCTACTGCCACCTCCAATGGTCAAAATCATCATATAATGCAGTTGCAATGACCATTGGCACCTGTGACAACTTGGTCACATAGTTCTATTTTCTTGAAAAAGGGTATGGCCTGAAATATTGTAATATTTGTGTTTGTGGAGTATTATGTGACGGGTAAAATTTTTATTTCTTTTCCGTACAGATATGAAATTTAAAAACTACAATATTGATAAATATAGGATTTATAGGTAATGATAATTCAAAACAAATAATAAAATTACTTAAAAATAAAGACTTACTTTCAAAATGATATAAAAATGCAAATTAGTAAACTAAAATAAAAATTATGAGCAAGATATCTTTGCTTACCAAAGATTACTGAGAACATATGAAGCTAAAATAAAAAGAAGAAATAAAAAACTCTGATATTTTACCAGCAAATAAAAATAGGAGCAAAGAATTGGTGTGCAGCATTTTTTAATGGGACTCAAATAAAAACTGATTTTTGTGAAAAATTACAGTTCATAGGCTTGTTGCAATCATCCTTGCAAGATATGTTTTACCTTCTTTTTATCCAGATCTCACATCATATTCAAACACTTCTGTCATTCTTATAAACTATGAACTTCAAAGAGTAAAATATGTCACTGCAGCTGTGCAAGTATTTTGGCATTCTCAAAGTACTATTTTATTCTCCATATACTGGTTATTAATGACTGACATAATGATGTAAGCTAGAACAACACACAAGTGGAATTGACACAAAAAGTAGCAGATAGTATGATGGTATTTCATTACTTATTGAAATGAAGTTTGCATTCCAATCTAATCAAAACAGTTTGTTATTACAATGTAAACCAGTAGTTCTTAACATTGTCATTTTTAGTAAATCATCTTATGATGATAATGTTTGTACAAGTATGTATATTTGATCCTTAGCCTAATTGTAAGATTTTACAAGCAAGTTATTAGCCATTTCTCATATCTTACTTTAAAGATAAATTCATAATACTCTAAAACATATAAGACACCTATCATTGCATAATCATGACAACACATTACCACTGGTACACAATTCCCATATAAATGATATCTCTCATATATAACACATCTCCACAGTAATGCATGTGACACATACACCACACAAGAAGCTAGTACCAGCAGTTTCATAAACCCTACAATAACGAATTTGCACTACAAGAACATGAGACGCAAAGTGACATCTCTGAATCCACATCTCTAGCAAATATTTAATAACTGTAAAAATAATTAGACTGAGGTAGTAGACAGTCGAGATTTTTAGTAACACCTAACCTGCTAGTACAACATTCATATTTAATATACGATTAAAGTATTTTTAATGGGCTCCTCAGGATGGTAGCTGAAAATAAAAAAAATGGACAGGAAAAACACATATTGCAAAAGAAATAATATGAACACACTGGGAATTTTACCACCGCTTAAAGAATTCTGGTTCTTGCAAGCTTTGGTTCTGACTTTAGTACACTTGTACATTAATGAGAACATCCACTCATTGGAAGCATCCATCTCTGGATAGCTTAAAACCCAACAATTATAAAAAATACTAGGCACTGGTTTTATTTAAATTGTATGAAAAATAAACTCTGTTTTAAAAACATAAATACTTTGAATTTAATACTAAAAACAGGAAGAATAGGGAAAGTAAACAATTCACTTGCTACAGATTAAACTAGAAGGGCCATGGGGGAAAAAAAGAAGAAAAAGAAAAAAAAATCCGCAAACACACTTTTACTTGTTTGCTCATGAATAGAGGACATATGGCAAACAGATCAGATGTGTAGACACCAAGGCGCACACCACAAGACTCAAAAGTCATTTTTTTGTGTGTTCCTCATTACCCTCCTGCCTTCACCTATGACTAGTAATGGGTCGGGTCCACTTTCCCTATCCTCCCTTATTTTCATTACTTAACAGCGTTTTCATCATCACTATTATTAAATTTAATAGTTCCATTTAAGCAGAAATTGCTACACATTTTGTCAGAATAGTAAAAGTATTTTTTAAAAAAAAAGAACTGGATGGATGATCTGCTAGTGTAGTAAAACAGAGAAAAAAAAATTCTACAAAAAACTGAAGTGGAAAAGGTAACACTTGACAGTAAACCATTACACTTGAATTGGCAGCATTAATGCCAATGCTTAAGAAGTTACCATAAGAATAAACCATGTAATGTGTGTTCTATCCAAATAAATTTAGAGTCAATGATGCACAAAAAAATTGATACAGCCACTACTCCGTTCGCATTCAAATGGTAAAACTGTCACAAAAGTCATCTAAATATGTTTATTTTATTTCAGAAATAGCTTACACAGCATATTTTACAGGTTTTAATACAAAAAATTAACAGAAATGTACTGCAAAGACAAAAAACCTAGTTTTCAGAAACATTGCATAATAACTGTATTTGTGTAAAAATACTTTGGCCTTAATGTGGCTTAAAAACTATTTATCTAATTATTGACCCTACATAGCAATAATCACTAAAAAAAAGGCAGCAAAAAATATAATCTATGTATCAACAACATTATGTCTAAGAAATGACTGGCAACATATTGTTTAGACAAATATACTTTGAAATCTCACAGCCCAATACTTGGTGATTGATAAAATGCCATGGAAATAAATACACTCTTATGACATTTTTACTACCAGACTGTTAACTATATACATCAGTAAGACCCAAATTAAGAATATAATTCAGCATGGTTTCCAGTTTTGACAGACTGCAAACACTAGTCACTGATAGCCATTTCTTTTATTTATGCAATGTGTAATTTGAATAACAGAATATCTTATAGAACTACAATTCCATATATTCACCCCTCTATTCGTATAATACATTCACCCACTTTTTAAAAAAGAAATAAAAATCAAGGTATTACAAAAGATAAATGATATACCAAATTACTGAAAAAATACAAAAATGTATATGAAAAATTACTTTAAAAAATCTTATCTGCACACACTCAAGTAGTAAATGTCAGTAAACCTTTGAGTTACTGATGCTAACACATTCTTCAATGTAAACAGAGCTTTTAGATTGACTCATCACTATCTTAACCTAATTATTCACAGCTAAGTTCTATTCCATTCAGTAGAGCTCACCAATCGGAGCATTCTGAAGCCACAAGTCATGAATGAAAGTATACAATGCTGAGCTCACAGATACCTGCAGTAAACAGAATAGTATTAGATTTCAATTACCACACAAGCATTATATTACAAATTATCTTTCATTTTGTAGATGGTCTCATTTCGTAAAAGGCACTGAAATACTGTAGTTACTTTGAATAGATTCATTTTGTTGCAAAATATTTCATTTTTGACAATGTGTTTCTCTTAAATGATACACAATTTCAACAGAATTTCATTAAAAATCTCAAACAATTATATTTTCAATACACTATCAGTTGGAATGAATGAATGAAACTTGTACAAGGGTTATCCGTAAAATGATTTTTCATAATGAGAAACATTTTTATTTGCTTTTAATTATACATTTTTGGAAAGTTTAGACTTATTTCCTATTTTTCGGCATAATCATCGTTGAGGTCGATGCAGTTTTGCATGAGGTGTACCATCTTCTTTATGTCAGAGTCATAAAACTCTCCCGCCACGCCGCAAAGATAGCTTTACACCTCATCTTTCAGCTCCTCTCCAGTTCTGAATTGAGTTCCACCCAGGTGTTTCTTCAATTCAGGGAAGAGATAGTAATCACTTGGGGTTATGTCCAGGCTGTATGGTGGGTATGTGACAATATCCCATCCAAATTGGTTGAGAAGATTGGCTGTTACACGGCCGGTGTGCGGACAAGCATTGTGATGGAAACGTACTCCCGTCACAAGCATGCCTCTCCTCTTGTTTTGAATTGCATGGCGCAGGTTCTTCAATTTCACACAGTAGTGGTCAGTATTGATTGTTGTAACAAGAGGCATGAATTCGCACAGCAACAACCCCTTCCTGTCCCAAAACATGCTCGCCATCACTCCGGCAGACAGTGTTTGTCTGAAGTTTCGCGGCTTCAGCGACTCTGGATGTTTCCACTGACGGGATTGTTCCTCCATTTCTGGCATCATATAATGGACCCAGTTTTCATCCCCAGTAACAATTGAATCCAAAAATTCTTCAACATCAGTTTCATATGCTTCAAGAAATTTGCTGATCACTTCAACATGTTGCCATTTATGATCTTCCATAAGCATTTTGTGAACCATCTTGCACAAACCTTGGCATACACTAAATGGTCTGTCAAAATTTTGTCAATGGTAGACTTGCTGACATCAGGGATCATCTTGCAGAGCTCTCAAACCGTCACCCTTTGATCTTTCAGCATTTATTCTTCCACCTTCACAATCATTTCATCCGAAACCGATGGTCGTCTGAAACGCTGTTCGTCATGGACATTCGTACGTTCGTGCGCATGTGTTGTATGCTCATATATTTTTCTCCGTAGACTTCACACAATTTGGAATGAATGTTCCCTGGCGCAGTGTTTTTTTGCATACAAAAAATGAATTACAGAGCGTATTTCGTACCTGGTGAGCGAAGTGAGTGGGAGCTCCATCTCTAATTGCTGCTCAGCCAAGACTGAACATCACAGACAGTTCGCCAGGACAGGGATTGGGAAAGGGGGAACCAAGCTACATGCCAATGTTGCCGGATCGCGACTGCAGCATCTTTGGAACCTTATTTTACGGACAACCCTCGTAGATATCTTGTTTAAAATAGTGATTAAATCTCTCCACAACTGGCTTAGTTTTGTTATATTTAACTGACTGCCATAGTTATAAATGTTGAATATATAGATTGTCTTTCTGATGAAATTTACAATCTACAGAAGAAGTATACAGAATGGAGCCTGAAAATGGGAAAAAAGTAGTTCTGTGACTACCATCAAACAATTATTCTTTTTCTATCATAAAAAAGTTTACATTTAAGGACTCAATTGCTTTTAATAAGTGCTTCTTGTCAGGGGCTAAAGTGTGAACAGAGGGATCTGTAAAAGATATTTAGGTGAATAGGTCAACACAGAATGAAGATAAATGCCAAGAAGAGTCAGCATTTAGGTAAACAAGCAAAAAAATATAAGTTTTGTATGATTATAAAGTGGAGAAGGAAGTGTTGGTTGAAGGTATACAGAGTAAATATCTTGGTATATTATTTGATATAATAAACCTCAAATGAGAAGGACACACTGGGCATATGGTAGGTAGAGCTTTCAAAGTTCTGTGTGGACTGTGATGAGGGAATATAGGCTACCAGCGAAGTGAGAGAACAGAGATAAAAAAAACTTTGTCAGACCATTGTTTGTGTATGGTGGTTCAGTATGAGGTCCAGATCATGGATATCAACAGTTGGAGGTTTTCATTTGTGTAAATTACTATAAAAAGAATCACTGCTTGATATACAGGAGTCAGTGGAAGACATTAGGTGGGGGTGAGGAGTTTCGGGTCTGTAGAAGGCATTTTATATTAGGGGGCGTGCATAAACCATGTAGCTCTATTCTGGCATCCTGTGAGCCCCCCCTTCCTCCACGTAGCCTTACCCCCCCCCCTTCCTCCACGTAGCCTTACCCCCCCTTCCTCCACATAGCCTTACGTGGCTTTTGCCCCCCCCCCCCCCCCCACATAGCACGTAGCTTTTTTCCCTTTTGATTCCAGAAGATATTTTGTACTCTTTTCTCTTGTCAGACTATTGTAAATTACATACAGAGATAATTAACTGAGGGAAATAAATATTAACATGCTGTTGTGAGTTCTATTCCTCATTTTAACTGTGAAAAATGTTATGAAAGGGAAGCTACGTGGCCTGGCTCGGACCCCCCCCCCCCCCTGTACTAAGCTACGTGGTTTGTGCACGCTCCCTTATCTGCAGATTCAAGTATCTATTTTTGTTAAGATCGTTTTGATGTAAGTGTTTGAGCACTATATATTTCTAAATCTAATGCAAAACTGATAAATTTTGCAGAACCATTACTTTTCAAGTATTGACAACAAAGTAAGGTATGAGTTGAGGTTGTTTTGGTTTTATGATTTAAAATCTTTCTTTAGCGTTAAGTTTAATATAATAAACACACTCTGGCAGCACTATCATTACCGTGGTGCCATAATCTGATGATAGTGCCATAGCTTTAAAATTTGCCACACCTGTTTTTGAGGATATACTTTTCTAGAAAAGGTGTATAAAAAAGCAAAAAGAAAGGCTCGTGTGTAACACCAG
Source organism: Vandiemenella viatica (assembly GCA_031002005.1). NCBI lineage: Eukaryota > Metazoa > Arthropoda > Insecta > Orthoptera > Morabidae > Vandiemenella > Vandiemenella viatica. Next base: position 104,473,129 of record JARYHS010013630.1, read on the forward strand.
GGTCCCAAGAAGGAATAAGAAAGCGAGTTAGCGTTTATGTGGAAATGAGGCATGGGACAAGATGTAAAATTATGCCTTCATGGCAGTGGTGAGTATGTATTTTTGATTTGTACGAAAATAAAGCCAGTTATCCAAGTTGTTTTGTTAGATTGCATTGGCAATCGTATTCCCCGATGAACAATGTATATTACAATCACTGCAATGTTCAATTGTTGGTTGTGGCAAATAATGTCACTAAAGCTGTTTGCAGGATTAAAACTTACATTATTTCTACAAATCTGTGTTTCTCGTTTACCGGAAATATCTTATTTGGTGACGAATGTCGAGAAACGTTTCTAACAAAATTTATGGCCGATTTTGACGTCTGCCTAGCGTAGCCTTCCAGCCAACCCCCCCTCCCCCACCTGGACCGAGCCACGTAGTTTGTGCACAGTCCCTTAGGGAAGAGGCCTTGATGTACATTGGTAAAAAATAGTAACAGTATTTTTAATTGAAAAGACCACAATTATAAGAAAGCACTTCATTTCAGATACAAGGGCCTGGAAGAAATCACCAAGGGAAATGATGAACAATATACATCAAATAATGGAAAGATTTGTATTAATTAAATGTAAAAGTAAGTAATTAGGGAAATTGCCACCAAAATATACGTTCCATGAGAATTAAATCATTGTATTAAATCAACTACATAGTTTGTTGTTGTGACATTAAACACAAGCTCTTCAACTTTGTTTTGATTGAATGATACAAATATCTCAACATATGTGCACAGTGAATGAACAACAGTAAGGCTAATTTTTGGCAGCAAACGTAAAAAATTTAGTTCATCTGAAAGGTACATCACCTTGTATGGAGTAGGATTGAGATTTCGCTTATGATCTTGCCTAAGTGTACGTAGAGAAGTATGCACTCGAGTCCTTACTTCCTCCAATGTGGGTAGAGGATAGCAGATTTTACCTTCTTGCCAGTATACCTTAGCAGAAAATATACAATATTTTAAAATGTATTTACACTTTACGGGACATAAAATATATTCTCAAAACTTAATAACTACCACAGCATAACAGACTAATTACCAAGAGAAACAGTACTAAATTTGAAGTATAGTGCTAAGCCATGTAACATTTTAAAATTTGAAAATAAAAAGAGTTTCTTGAAAACATTTTGACCTATACGGACTGCATTAAACTATTCAATATTTAAAACAATTGGTCAGAATTGCCTTCATATTTCCAGGGGTGTTCAACAGTCATCTAAACTTCTTTGAACTGGTGATAAGACACTGTTTCAGGATTTTTACTCCATACACCACAGTATGTAGAATGAATTGTTATAGTGCAATTGTTGACTAATGCCATTTTGATAACTTCCTACAACTTATTGGTGCTTCTGGTTGTGATTGAAATTTGTCTAGCATGAGACAAACATTATAGCCACATTACTCCTCTAAACTATACAGAAAACACCACAAACCAATACTGTTTGATAATCCAGCTATTCAAAACTGAGACTAAAGTAACACAAATCCAGGAGAGACAATAAATGACTAATATGAAGTGCAAGAAAACCATTATCACTGAATAAAGTATTTTGGGAACATGGAAAGCAAGGTGGTGGTGGTATACAGATTTCAATTAGGTTAAAAAAAAAAAAAAAAGGTCAAACTATTTGAAAAACAACCACATTATAATATTAAAAATGGTGAAATATGAAATGTTAGTAAAATTGTAACACAAACTAAGAACTTGAAAAAATAAATTAGATTGTGTTGCTGGCTATATAAATACCAATAACCTTCCAGTAAAAGTACAACAATAGTCACATTGCCACAATTATTGTTCAAAGTCAGGGACAAATAATATGATACCTCAAAATCTGCCATTAAAAAATGACAAAAAAAACCCAAATAGTTTAAAGCTAGTGTATCGTTAAAGGAGTATGTATTAATCATTATACCACAATTGATACTCTCAGAATATGGCGGGCAAGATAAGAGGATTTAATCCATTCTTACTAGCTGGGAAGAAAGCTGCATAGTTGATATGACCAGCTGAAGCTTACTATGCATTAATTCCAGTGACTGCCTCTGCTGGAAACCATCGATTTTATCCTTCAAAAATGAAGCATTTTGTTTTATAGAATCATTGAATAATCTGTGTTGATGTTAATGAAGCTTAACTGTGCAACTTAAACTGTTTCCTCATTTCCTCTGATTCTCACATTGTAAGAAAGGAATAGAAGACAACCTCCTTTCCAAAGGCTTGAAGAGAACATGTAACATGGATGTTGTAACACTACAATTGGCTTATAGGTGTCTATGTGAGCTGGGAATTATAAAATATATCAGGATATTGAAGAAGAATATCACGGGAGGTAATAAGATGGCAGAGAGTCAGTAAGTGGAGGGTGGGCAGAAAATGCAGATTGTCAGATAGGCCAATTACAGATGGCGTCAGGAGTTGTAAGACCCAGGCTGATACCGGGGCTGTAGTATCGCCTTAGCACCTCAACTAACAGTTTATGTGGATGTAAAGTTCTGTGCAATCTCCACAAAGTACTTTTAATTTAACCATGTAGCCTAATAGAAACTCAACTTAAATGCTTGAAGGTTGCCACTAGATCTGTTTCTAAACCACATATCTAGAGATGGTTCCAAGATAACTACTAAATCACAAGAGTTCACTTTCAGAAAAATTTAAAGTTTTATTTCAAAGTCACATTTACTAAAATGCATTTCACAGTTGAGTAGGCAAAATCGAACACTCGTTTCCAAATTATTGCAGATTGTGGAGAGAAATTTCACCGACCGACCCCTTTTGTAATTATTTATAAGTTCATGTTAACAGTTATCCTGGCAGGCCATCACACCAAAGTACCAACATGACTGACCCAATGGCGCGGACATCTAACTGTTTCCTCCCTGCTCCTACACCAAACTTGCGCAGACTACCCAAACATAACAATCTGGGGAAAAAGATGCGGTTACATGTAAGCACGAGTTTATATAGAATCAATGAGGTCACAGCTGAAACACAACTTTCTACTGCGGCCTAGCCAAAATATGACCCATCAAATTCAATAAATAAGAGGATAAAAAGCAAATAAAGGCTGACAGTGTTTAGTCCTATTTAATAGAAGATCAACGGATATTTAGTGAGTATTTTTAAGTAATTAGTTTTAAATGTCTTATTCAACCTTCGCGTAGTGACACGACCGATTTCCGGCTTGGGGAAATACCAGTTCGTTTAAATTTGTGCAATTTCATCATTTCTACTGAGTCGCAAATTATTTAAATAAAATTACTGTCAACGTGTTCTCCAAAAATTCCTGAGTTTAACGATGTAAGTTTTATCGAGATTGATGCCTGGATAGTGAAATTACAGCTTTGACAAGATTTACTAAAATAACATATGGTTTTTATTTAATAACTTTGAAAGTGCTGTTTATATAAAAAAAAGGAAAAATTATCAGAATGTTCTCTGCATTTAGTTACTTATTTTACCGTTTATTTTAACTATGTAAATGGCTTCTACCAGTTGTAATAAATTCCTAAGTGAAACACATGGTTTCATAATGAAATAATCCTTAGAATCTTTATAAAATCTGTTTTACTGCATGGAATGGTCTGAAATTAATATGTGTGATACTAGATTTTTGGTTCTTTCAAGAAATCTACTTTTTATTTCGAAAGCTTACTAGGATTCTGTGATAAAAAATGTTAAATAAATTTTAAACACTTTGTTGAATGCACCTCACTTTTAAGTCATTTACACGTCCAGAAACTACAGAATTTTTGTGAATTTAACTTTTTATTAAATTATTTTTCCTTTAAAATTACTTTATTTCATTTGAAAGTATCCAAAAATAGTGAAATATCATATATCAAAAATCTATTGTTTGGTTAGCTGGATTATTATGGATTATCCTACTTCAGGTTAGTATGAGGTTTTTATATCATTATAAAAAGTTAGTTTATTAATTTTGTTAAGTATTGAGTCACTTTATCGCTTTCAAAACGATCTAGAAATCGTGAAATGCTCATATAGCAGAAATTCATTGTTTCCAAATTGAACTATTATTGATTATTTTATTTCCGATTGACATAGAGTTTGTTTACTGTTATACAAAGTTTATTTAGGGCTTTTATTCAATACTGACAGTCTTTACTGCGTTTAAATTGGTTTAGAAACAGTGAAATTGACCCATGGCAGAGTTTATTTTTGAAAATTGAATTAATGTGAATTACCCTGTTTCCTACCAAAATAATGTTTTCTTACTATCATAGAAAGTTTATTTAGGTCTTTTATTAACTTTTATATATCTCTACTGATTCTGAAAAGGGTTTATTTAGTCAGTTTGGTCACGGTATCGGCATGCTCCCTAAACTGTCCCTCTCTTAACCTATATAAGCTATCTGTTTCTAGAGAGTTAGCTTCCTCCCCTCTACCTAAGCTAAGGAGCTAGAATTTATTCTAAGGTGCTTACAGAGTGTTCTTTTGAAAAGTGTTATTTGAAGTTGCTTGCACTGATGTTAAGATTGTATTTTTTTCTGCTGTGATTGAAACCAATGCCAAGTGTTAAATGATGTTTTGTGCATAAAGAGTGAATGAACATGGTGTTATTTATGAGTATTGATTTGTGACTCACTGGAAATCCTCTCACCTTTCATGAATTTGCTTTCTTCGGAACTTGATCCTGCTGCTGATCATGACGAGATTAGAAAACGTAATGAAACTTTGGACGCAAATATCTCAGAGATTGAAGTCCACTTTGATGATATTTATTACCAATTATCCTTGCTAAATGTTAATAAAGGCGCTGGACATAACAGGAAACCAAATGTTTATTCAAGAAACTGTGTGGTGGGTCTCTGTGAGCCTATCGCACGTGTCTTTAATAAATCTTTGGAAACTGTAATTTTCCCAAATGATCGAAATTATGCTATGTCAGTTCCATCCATAAATCTGAAGATAAGTCGAATGTCAGCCAATATGTATCAGTCATCACTAGCAAAACTTTTGGAAAAAATTGTCTTACCATAATTGACATTTGCTTTCAAACATATTATAGTTACCAGAAAACATAAGTTTATTTGGTGATAGATCCACAACTACCATCTGTATGGGTATATTAACTACATACTAAATTCACTGAGTAGAGATAACGGAGTACATGCGCTTTATAGAGACTTCAGCCAGGCCTTTGACATGGTGGATCATGAACTCCTGCTACAAAATCTGCATGTCTATTGTGCCATATCTAAAGCACTGGAATGGGTGTGCCATACCTATCCAACAGGCATCTGAGGGTGCGAATTATTGGTCACCTATTAAACAAATTTGAGGTCACTTGGGTTGTCCCACAGGGTTCACATGTAGGTCCAATCTTATTCAATATATTTATTAATGATATTGGTGACAACATTATATCTGAATATCAACTATATAATATGAAGATTTTGGAAAAATTAGCAATGACCAAGACTTACTTATCCTCCAGTTATCCTTCAGCATGATATCTACTAAGTTGAGAACTGGTGTAAAAAGAACAAGTTGACATCTAAATAAAAAAATTGTGCCGTAATCTTGTTCTCGTGATCTTACAACCCACTGCCTCCTATTTACCTTCCTGACGATCAAATGGCCCAAACGGTTAACACAATAAAAGACCTTGGTGTGATTATTGATGACAAATTAACCTTCTATGAGCATATTAAATTACACGACACCTCGTGCCTATCGAAACCTAGGCTTTATTTGCTGAGCAAGCAAGGAGTTCAGGCATACCAAAACATTGATACTTCTTTTCTCATTATTCGTTGAGCCTATACTGGAGTATGGGTCTGGTATCCATTTACTGAATTAAATATAAATCCTATTGGAAATGTTCAACAGAAATTCTATTAATGTTTATGCTATTATAAGCATGATGAAGATGTGATCGGTTTCAACAATATTTATCACTAATATATGCTCATTACACTAATTAGTTGCAGACAAGTGGACGATCTGACTTTCTGTTTTAAAGTTGTTAATAGGCTGGTCGATTCTTCAGAAATCTTGAGCAACTTTGGCTTTATCTGCTCAAAGGCCACTTTCAATAGAAAGCTCAAATAAAAACTATGCCTATCACAGATCTACAAATACAATAGCCAAATTGGTGAAACAGTATGCTCCAGATATCAACCTTTTTGGAGGATCTCTCTCTTCATTTTCAGTGAGTGTTAAGAAGCCACTACTAAATAATTGAGTTTATGTAGTAACTAGTGTAAATCGTGACCGTTTTTTGCATATCGTCACGGGTCTAGAATAGTTCCTGCTTTTAGGATGAAAGATTATGACGGGTTGACTTGCTTTGACCAAATATAAACTTGACCTGTGTTTCAGGGTGAATAAAATACATTGATCTTAAATAATTCAGAAGCATTAATAGAGGTAGGTATTAAAAACGAACAGGGATGGTAGCACAATTGTATAACTGCTTAAATACAAAGGGGACTGAACCACTTTCAAAACTGACGTGAAATTGGTACCCACCTGTTAAAATTTGGTTTATTTGCTTTGTTAACATGTCCTCTTCAAGTTTTGCATTCTTGCTTTTCAGAAAACTTGCCAGGAATTTAATTAAAAATGCCAAAATATAACAAGTTGCGCAACTGCAAAATGCTATCGGCACTGTAAAAATAATATAAAAATTATTGGTACAGCACAAAACATGAAAACGACATGTTGACGAAGCAAATAAACCAAACTTCAACAGGTTAGTGCCAATTTCACATTGGTTCTGAAAGTAGTGTAGTCACCAATACAAACTTAACTTGTATTTGACACTTAAAGTTAATTCTGAAAAATTTAAAAAAATTCTGTTTCCTTCGAAAGCAACATTGTTTTTTATTGAGACTGGGCAAAAACTCATAATGTAATCATTGGTCATAGTATCTATAATGGCCAGGAACTTAATACACATACCATATTATTAAACATTTGAGCAACTGCGAAGGAATGTACTGCCAGAATAGTTGATTCTTTAACATATTTGGTCTTATGTCCACTAAAAATAACCTAATAAACTCACGTACAATGAACATGAACAAAGACCATTAACAAAAGTGGTCAGTAAAATACTTAAAAAGCAAGTAAACTGTAATGCATAAAAATTGGTCAAGCAACACCAGTAGTGAAAGTTTTAAGTAAATTAAAATTGATCCTAAGCCGGAATGACAATTGACAAGCCGGAATGACAATTGACATTTGTCATTACAACAGAGACTATGATTAATTTAATTTTTTCACAGATTTTTTAAGTTGCTTTCATTAGCAACATGTTACTGAAAAGCAGAGCAACGTTTTTTCGGCCGCAAAATTTATCAGTTTTTTTAAACTATGTGTCGCTACGAAAAGCAAACTTAATTAATGTATTATGGCAATTAATTTAGTACCAGTTGCTTAGCTATTAAACTGTGAACATAACCACGAATTTGTTCTAATGGTATCTCTGGTCACTGTTTTGCGAGCGAAGGCTGACATGTGACACCGTTCTCCAGCCGATAGCTATCGATGTGAGTGAATGAGCTTACAAAATTATACAGTAGATTTTCACATGTGTAATGTGGTGCAGTATCCTTTGTGTGATTTAATCAATTACCTAATGTTTTTCTTTACACTTAGTTATATGATATCGATGTGTATGTATTATGTGATGCAGTATCATTTGTGTGAATTAAACAATTATCTTATGTGTTTATTTATACTTATTTGTGTAATATTTATGTATAATACCAATTGGTGTAAAATTAATAATTAATAAATAAATAAGCAAGTAATAAGCCTTTGAAATACATAGAATGATTTTCACATTACTTTAATAGCAAGAAATTTATTGAATGGAATTATGTGTTGGGCCTCCCACCCAATTTAAAGACATGTTTAGAAAAGAGATTTCAAAATGTTGCATAAAAAGTTATGCACTCTCTGGGGGGAAACTCAGAACATTCTAATAAGACATTTATTTTTTAGTGTCCTAATTTCTTCTATGGTAGCTTACTGTAATAAATTAAATCATTTCTTATGCCAAAGATGACAAAAAAGAATACAGAACTCAACTTCAATAGTTACGTGCCAATAGGCTTATTATGAAATTACTATGAACATCTAGTGGAATATTGTCTTACAACCAGTTGGATTGATCATCAGAATACTGTCACTGACCAGTATTAACTTCACAGTTTTCTTTCTAGTCCTTGCTAGCTTTTTGGTTTTTTACACGTTGGGTGACAGCATTTAGAATTGAACAAGTATCCTTATTTTGTGAACAGTCCTAATGTACCATAGTTATTTTTTGTTTAATTAGTATTCATTTATTGCCAAACTAGTAATGTTTTAGTGGTGATTAGTTAATCCAAGTAGTAGGGTCGTAATGGAAGTCATCTTTGCGGATGCGGAAGTTCAATGGTAGACATCTGCGGCCGTTTTGTGGAAGCAGATGAGGAAGTGTAAAAATAAATTTGCAATTATTTAGATTTTAATATTTTATCAAAAATAAACTTAAAATCAAAAAAAGTATATTTTTATGCCAAATTATACATTTTTTCAGAAGTAACGTCTGTTTCCATATAATTTTGCTACATTGAATTACTTTTCGCCTCATCTTTCAACAACAAAAAACATGGGATGATTTCACAAGTGAATTAAATTTTTTACATAACTATGCATGCGTCTAAAAAAACAATCTTTGTCATGTGAACTTTGTGAAGTTCGCACCTCGACTAATTCAAGCGTCAACCACAAGGCCACACCACTGCACATCTCCGTGCCTGCCACCTACCTTTCCAGCACTCTAGCAGCCCATTCACGGTTCTACTTGTAGGGCCCACGGTGATCCAATTTTCAATAAAGAACTCTTGATGGGCCATGAAAGGGGTTACAGGACTACAAGCACGACATGTTGGATGTTGGGACTCCCAAACAACCAACACGGGTCCTTGCTGTACAAGCTATGGCATTGCATCATCATTAGAGGAAATATCCTGTGAGTGTGCAATAAGCACACTTGGTGTGCCGCTAGAAAGTACGAGTGGAAAGCATTTGCTTGTAAGATTTTGTTAGACCCCTTTTATTAGCATGAATGGATGAGTGCATCCTATTGTAATTCTACACTGATGTCCTGTAAGCTGGACAGTGAAGAAACCACTTTACTTTACATACAAGTTCAAACTTGTAAATTCATTGCTTGGATAATAACACCATTTAGTTCATTGTTATTTTTATTGCAATATCGTCAGGAAAAAAAAAACAAAAAACAAGTTGTTGTTAGCTAAGAGGCAATGGACAGACTCTTGTATAAAGAGAAAAGAAGAATAGTGGGCTAGTCAAAATGATTGCAGCGATTTTACGATTTTTCGTTTGGCTGCCCAATTATAGGTACGATGATGGGATTTGCTGTTACAAGACAAGTGGCTCTCCGAGTTGCAATTGCACTAAATGCAAGCTTCTCGTGGTGGCTGCTAGAGAGCAAGATGGCTGAAAGTGAGAAAGTGTACATTGTTCTCGAATTTCATTTGACTCAGTCTGTGGTAACTGTTTCAGCAACACTTTAGAACAAAGTTCGGCAAGGATCCCCCACATGCTAACACCATTCGGCGTTGGTTTCAACAGTTTTAAGCAATGGGATGCCTTTGTAAAGGTAAAACAATGGGTTGCCCTCCTGTGTCTGAAGAAACTATTGAACATGTGCATGCCAGTTACATTCGTAGCCCACAGAAGTCAACTCCTTGAGTGAGCGGGGAATTAGGTGTTACACAGAAGACCGTTTGGAGAATCCTACGGAAGCAACTGTATATGAAGCCTTACAGGTTACAGTTGCTACAAGCACTGTCACACAACCATGAAGTGCGTCGTTTTCAACTCTGCGCCCAATGTCTAGAACAAGACGAAACATTCACAGAAAAACTTGTGTTTAGTGATGAAGCCACTTTTCATGTGAGTGGAAAAGTGAAGAGGCACAATGTGCGGAATTGGGGGGACTGGAAACCCCCATGCTTATGTGCAGCACATTCGTGACTCTCCCAGAGTGAACGTGGTTTGGATGATCTCATTGACAGAGATATGTTGCATCGGGTATGGGAATAATTCGATTATAGATTATAGAAAGGTGCTCATATTCAGCATATGTAGACACTCAAAAAAACTTTATCAGTTCCTTTATGCATCTGTGTAATCTTGTAAGTATATGTCAAATAATAAATCTCTAGTAATTTGCTGAAATCACTGCAATCATTTTGACTAGCTCTGTAAATACTGCAATGTAAACAAAACATCTGCTATACATCCGCAATAGATATTGCAGATGCGAAAGCAGACGTAGGATTTCACATGAAAGTTCCACACTTGCGGATGCGGAGATCCATTACATCCCTACCAAGAAGTATTCATCATCTGTTTACTGCCCTATGACACCGAGAGAAACCATTCTGTTTCACAAAGAGAAGTGAATACACACTGTAAAGTGTAGACTTGGCCCAGAAGAAGATCTCATAGCTTTTTGTCACCACACGAACAGGAGACTTGGCCTTTTTTTTTACAAGAATTGTTTTTTTGGGATCTCATTTTTTCTTGTAAGTATATCGCTTATTCTGAATCGCCGCTCAAATGTAATGATTCCATTTGAAAATCATTGAATAAGAACATTTCAGAATTGAAGACATCAATATACAAGGTAGGTCTGATAAGTACTTAGCCTCTCTTCCCGATGGTGCCACTGTCACCAGAGAAATTTATTATCATGTAGTACATTATCTTAGACAGCCATTGTTAAAATTTCAACCAAATTGGACTCATAGTTTTGTTTTGATCGCGTGTGAAAGTGGGTGTGTCTGCAGATTTTAGAAAAATGGAAAAAGAGCAATATCAGTCGGTGAGTCGATTCTTGCATTTGGAAGGAAAATCATGCAGCGAAACCAAAGAGCGCTTGGATGCTGTGTACGGTAACTCTTCTCCTTCGATGGCGACTGTCAAAAATTGGTTTAACGAGTTTCAACATGGTCGCATGTCGGTTTTTGATGAGCCACGCCCAGGTACTCCAAAAACAGTTGCCATGTAGGATAACGTGACAAAAATCCACGATCTCGGCGATTGAAGGTGCGTGAGATTGCTGGGACAGTAGGCATCTCAAAAGACCACGTAGGTCATATCTTGCATGAAATTTTGGGCATGAGAAAGCTGACGGCGCAATGGGTGCCACGTTTGCTCACTCCGGGCTAGAAGCGCAACCGTGAGACCACTTCACAGCAGTGTTTGACGCCGTTTAAGCGCAATCCGAAGGAGTTTCTGCATTGTTATGTGACCATTGACATAACATGGATCCACTGGTACACACCAGAGCCCAAGGAACAGTCAAAACAGCGGACTTGACCCGGCGAAGATGCTCCGAAAAAGGCAAAGACTGTCCCATCAGCCGGAAAGGTGATGGCCACCGTTTTCTGGGATTCACAAGGTGTGATCTACACTGACTACCTGCAGAAGGGCAAAACTATCACAGGGCTTTACTATGCTGAATTATTGGACCAATTCTACGTCGAATTACAGAAAAAATGGCCCCATTTGGTGAAGAAAAAAGTGCTTTTCCACCACGACAACGCACCGACTAACACCTCCACCATTGCTAAGGCCACATTGGTCGAATTGGGCTACGAAATGCTGCCTCATCCACCATATTCTCCAGATTTGGCGCTGTGTGACTTCTTTTTGTTTCCAAATTTGAAGAAAAACACTCACCCGGCAGAAATTTAGATGTAGATGTAAATTTGAGTAAAAATGAGGAGGTTATCGCCGCCATGGAGGCCTACTTTGGAGATCTCCAGAAAACGTATTTTTCAGACGGGTTAAAGAAGTTGGAGCATCATTGGGTCAAGTGTATTGAGCTAAAAGGAGAGTTATGTTGAGAAATAAATCATCACTTTTCCAAAATTTTTGTTCTTTCTTTTGTAGGCTAAGTACTTATCGGACCACACTCGTATATTACTAACAATGACCCATTCTCTAAAAACAGTGGGTATGCACCGAAGCCAAGAAACTCAGATTGCCGCTGGTTTAATTAGCACTGTAAATAAATTACTAGTAACTTCCAAACTAAGCACAAGAACAAAGTAAAATTTAAGAAATTAGTTACACTTACTGATCTCTGTACATTAAAAAAATTATCAGGCATATAGCTTCATCCGGAGTAAAGCATTTAAGCCACAAATATGGGCAGAATTTTTCATGTTTGGGTTTGTAACAAAATAAATACTCCAATATTAGACTTTTCTTATGATTTAGGGATGAAACTATATATGTGTACCAAATTACTTGTTTCTAGGATTACTAGAAGTACAGTGGAATTTTGATGTCGGGTGATCATGGTCGAAATAAAATTCTGAATTTCAATAACTTCTAAAATAAGAAAACGAAAGAAGTAAAATTAAACACATTAGTTAACCTTAGTAAGCTCACTCAACATTGAAAATCTGAGGTGTATAAAGTTATTAGGATAGAAAGCGATTTCGCGTTAGGGGTAGGTAAGCGGTAGATATATGGAAATTTATGAGTTTCAGACTTCTCTTTTAATATGTGGGTAAAATATTATACGTGTACCAAATTTCAGCTTTCTACGGCTACGGGAAGTACCTTAGATTTTTGATGATGATCATTCAGTGAGTGAGTGAGTGAGTGACAAAATCGCTGAAGTTTGCATCCAAATAACATCCGAACTAAGAATAGTAATGAAATAAAATTTAGTACGCTTGCTAAGATTGCTGATATCTATGCATAACAGAAATTTAAGACATGTAGTGTGAATAAGTCTGTAGAAATTGAGGTTCAAAAATGCCCCAAATTGCTTCAAGAAAAGGGTAGGCAGTGCCGCCATGGACTCGACTGCCGTGCATCAAAATAATAATAATTTACATTGAGGAAAAAATGGATTTTAGGTGGGTCAACTTGCACTGCACCACAAAGTCAGTTAAAATGATCCTAAACTAAAATAATTTCACTGATAAAAAAGAAGACATCATTTGGTCATCATATATATTATTTCTATAAAGTGTTTTTTTGTCACAAGCCATTATCTCCCTTCATACTTAACTGACATCAATGAATGAGGTGTCATATTAAAGCTTATAGTCTCCACCTTGGTCACATCATATTTTAAGAAAGGATTTTTTCAGATTTCGAACCGTAAAGGGCAAAAATGTCAATATTTCTAAAATGCTGTTTTTTGTGATACGAGTCATTTATCTCCCTGGATACTTATCTGAAATCATTTAATGAAGCATCATTCTAAAGATTAAGATCTCCGCTTTTGTGACATCTATATTAAGACAGGAATTTTTCGGGATTCAACCCTCAAAGGGCAAAAGTATCAATATTTCTGCAACGCGTTTTTGTGTCACGAGCCATTTATCTCCCTTCATACATCACCGATTTAGATAAATGAGGTATCATACTAAAGAATAAGGTCTCCGCAGTGGTAACGTTAAATTATACGAAATTAATTTTTCGTAATTCAACCCTTAAAGGGCAAAAATGTCAATATTTTTTAAATGCTTTTTTTGTGGCTCAAGCCATTTTTCTCCCTGGATATCTAACCAAAATCGATAAATGAAGTAGGATTATGAAGTGTAATGTCTCGGGTTTGGTAACATCATATATTAAGGAATTAAATGGAAAAAATATCATTGGTTCTACAACGCATTTATGTGTCACAAGCCATTTATCTCCCTTAATACCTAACCGATATAGATAAATGAGGTATCATACTAAAGAGTAAGGTCTCCGCCGTGGTAACATTATATTTTAAGAAATTAATTTTTCGTAATTCGACCCTTAAAGGGCAAAAATGTCAATATTTTAAAAATGCTTTTTTTTTTTGTGTCTCAAGCTACTTATCTCCCTGGACATCTAACCGGAATCTATAAATGAAGTAGGATTATAAAGAGTAGTATCTCGGATTTGATGACATCATATATTAAGGAAGAATTTTTTGGAATTCAACCTATAAAGGGAAAAAGTATCATTGGTTCTACAATGCATTTTTGTGTCACGAGCCATTTATCTCCCTCCACACCCAACGGATATATATAAATGAGGTATCATATTAAAGATTAAGCTCTCCACCGCGGTAACATTATATTTTAAGAATGGATTTTTTCGTAATTTGACCCTTTAAGGCCAAAAATGTCAATATTTCTAAAATGCGCTTTTTGTGTCTCGAGCCATTTATCTTCTTCGATATATAACCGAAATCGATAAATGAAGTAGGATTGTGAAGATTAGAGTCTCAGCTTTGGTGACGTCATATACTAAGAAATATTTTTTTTTGGAACTGAACCCTTAAAGGGAAAATTATCAATGGTGCATCGACAAATTTTTGTGTCACGAGCCATTTATCTCCCTTCATATCTAACCGATAAAGATAAATAAGGTATCATATTACACAGTAAGATCTCTGACATGGTAACATTATATTTTAAGAAATTAATTTTTCGTAATTCGAACCTTCAAGGGCAAAAATGTCAATATTTCTAAAATGCATTTTTTGTGTCTCGAGCCATTTATCTTGGATAAATAACCGAAATCGATAAATGAAATAGGATTATGAAGATTACTGTATCAGATTTGTTGACATCATATACTAAGGAAGAATTTTTTTGGAATTCAACCCTTAAAGGGAAAAAGTATCATTTGACCTATAACGCATTTTTGTGTCACGAGACATTTATCTCGCTTAATACCTAACCGATATGGATAAATGAGGTATCATATCAAAGAGCAAAGTCTCTGCTATGGTCAAATCATGTTTTAAGAATTGAATTTTCTTAATTTAACTCTTAAAGGGCAAAATATCAGTATTTCTAAAATTCGTTTCTGTGTCTCGAGTCATTTATCTCCCTTGATAATTAAACTAAATTGATGAACGAGGTATCATTTTAAAGACTAAGGTCTTTGGTTGGTTACACCATATTTTAAGAAAGGAATTTTTCAAAATTCAACCTTTAAAGGGCAAAAGTATTAATATTTCTACAACGCATTTTTCTGTCACAAGTCATTTATCTCCACTGATATGTAACCAAAATGAATAAATGTGGTATCGTTTAAGATATTAAAGTATTTACTTTGGACACATCACATTTTAAGAATGAAGTTTCTTTAAATTCAACCCTTAACCCTTTGACTGCTGACGGCGGATTGTCTACCTGCCGCGTCGAGGCCTGCTACCTGTGCTAAGTGATTATTCCTGGGGACGGAGCTGCCCGCGCTGTCCCACCCGCTCAGTGCTGAACATTTCTGGCATGACCTCTCACGGCTGATACACAATAAATACTCTCACTACAAAGTTTCTCTGCAAATAAATTACTGCAGAATCAAACAATCATTAACCATATTTTTCGTCACTAATAGTTATATCTTGTTTGTCGTTTTTTTCTCGATTTTTGCAGCTTACCTCAATAGTTTACCATTCTTTCTTGCATACCCGTTTATAACAACTTCAATTTTCTATAGGTTCCTTACTGTATTAGGCTTTTATTGTTGAAATTTAAAGATCGTAGATTCGAAGAAGATGCTAGAGATATTTTACTTCCACACTTACACGCCGCGTTCAGACCACGTCTGTAAAATTAGAGATATTCGTCCTCATACAGATAGTTAAAGGCATCCGATTTTTCTTCGCGCTATTCACGAATATAATAAGACACCTATAATTGATAATTGCACAAGCAGCCTCCGCCACAAACCGAAATTTGGCTTGCGGAATACCTTTGTAGATGTAGATTCCCAAATTTCTCGATGTTGACAGAGTGTTTGCTTCACTTCGTAATTACCAGATTATACATACAGATTTTTCAACATTTCAAAGCTGTGAAGTGTCTGTCCATTATTACGCGAGTTGAAATAGGGCGGGGGGGGGGGGGGCGGAGAAATCTCACGAAACCTCACCAAAGTAACAAAAAGCGGTATCAGAACATAAGTTCAACAAGAATTGCGGTATTTAGAAGAACATCTCTGGTCCAATATTAGTTAATTTTCAATTTTTTCGGGCGATGCATCAGAAGACAAATAGCTATGAAACAAAAAAATTTCATCATATTCAGTTTCTTTCCACTTTGATATTCAAGAATGCACTGATTCTGGAATATTCTCCATAGTGGTTATATAAAACCGATTCTTTTCATCAGTTCTTCTGTAAAAAATAACATGAAAACTGACAGAATATTTGGCACACGTCCCGACAGCGTATCATCAAATGCGTGACTAACTGGGCGAAAATCATTTTCTTTCCAGTCAGATTAATCACTAAGATGTAATTTCTTTGTAAGCGTTTCACTATCACTTTCTGATTCTTCAGATTCAGAACAACTAACATCTCTTGTTGAAACATGAGACTGCATTGTCACCCCCACTGACGAGTATGGTTTATGACTACAGCCTTCCGATTCTGTGGAAAAGCTATCACTACCATCAAAATCAAGTAGTTCATCCTCGGTGTCACTCCTCGTAAGAATCTCCATGATTTCTTCCTCAATGCACCCATGACGGCTTGCCATTTTCTTCATAAAATACAGGACACAAAGAAGACTGATGTAATTTCTGTTGAATAGTGAACTGTAGAGCATCGCCTAGGCTCCCTACAGACAAACATTCGGACGATAAGCTAGCGACCAGAACTGCCAAAGGCTATTGAGAAATGGGTCGTGAAGTCCGCTTTATGACTCAGGTAGCGGCGTGTCTATATTCGTCATCAGCACACAGGTAGTGGCAGGCGGGTGCGGCTTAACTCGTCAACAGCACTCAGGGGAAAACCGGTGGCTGCGTCTAAACTCGTCATTAGCACTCGGGGCCAGCAGGCAGCATGACGTGTATACACGTCAACAGCAGTCAAAGGGTTAAGGGCCAAAAATATCATCATTTCTGAAACTTTTTTTTTTACCTCGCTTGATGCCTAACCAAAATTGATTTATGAGGTATCATTTTAAAGGCCAAGCTGTCTGCTTTGGTCACACTATATTTTATAATAGGAATTTTTTGAATTTGACTCTTAAAGGGCAAAAGTATCAATATTGTATCTACAACATGTTTCTTTTTTATTATTATTATGAGCCATTTATCTCCTTTGATACCTAACCGAAATCAATAAATGACATATCACTTTAGAGATTAAGGTCTCCAATTACGTAAACTCATAAATTAAGAAAGAATTTTTTGGAATTTGATCCTTAAACTGGTCACCCATATCAAACAGTTCAGAGACAAGTCCACAGATTGCAGCAGCAGTATCGCTGAGATGTCAATAAACTGTTTTTTATACAAGTAGCTTTTCGGATATTTTTTTCTGTTATGGAAGCATTTTTGATTTTCTATACAATTCCAGAGTGAACATTTTATTCGCACAGTAGCACATATCACAGAGAAGTTGATATGCTGTGTGCATTTTGTTCAGGTTTGTTGTATTCTATTAGGGTCAGTAACAGTTTCTCGTACATACAGTGTGTTTTAAAAGTTCCTAACTGTTTTGTAATACGTTTTGATACGTACCTATTACACTAAACAAATAAATATTTGCTACACAGTGCAGTTCTACTTTCCATTATATTACAAGCATTTAACCTCATTGACCATTGTATTTTATTAGCGAAATTTTTGCACGGGTCGTCTAGTATACTTAAATAAGAAGAATGTGGAATTTTGAAGAATAAATACTACAGGTGAAGGTGGAAGACCATATTACATTGTTTCACATTCAAAGATATTGTGCATAAAGAAACATAGCTACAGATCTAAACAGTATCTCAGAAGAAATAGAAAATTAAAAGAAACCGTTTGATATATACAACATTACAAAAGATTAATTGTTGTAGGATTTAAAGGAAAGTAAAAGAAATTTTCAAGCCTCCAACTATTAAATGAGGAGAAATTCATAAAAATTTGTCGTACACAAAACTGCTAGAAATGATTGGGTCTGTTTAAAAGTTTTGAAAAAGATCTCATAAAATTTTGGGGTTGTGAGAACTTGGGATTTTTGGATTTCTGAGGAGAAAAGTGGATTAATGTGGGGAATCACCAGTACTAAAGACTTGTCAAGGACAAAGTTATAAAAGGTGCCTCATGGTCAGTCATTAAACAGATTTTCAAGAATGTGGGCTGAACCTGCATCAAACAGTGTAATGAAGTGTGGAATCTAGAGCTTTTTCAGTGAGGAAATGTTAGGCAATAAAAAAATTTCGGAGACAAGCGCAACTCAAAAGAAGTAAAGGGTTGAACTAGGGATGTTCATGAAGAAAAAAAATCGATGTTTTTTTTTCGATGTGATGCACCAAAACATTGCATTGATGTATCAAATAAATATATATATATAACTAAGGAAGGATAGGGAAATATGACCCAACAATTACCACAGATGAAGGTGGCTGGGACGAGGAACACAAAAAATCAAACACAAGACAAGTGCAATATTTCGGAATACAGCCTTATTCGTGCAGAAGTGAGACACCAGGCGGAGTCAGATGTGTACAAAGAGACCGCCGTCTGGGGAATGGCATCACTGGCACGGATGGTAGTGTAGGAAGGGGAAACTCAAATACTGGCTCGATAATCAATACTGTTGACGGTACATTAGCACTTCTCTTGTGTTTGTTTTTTTGTGTTCGTCGTTCCCAGCCACCTTCAGCTGTGGTAAGTGTTGGGTCATATTTCCCTATCCTTCCTTACGTTTATTGCCTTAAACCATTTTCCTGATCATTGTTATTATATACATATATATCAGTTAAAGGAAAATAGAGAAATGAGTCAAACGTTAGGGAAGCATAAAAAATGAAACATTTATTTGACTCATATTTTCAATTAGTCTTTTACAAAGGTAGTTTTTTAGTGTCTGGGACTTCTAAATTATAAATCCAAATAGACAGATAGAATACAAGGAAAGAGAGAATACACTGAAAGAGAGGAACTATCGGGGATTCTATTAATTTGAATTTAGAAATCCCAATATTACGTCCCTAAAATTTGTATAATAATATTTTACTAACCCACTTTCATGTATTCAGTTAAATTGTTGATTTAAAGCTTGTGCAGCTTTCGAAAGAAGTATTACTGATGGTACTGAGCTAGCTACCACAGTTTAATATTAATAAACCATTTTGTACAATTTTGGGATACGTTGTTTATAATCAGACCATACTTCTAACAGATTTTTATCAAGCCGGCTAGCCAGGATCCTCATAGACAGACAGCTCATCGGAAACACTTTCTTCGGACCTGTTTTATTTCCAGTTTCAATGAACTAGTTTGTTATGATTGGTTCCAAAGACTGAAATCTTCCAATGTTTTGTCCGAACTATCTGAATCAGATTCAGTTCGCTTTCTTTCCAGCTCCCTCTTCATCATATCTTTCATCTTTTGAACATCATTTGCACAGGCCATCAGGTCTTCAAAATGTGGTTATTTGAGCCATGGGCCCAATAAGGTCACGACTGCTAAAGACGAAACTTGTTTGATAGCATCCATATGTTATTGATTTCTCTCAGGATGAGCTTATGTACTTCCATCATCAGTCACAATTGCTCTGAGTTTTGAAAGCATGCATTGCACTAAAGGGATTATTTTAAAGCTGCTTTAATATTTATCCCCAGATATTTCTTAAGTTGCAGTTTTAACTCCAATTATCCTGTCGACAGTTATTTTGTTTACTTTTCATGACCTCATAGATCAGGCAAATATACTATACAGACAAGTCTACGCGAATGTCATATCATTGAAGTCCACACTACAGTGGCTTGAAATTTCAAGTAAACTGTAGTTTTTTGTTGTTCTATCCGTGTCAAAAAAAATTGTAGTTTTGTAGGTGACATAAATAACGTATAGTGATAGAATTTTCTGTTTTTGTTTTGTTTTAAAACTAATCCTATCACGTCGAAAAGACGTGTGCATTCTTCCGATGTATCGAATGAAGTACATCTGTAAGGACCAAGGCCGATACCGGGGCTGTAGTATCGCCTTAGTGCCTCAGCTAACAGTTTATGTTTAATCAAAGTTCTGCGAAAAGTTCATGAAATAATTTAGATTTGACCATGTAGCCGGATAGACACAACGTAAATGCATGAGGTCACCACAATATTTGTTAAACCACAAATAGAGAAAAGGTTTACTGTCTACTAAAAATCACAAGTCCACTTTACTCGAAAATTTTAAAGTTTATTCAAAGAAATCAAAAGTTCAAAATTAGCATTATACAGTTGAGCAGGCAAATCGAACACACTTTTCCAAAAGGTTGCAAGTTGTGGAGAGAAATTCAACCGACCGACCCCTTTAGTGAATTTACAAGTTCTTAACAGTCATTAAAGTTACTATATAACATGACACCACACATGGTCGAAGACAGTCCACTGACCAGCATAGCAAGTTACGACCTGCGACAAAACCGAGATAATGTTACTTCACATATTGTTCCCGAAGTACAGACCAGACGAAACCGAAAGCAAGAAAAGACAGACTAATTTGGCTAAGTTCCTATTTTAAACATCACTGATAAAGTCATGCGTGGAGTTGCACGATCACTTCCCGGCATAAGAATGAGACAACGTGTGCTTACCGCACGAACTATTATAGCCCTGCGCGCGCCTATGACCTTGGCAAATCTTTCTTTAATTAAAACCGACATAATGTTACTTCATATATTGTTCCCGAAGTACAGACCAGACGAAACCGAAAGCAAGAAAAGACAGACTCATTTGGCTAAGTTCCTATTTTAAACATCACTGATAAAGTGATGCGCGGAGTTGCTCGATCACTTCCCGGCGTAAGAATGAGACAACGTGTGCTTACCGCATGAACTATTATAGCCCTGCACGCGCCTATGACCTTGGCAAATCTTTCATTAATTAATATCTTCAAAAGTATACGATAGTTTAATTTGAGATTTTTACAGGAACTTTCTATCGTCTTGTTCTATCGATTTTAATTTAATTTACCATTCCAAAAGGTTTCTATCGTCTTAAAACGGAATTCATCACGTGACCAATCTTGGCGGAATTTTTCGCGCTTCACCAACAATCGGCGACAATCTATTTTTCAAAAACTTAATTACCGGACAAGTGCTTAAACTTTTCACCGAATCGTCTTAATTAGAGCTATCTGCTGATATATTTTTTGAATTAGTATCTCTTTTAATAAAAAAGCTTATTATTTTATCTTAATTAAAATCGCTAATTACCCTTTACCAAATTACTTAATTTTATCACCAAAATATCGGGGACAGTGCTGACTACAGCTGGTGATAAAAGATCAGTTGTCGCTTTACTCGATTTAAAGATACTGCACATCTTAGAATTTCTACTTTTCCGATCGCGTGTTTCAAAACATGAACAAACCTAAATATCTCTTAAGCTAAACGTTTTTCGATATGATAAATACACTTTAAAATGATTTTTACGGTGGATTGTAACTGTGAGCAAGATTACAGGAAAATTACTTAAAGTTGAAAACTGCTCTTCTCGAAATTTCTAAGTCCCGCCTAAGCAAAACTAGAATTTGCCAAAATTCTAAGGTGCTTACAAATCGACACATTGAATTGATTCGATGCATCGAATAGTAAATATCAATGTTTTCGATACATCGATGTATATCAAGCATCATTAGGTTGAACATTTCTTTCAAGCACACTCAATGGTCTTGCAACATAGATAATGATGCAGGTGTAAATGCTGTAATTTTGGTGTATGTTTGTTTGAAGAACAACTTGCAATATTCATGTGTAGTATATCTTAACTTTCACATGCAAAACATATTAATTTTTCTGATATTAGCAATAGCTTCAACATTTTGTTCCTTATCATGTGTTTAATTATTTGGTAGAAATGTCCTTACTTTTTCAACTTGATTTTTACTTCATTTTTCTTAAACATTTTCCACACCATTCGATAGTATCCGATCCTAAGTGATTTTCAATCTCCATTGTAGTTCTGTGATGACTTCTAGCTTTTAACTCTTCTTCTAACTAACGACCAAGGCCATACCTTTTCAATTTCCTTTTCAATTCCTCTAAACACTGTTTGACATTTTCCACTCCGTCCCCCCATATCATCTCTATATTTTGAAATATTCTATTAATTTTCCAATTTAATTTCTCCTATACTTTTTTTTTATAAAGCTCTCTAGGATTAAGATAATAAATATGCTTATTTTAACCATTTTATGTGCACCTTTCAGTATTCCTACTTCTGTTCTAACACTGCTCTTCAAAACTTTTAAAACTCACGCATGTAGTATATGCCCTCTCACTCAATTCCAAGTTCTATAACGGATAAATCTACAGTTATAGTAGAATCACGTGCCTACTTGTTGTCAATAAACACCTAGATTGGCATATCTTCATATTCCCACTTTCTTTCCCTCAAGAAATCAGAACTATTGTAACAACAAATCTTCTCAGGTTTGCAGCCAGATTTTATTAAAAAATCCGGCTGCAAACCCGAGAAGATTTGTTAACCTATTCACCACGAAAGCCTACACTCACATATTAGAACTATTGTATCCTAAAAGTATGACAGACTTTAAACAGAGTTCCTTCTGTAGTTGGCTTTACTCCATTTAGGACCAGAAATGTTTAAGAGTTGTACTTGATCATATGAGCTACACCAGGACTTCTGTTATTTTGGATCAATATTCAACAGAAAATAGTTGTGTGGGGAAAATTGCCACCAGAGCATGCACTTCATCACAATTAATCTAAATAAAAGTGATTTTATCAAAAAGGTGCATGTATCTCTACCTATTTTGAAAAACCGTATGATCTCACCTCTTCCACATCCGTCAAATATGTTTTTAAAATCCCAAATTTTTACAAGAATCCTAAAATGCCAGAACTAATACTTGACATCTTGCTGTAATTATTTTTACTTTCACCTCATCTGGCCCAGCAGCTAATCAAATCTTCATACATTTCACTTCTTTGATCATTTAAAATCAGCTTCAATCATTTCCATGACCCATTAGCTCATTTCTCTCTTTCCTGGTTTGCTCTATGAAGTTTGTAATCAGTATTTTCTCGGAGTAATTTTGTCACACTATTTTTTTGCAAGTTTTCCATCTTCTATCTCAACTCTTATTGCTCTACTACTCCTTCTGTTCACTGTTTCGTAGTTCATCATACCAGCAAGCATGTTTGTTCATTTCTGTGTACATCCTCATCTGTTTTTGTACTTAATCCTCCCAATAATTTCCTCTTTTATTTATTCTCCTACAATATCTACTCTACCTGGCATATTATATCAACACAAACAATTTCACTAGCAGCGCCCCTTCCACAAACCCCTCAAAATCGAATAATAGCTGCCTTCATACTGTAAGAAAGAATGTAAAATATACTATACACTATTAACATTCGCACACTGAAACTGAAAGTGATTCTACTTCATAACTGATCTTATGTTAACAGAGAATTACTATCATTAAATGTGGAGACTAAAAAAGATGATAAATTGTCTATATTTTTTGCAGAAAAGAGGGGAATGATGGTTAGTTAAGCACCGATTTGTTACTTGCCTTCTGGGCTCTACAAGTTACATTGAAGATGTAGTAATTGATAGTGGTAGTTGCAAATGAAATATGGGGTGACTAAACTGCACCTGAGGTTTTATAATGATAATATTTCCTTTGTAAAACATATATCTTCCACATCCTGGAGAGTTTTATTACATAATATCAAAGAAACAAACATACTCAATTTCAGAGAACTAGCTAATTAGCATATATCATTCAATTTTCATACTTTATAAAATAAAATTATTCAAAACATCATGTTTATAAAATCTTCTAAGGTCATATTTTTGATTGCATGATACAAAATACAAAACAGCAAGTTTGGTACAAAACTAACCTTCAACAGAGGTTCCACTCGGCTTGGAATGACATAAGCACGTTTTGATTCTTCAAAAGGATGCCTGCAGAGGACTTTCTGGCCCACTTCTGGGGCAGGTTCAACTGAACGCTGAATGAGATCAATTAAGGCATGCCCTGCAATTTGAAAAAGTGTTTATTTTAATGTTAGCTGCTTCTATACAAAATACATCAGACATAGCCCCACCACTAAAATGGAAAACTCATATTAGTTGGCGTTTCAAATAAAAAAATGTATAAATACTCATTTATAATATATGAAATTCTTTTAAATGCAATTAATGCAGAAAAAAGAAAGTTGCATAATAGTAGCAAACTGCTTCCATAAAAAAGGAAATTGTCACCTAACAATATTGACAGATGTGCTAGTGAAAAACTAATAACCTGTTCAACATGTTAATAAACAAATACTGGAATCCCTACTATGTGTACTTCACCATATCTTATTGCCTGAAAATTGTTTTAAGCTCCTTTTTTTTTGTTTGTGTGTGTGTGTGTTTCTGTAGTATCAACAGGTTTTGTTTTCCTTCGAACACATTGAAGAATAAAATATTTTCAGACCTGCTATTGTGAAATTACAACTACAACAATACTTATTGTGTCACATAGATAGAAAAGCATATATTTTAGGACTAAGGTGGGCATCATTATAATGTCCTGTCAGCATTTTTGTCATTACTTGCAATTCTCTAATTTAACTAACAGAAGTAAAAAAAATAGAGCCAATAGTTGACATGTAAGTCTTTACTTTTATCTGTCATGTTATGCTACTTATGGCAATACATGTGTGAGGCAGAAATTTAGATCCTTCACTTGAATTCTGGAAACTGCCTTAAAATATAATCTGAATGCCTGTGTTGCAGTGGCATGATCTGAACACATGTTTGTGTTTTTGAATAAATCCAACATTCTGGCATATTTTCACATTTTACCCAGTGGCAAGTCCATAATTAAAGAGTGTCTCATGTATTTAGATCCATAGCTTTGTTCATAAGACTGGACCCATTTTTAACCGACTTCAAAAAAAGGAGGAGGTTCTCAATTCGTCTGTATTTTTTTTTTTTTTTTTTTTTTGTATGTATGTTCAGCCATATCTTCGACAATTTTGAACCGATTTAAATTAATTTTTTTTAGTGGATAGGGTATACCTCCAAAGTGGTCCCATATGAATTTCATTGAGAAACCACCCCATCTACCCCCTTCAACCCCATAATTTTTATACAAATCCATATTTTTTATTCGATCTCGTTGAAACTTTGGACATATATAGCCAAAAATAAAGACAAAAATACTGTCAACTTTTGGTTTAAAAAAACTGAACCCCTCTCCCCCTATCCACCCCCTTGATTTTTGCCATTTTTCTTTATTTTAAGCTACAGTCGACACCACTTAACTGATCTCCATTAAAGTTGGCAATTACATGTAGGGTATACTCCAAAGTGGTCCCATATGAGTTTCATTGAGAAACCACCCCTTCTACCCCCCCTCCGCCCTCTAATTTTTATACAAATCCACATTTTTTATTCGATCTCGATGAAACTTTGGACATATATAGCCAAAAATAAAGAGAAAAATACTGTCAACTTTTGGTTTAAAAAAAATTGAACCCCTCTCCCCCTATCCACCCCCTTAATTTTTGCCAATTATCTTTATTCAAAGCTACAGTCGACACCATTTAACTGATCACCATTAAAGTTGGCAATTACATGTAGTTTTTCATGGAGAAGGATTCTGACCAAAAAATCAAAATAAAAAAACCGCCCCTCTCCCATTTACACCCCTTAATTTTATAGAAACCTACATTTCTTATCTGATTTTTACTGAACTTTGCCCATGTATACTTTAAAACAAAGAGAAAAATCCTGTCAATATTTGGTCTTCCAAAGTTCAACCCCCCCCCCCCCCTTCTTCCTCCCCTTTAATTATTGTCAATGTTCTTCATAAAAAGCTACACTCGACACCGTTTGACCAATTATCATCAAAGTTGGCATATACATGTAATTTTTTATGGAGAATCTGACCAAAAAATAAGTAAATAAAAAACCACCCCTCTCCCCTTTACACCCCTTAATTTCTATGCAAACCCACATTTTTTATCCGATTTCGATGAAACTTTGGACATGTGTAGTAAAAAATAAAGAGAAAAATACTGTCAACTTTTGGTTTGAAAAAAACTGAAGTCCTCTCCCCCAATCCACCCCCTAAATTTTTACCAATGTTCTTTATACAAAGCTACAGTCGACACCATTTAACTGATCACCATTAAAGTTGGCATATACATGTAATTTTTCATGGAGAAGGTTTCTGACCAATAAATAAATAAACCACCCCATGTCTCCCTTTACACCCCTTAGTTTTATAGAAATCTATATTTCTTATCCGATTTTTATTGAACTTTACCCATGTATACTTTAAAACAAAGAGAAAAATCCTGTCAACATTTGGTTTGCCAATGCTCAAGCCGTTTCCCTCCTTCAACCCCATTAACTTTTGTCAACGTTCTTTATAAAAAGCTACAGTCGCGATCGTTTGACCGATTACCATGGAAGTTGGTGCTTATATGTATTTTTTCACGAAGAAGGTTTCTGACCAAAAGATCTAAAAACCACCCCCTCTCCCCATTAAACGGCTTAATTTTTATACACAACCACAGTTTTTATCCAGTTTAGACAGAACTTAGCAAATCTATACTATTATAAATCTGTAAGCAAGCTGCGTTTGTAGTGAGGCTTGATCTCTAATAACGCAAAAACTACCGCATCAATTTGCATGATGTTTCCAAATTTTTAAAGCTAATGTTGCTGATCAACATCTGCAGAAGTAGCTAACGACTAATATGTGCCATGGGAAGAAGCAAGTCAGTAAAAAACTTCATAAATGTGAAACTGTAGACCACAGATAATTATACACATTCAGACGGTCACTCCTTTCATAAAGAGACCTGACAAAATTTAGGACTTCCCTTTTTTTTTTTTTTTTTTTTTTTTTTTTTTTTTTTTTTTTTACTTCTGCGATTCATTTTTCTGGACCGCAGTACTTCAAAATAAAAAGAATACGTGAATCAAGTATAATCAGCATTTACTTGAATCGTAGCAGGTCTGTTGAATTACGAAAAAGTTGAAAGTTGAAAAGTTGAAGACATGTATTGTCTCTGGTAGACTGTTATACAGTTTGTCTCTGGAACAAAATTTGCTACGTGAACGCTGTACAATACAGCCACAATAAGCCAATACTTAATCCGAAATTCAGTTTTTTCTCGAAGAGCGATGTCTGAAAAACAGCTATTATAAATGTCAGCAAGTAATAAAACATACTTCTTTCATAATGACTTGTGCGGAATTGCACATATTTGGAAGTACTTTATTCGATTAATATGTCTCGTGGCTATAACGTGCAAATATAACTAGGCATCCGAAAATTCAGGTACATGCGACTCAAATAATTACATAGAAAGTACAGATACATTGAAAGAAACTCAAATAAAAAAAATTTCATATCCTAATGGTACACCGCGTAAATTATAAAGCTAAAAGCATCGTCCCTTTCGCCTATAACAAAGCATATCAGCTGTCATCACTGTCCAGGTTGCATTTCAATCGATTTACAACTTGCGATAATTTTGCCACTCAGAAATAATTGCTTGAGTTACATGCACATTAGTACATATACTGTACCGTGATCCATTTTGACATTTTTGAATTAATTATATCTGACTGAAATAATGACAATAATGATACGACGATTTGAAACCAAGATTAACTCCAATTCACGTAAATTTCTATTTTAAAGCAGGAATAATTGATGGTGTATCAACATAAAATAAAACCAATATCCAAACAGCAAAAAATAAATAAATCAGAAAAATTGAGATGCTGTGATTATTGATAACGAATTTTTATTTCAAATATAACTAGGCATCCTAAAATTCTATTCTACACCGCGTAAATTTTAAAAACTAAACCCGTTATGCCTGATGCTAACAAAACGAGTCAATTGTCATCTGGTCCAGGCTGTTGTTTCGCCAGGTACTTATATGCGACTGAAATAATTACATAGAAAATACGGCTATATTGAAAGAAACTTAAATTAAAAATGTTTCATATCCTAATGCTACACCGCGTAGATTATAAAGCTGCAGGCATAGTCTCTTAGGCCTATAACAAAGCATCATATCAGCTGTCAGGTTGCATTTCAAGCGATTCACAACTTTCGATAATGTTGTCACTCAGAAATAATTGTTTCAGTTACATGCACGTTACTACATAAACTGTACCATGATCACATCTCGACGTTTTTGGATTAATTATATCTGACTGAAATAATGACAGTAATGATGCGACGATTTGAAATCAAGAGTAGCTCCAATTCACGTAAATTTCTATTATAAAGCAGGAATAATTGATGGTGTATCAACATAAAATAAAACCAATATCCAAACAACAAAAAATAAAAAACAACAAAAAATAAATAAATCAGAAAATTGAGATGCTGAGATTATCCGTAACGAATTTTTATATTTCAGCACACTTCCAAGAGGACTAAGTCGTAGATTACTGCTATATTTACATAAATTTATGGCACCGCGGTTATGTTGGAATCCTCGGTATCCACATTTAAAAATAAACTTTTTTTAGTTAAGTGTCATGGAAACAATATTTTTCATTATATCCACAGATACATCCTTAACAAAGCTTATACCTAGCTATATAATCCCAGGCAAAGTTTACACATAAAATAGCCAAAAAAATTACACATAATGATTATAATATCAGCTTTCTTAACGTTACAACTGTTATATATCCATTTAAATTTTCGGTACCACGGTTAACGTGGAATCCTCCATATCAGCATTTAAAAATATTATGTTTTAGCTGAGTTAAATATTGCTTTCAGAAATAATATTATTTATTACTACCACAGATATTCTATATTGTAACCAAGTTTATGCTCATCTATATACTCGCAGCCAAAGTTCACGCATACCCTGTAGTGATAATAGCAGCTGTGAAAACGTTTTAATTGTTAGTGCTGTGAGTTGGGTAAGTATAAAAGTTTATGATATGCCCTTACGAAAGAGATCTAATCTGTTGGGGTCAACTTCTGCAGCTAAAAGATGTCGCCGAAATCGGCTAAATGAGAGTGAAATAGACCGACAACATCGTCTGCAACGTCAAAGAGAACGAGATGAAATAGCTAGAGCAAATGAAAGTAACCTGCACCGAGAAAAGCGATTGACCTAGAACCGGGTTCTATACGCTAAATCCATAGCTTCTGAAAGCGCACAGAAGAAAGAATGTCGTTTGAACCGTGAAAGCCTTTCTAAACAATAAATGTTTATACTTCGCACAATAATTACAACCACGAATTACTACTGTTAATTTTTCAGGAACCTTTTCTACTATTGAATCAATTGCATCACGTTAAAATATGAATAAAACAACTCTCTGACATCAGTATGAAAACCGAACCTAACGTATTAACCGAAACAAACAAAACTATTCAGAATACATTAACAGTTCATGCCTTTCCACGTTAATTTCTGATAAGAGAATAAAATCGGTAAATAATTTCTACACCTGCCAAGGCACGCGCGCGTGAAGCAGCGGGCAAATGCTAGTTTTTAATATCAAACAAAGAGAAAAATGATGACAACTCTTGGTTTGCAAAAACTGAACCCCTCTCCCCATTTCAACCCCTTTGATTTTTGTCAATTTCTTTTTAGAAAGCTACAGTCGACACCATTTGACTGATATATATGAAAGTTGGCACATATATATGTAATTTTTTATGGATAAGATTTCTGACCAAAGAACTAAAAAAAACTACCCTAGCTCCCCTTCCCTTAATAATTGTGCAAACCCCACATTTTAATTTGATTCGGTGGAACTTCACATGCATATACTTTAAAACAAATAGAAAAAGAAAAATACTGTCCACATAACTTTCACAAAAACGCAAACCCTATCCCCCTTTCTACCCCCATAATTACTGTCAATGTTCTTCACCGTCTCTTTCTGATTTTGAAGGAAGCATGCACATCTATACTGCAAAACAAATGGAAAACTACTGTGTACATTTGGTTTCGAGAGTCCAAACTCCGCTCCTTTCTTTCCATCCTTTAATCTACAGTTTCTATTCGATTCTGCAGGAAATTTGCACACGTATACTTTAAAACATACAGAACAATTGTGTTTATATTAGGTTGCAGAAGCCCAACCCCTCCCAATTTCCAATGTTCTTTATAGATACCCACAGTTTTATCAGATTTCCATGGAACACTGCCCATGTTTACTTAAAAACAAAGAGAAACATAGTGTCTACATTCTGTTTACAAAACCCTACCACTCACTCCCTTAGCCCATTTAATTTTTGCAAATGTTCTTTACGCAAAGCTACAGTTTTTGTCTGGGTTCGATGGAAATTTGCGCATTTATACTATAAAACAAAGAGAAAAATACTGCCCGCACTAGCTTTACAAAAACCAAACTACTCTTCGTCTCCATACCCCTTAATTCTTTTTTATTCATACCTACAGTTTTCATCTGAGGTCAATAGAAATTTACACATGTATACTTCAAATCAATCAGAAAAGGCAGTCTACATTTGGTATACAAAAGCCCAATCCCTCTTCCCCTTTACCCTCACCCATTTTAATTTCCAATGTTCTTTACAAAAATCCACAGTTATAAATCCCGTCAAAATCAATTAAGCTATTTTTAAGTCAAGGCATAATATTTATGAAATAAATGTGTCCTAATGTCTCAATATGTACCTCAGATTTCTACTTGTATCCCAAGCTTCCACGTTGTGAAAACCAATTAAAAATCTATATTTTTTGTGTGATGCCAGAGCAAACAGATATATTCCAGAGACAGATTTCTGTATATGTTATGTATTAATGCCCAGATGTTACATGTTTCGGTTATCGACCAGCAGCTTTAACAGATGTTATGATAAGATCGAAACATAGCCTGGACCAAAATTTAAACTGACTTTCCTTAACACAACACCCAATTCACCCCGTTCTGGAAGTTGTTGTGGTATATAAAGACAGAATTCTTCTTGGAAAGCAAGCGCTTTAATCTCTGAGCTACCAGGAAGTTCGCAAAATGGGAACTGCTGCGGCATATTTAAAATACAAAACAAACTATAATACCACTAAAAATTTAAAAATAAAATAATTGTTTAAAAAAACATAAAAACCGCCTTCAAAAAAAAAAAAAGCACTAACAAATTTTAAAATAACTTTATATCTTGCTTAGGAAAAAGTAAATCTAAATGGACAAAATTTTACATTACTGTCATTGAAATTTTTACATTAATTAGTTATTTTTGGAGTCGGTGCCAGCTGTCACATCGCGAAGATTGAATTACTGGTGTTAGAGGCGAAACGGGGAGTACAAACAAAAATTCACAATATTTTACAGCATGTCGTGAGGCAGATAGTGTTATTGCGGGAGACAGCATAGGGAAACAAATTAATAGTATTTTAATCTGTGGCTCGACCTTATTGGTCATCGAGGCATATCTCTGGTGTTACAGTGTCAGTTGGTAGGTTGCATCACGCAGTAAACGATTTACAGTGTATAATATCGGCGTATCATCTGTATGTTTCAGATTTGTTGAAACATGTTTCTAGCATTAATTTTAGTTAAGAAGTAACATGATTTTTTATGTATTATTGTTATTCCTCATTGTTTTTATCTTTTTGTTTTACTTGCTTCCGCTGGCACCGACTCCAAAAATAATAATTAATGTAAAACTTTCAATGACAGTAATGTAAAATTTTGTCCATTTAGATTTACTTTTTCCTAAGCAAGATATAAAGTTATTTTAAAATTTTTAGTGCTTTTTTTTTTTGAAGGCGGTTTTTATGTTTTTTTAAACAATTATTATTATTATTTTTTAATCTGCTTATTGTCTCTCTAACAGTGAACCGCAATCCTCCCGAATGCGAGGCCAGAACACTAGCCTTTACACCATCACACTCGGTACTGGACCCATACAGATTTTCTACATCTTTCAATGATGCAAATTAACAATGTCCGAGTAAACGGAGAGAGAGCAAATTACTTCGCTGCTTGGAATCCTCAGTTACTGGGCTAAGAGTTATACAAAAAAGAACATGTTAGGAAATTTGACATAACCTGTAAATACCCTCACTTCAAATGACCCTAAGTGATAGGAATTTATATTATAACAATTGTATTTATACAAGATATTGGCAACTACTTTGCAGATATTTTTGTAATAAATTCTTCTATGGAGAAGGAGCTGTAAGCTAAAGTTCTTTTATCTTTTCTGGAACTTAGTCTTATACCCTGCCAGACATTTGATATATATTGGGATCATGTTGAAGACATGTTTCTCTGAGTGTCTGAATCCATTTTTAACAAAAGACAAGAACCTGTAATCATTGCGTCTTACTTCTTCTTCGATACGTGTGTATTTTGCAATCTGTTTCATACAGAAAATAACTGGTGATAAGGATGGACATTTGTGAGTATATATACTCTGCCCCCAATATCAAAATTCCTAAATTCTCTAATAGATCTTTTCAGATAGTTGCATTGCTTACGACACATCACTTCCATCTGAGCTCTGAATATTTTATCCCTATACGTCAAATAGCCCCAGAAGATTACTGCATATAATATTAAGAAGTGACCATAAGCAAAATAAACTAGTTTCTTCATACCGAGACCACCCATTGCTGAAATTGTACGAATTGCAAATTTGGATGCACTCAATCACTTTGGTTAAATCAGAGACCTTCTACTTTAAATTATTATCAATACACAAGCCTAAAAATCTACCTCTATCTCTTGCAAATTTGATATGTATCTTTGGTGAAAATCAGTGTTGCAAACTGAATTGCATGTATTGAGTAATTACCTGTGAACCAATTATCAGAAGTACTTTTAATTTTTGTAACTGCAAAAACAACAAATTTTGAGCGCTCTCCTGTAACGCATTGCACATCACCTACAAAATTATAAATTTTTAATCCAACTTTGGCTGTTGGTTCTGCATCATGCATAAAATATGAAACAAATTTTTGTAGGGTTTTCACAGTTTGAAAGTTACTGTCTGATACTAATAACTAGGTACCAGAGCATGAAATTCAAATATATCCTACGCTTCAAACTTCTTTATTTATCTATATCTATAAAACGAAAACCGGACATATTGGTCGTATAAAGACTCGGAGCAGTTTTCGATGGAGTTTTCACCGCTTTAAAGCTTAGAATCTTAATTCACTTGTCTGGCATGTCTTATGTTTCAACGTTAAATAATGTAGGAGCATTAAATGAAATTCTGAATGTATGGTGAGAAATTCCACAGGAGGAATCACTAGATGTCGCATACTCCGCACTAAACACACAACACAATGTCTCTGACCATAGCCTTTAATTAAAGCAATAAGATAACTTATAGTAATAACTATTTTGCACACTAAACAGGACTTAAAGTATTTATTCTTTTAATTTGATATATTCAATTTTTAAAAGCCATAGCTTGAAGTATTCTTTCCTTTAATTCGGGATATCAGTTTTTAAATGACATAGATAGCCGTAAAAACAATAGACATTTTCTTTAAGCATGATCTCTGGATAATATCTCTCGCCTCCAGCATTAGTCTTCTGTTTACGATAATAATATTCCGGATTCACTTTTGATATTTTATCTGCAGAGTTAAAGGATCTGGCGTTTCAAGCCATAAGTATATCCATTCACTTTGCAATTGAATCAAATGTGAGTTTTTAACATAATCTAGGGTTGTTCAGTAATGTAGTAATAAAATTTCTTAGCCAAATTATTGAAGCTTGATATACATGAATATTTTCGGACGAATGAAAATAGTATACATGCAAATAAACTTCAGCCCACCAGTTTCTTGGTAGGGGGCGGGTGAATGTAAGTTTGCTTTAATTCCGAAAAAGTTGATGCGTATTTTATGAAACTTTGTACAAATGTTTTGTGGGAATAAAAATAGGGTACGGTTAAATCTACGCCAACTATACCGGGCAATGCCGGGAACTCCGCTAGTAATATTATATAATTTTTCACACATAACAGTGACATCAAGACTGAGGAGAAGAAAGTGTATTGTGTTGATGACAACAAAATTTACTTACTGCTTCTGAAATCAATTGGTAATACTAACTACAGCCATTCAAATATTTAATTTTTGTTGTTAACTATGTTTGTGCTTTTATTAATTTACATAAAAATACGTACATTTCTGATTAGCCTTATTTTTATTTGAAAATTACAGGATCATCAAGTAAACCTAAAATAAAAATACACTGATAGCAAAAGCAAAATACATTTGGTTACTATTTTATTTATACTTGATTTTATTGGATCACCAAAGACTGGGTCAATGTGCAAAACGTTGAGGGTAAATGAAAGAGACATTAGAGGACCATACATAGAAACTTGATGAGGTACTCTTCATATGATGAACATCCACTAAGAAAACTGAACAACATTATGCAGCATTAAAATGTTCTTTAGATGCTTTATATTTTACTACTAAAAGTGAATATTTTACAACTAAAAGTGAAATATAGATTATAATGATTTTTTATATTAGTATTCTGACTGTTCATGGAGGCCACATACAACTTTCTTTTTGAAATGCAAGATGTATTAATGACTACAAACATGATACTATTTCATTGGGAAGCAGCTTTTGAAGTAATACAAGGCAGTATAACTAACAATCTTGACTTTTTTCTATATACCTTGGTGTATTGTAAACACAATTACAGTCCGCCAGAAGATGGAGCCAGAAACACCACCCTACATTGACGCGCTATCTTGGTGGAAGGCTCGAGAAGATTTTACGCAACTGACTCACCGAGAAAGCTTACATTCGTTCATTTAGGCAACTTCTAAAATTTGTTACTTATTGCTCACTTCAAAATAATACCCCTTGCAACTAGTTCCTATAAGTTTGTTCCTGGCATTTAATAAGTTACCTGATCAGATAGTCCACTTGTTGCTGGCATGGATGAATAGCAGAATTTTCAAGTATCTAGGAAAACATGGTTAGTATCTATTATTCATTAATATTAAGTTAACGAGTTAGACTGTATTAGCTGGTTAATGGTTACAAAATTACTTTACAGGGCAAGTTCTTTAGGAAATCTGCATTGATAATCTGCATTTTTGCTTAAAAAAATTCCATGAGAAACAGTTCAAGTTACT
The DNA here is from genome assembly GCA_031002005.1 of Vandiemenella viatica. NCBI lineage: Eukaryota > Metazoa > Arthropoda > Insecta > Orthoptera > Morabidae > Vandiemenella > Vandiemenella viatica. The sequence continues at coordinate 104,508,270 of JARYHS010013630.1, forward strand.
TTAAAAAGAGAGCAACATTTCCTGATGGTGGGCAATTTTTAAAAATTCAGTATTATGATTTTTTTATTACTAAAATTTAATTGTGTATCACAAACATCAGATGTAGATTCACATATTTATATCAGGAAGGATAAGGAAAGTAACCAATTGATCACCACAGATAAAGGCAGAAGGACCACGACAAACTAAAAACCATCAAAACATTTTACGATATTTCAGTATAAACTTTACTAGTGACTGGAGGAGGATATATTGCAAGGGGATCGGATGTTTACACACTGAGACTCGCCACATAAGTCGATGACGAGTTTTGGTGGGTACTCATCCAATTCCCTTTACATATGCCCTCCTCTTTTCATGATTAACCCTTTCCTCCCTGGCGGTACTTATAAGTACCACTGTATTTACCACCATATAATTCGACAATACCAGTGTCCACTGCATTGATAAGCCTGTTGATGTATTGCTGTATGATTAAATCAGACAATGACAACATTTATTTTTAAATTTCTGCGTGAAATTGCCGAAAAATTAATTTTCTAAGTTTTCAGCATACAGACCAAAAAAAAAAAACAAGTGGTACATTACTATGAATACAATGTAAGATTTGGAAACTGTCCCTAAATTGTAAAAATCTGATGAAGATGTGAAGTATGTAGAACGAAGAAAATACAGTAAAAACATCATTTTCAAATGTTGCACTACAATGTCTTTTGTGTCTGAATGAGCAAAAATATTTTTTTTTTTTTAATATCGTGAGGCAAATATTTCATACCAATATGAACATAATTGATTTCAATTGCTATTTCTGTACATCATGTGATACACAAAGTCCCTGACGGTACTTATAAGTACCGGCTTAGTAATTAGCACTTAGAGTTCCAAAAAAATTTGGAAAAAAAAACATGTGTGTTTAATTTCAAGTACCTTTATACAAATATATAATTGAAATTATAAATTTCTCTTTTTTTCCAATAGCCGGTAGGAAAGGGTTAAGGTTTACAATTTAATGCTGTTAAATATGTTCATGTTTTTGTGTTGTCTGCGAATCTCCTGTCTATATCTGTGGTTCTACACAGTTTTCGTGAGTAGTCAGTCAAATAAATCTTTAAAAAAATTATCTATTTCCTGGAAACTATTAGTAGTAAAATACCAGAATAGACCCAATTCTTACATATGTGGTAACATGTTTACTTTTGGTATCCTTCCATATTTTCATTTCCTGACAGAATTTTTACTATCACTATTATCAAACACATTTATAACATTAAAATTACAACCATTTTTAATTTAATTACAATGGAGCACATGTTATAGTGGCAATTTCCTACACACCAATTTATCCCCTTTCCTGTACCTGCAAACTTTTGCCCTCTACAAATTTCAGGTTTAAATTCTTTCAGTGTTTTTTTAGGTAAATTATTCATCATCTTTCTTGCTAATTTATTCCAATCCTTGACATCCTTATCTACAATAGCAAATCTTCCCACCACGTCATGCCTGAAATTGAGTGCCAGCTTGTGGTCAAGGACATCTTTTACCTTCCGTGCATCTCTCTTAATTCTTCCACTCAAATCTTTCCATGCCTCATCACCAATATTCGCCTTGTACATTCCCACAACTCTCTTCACCCTCCTCCTGTCTTCCAATAAATACCATTCCGGCTCCTGTATCGTATCAATTACTGATTGTGTTTTACGGTTACAGCCTTGAGAAAAATCTAACAGCCCTTCTCTGGCAACCACTCCAACTCCTGTATTTGATATTAGAAATGTGGATCGATACTACACCACCATAATCGAGGAATGGTCTGGTCAAAGTTTTGTGACCCAATTCCTTTACTTCTCTGGTGCTTACCCTCATCACTCTCTCAAACAAGTGAAGGATTTTGAAACCATTTCCTTATACCTGTCCAATGTGTTCTTCCCAGTTGAGTTTGTTATCAAATGTTATGCCAAGGTATTTACATTTCAAGTCTTCACTACGCAATTCTTTCTCCACCTTATAATCATAATCAACATTTAAAATTTTATTTGTGTACCTAATAAGCTGACTCTTCTTTAGATTCATATTCATCCAATGTTGACCTATGCAGCTATATATCCCCTTCGAGGCTGTTCACAATCTTCTAACGTTCTGATACTATTATAACAGCATTATGTCACTTGCAAACAACCTAACTTCTGATAGTAAGCCATCAACACAATCATTCATTAGAATAATTAATAACAATCATTCCAATATGCTACCCTGTGGCACTCTCATTTTTACTTCCACTTTTGATACTGTGTCTCCTACCCTGACTTCTTGTTTTACCTTTAAAGAATTCTCCTCACCATAAAATCACCTTTTTCATTCACTCCATTAGTTTTTATCTTGCTTAGCACCGTTTTATGGCTCACTCCATCAAAAGATCTAGTGTAGCACTATCCACTTAGCCTCCCTTGTCCATTTCATCCAATACATCTTCCCTATAGTCTACTAAAAATTACATGGAAACGGAAAAATGACTCATCGCTCGTCATATATAATTTTCACTCATCGCAGCCTTCAACTTTGGTGAGTGAAGAGTCATTTTCCCTTTCATTGTAATTTATAGTGCCTAAAGCCATTTCCTTTTTCCTTAGTGTCATTGCTATAGCCTACTAACTAATATTCGCAAGAATCTTCTTGCTCAAATCCAAGCTGTTGGCTTGAAAACCACTTACATTCCTCACAGACTTTTCTGTTGTGGTTGTATATCAATATTAATTTATGTACCACTGATAGATCTACAATTTCCAACCCTATTTGTCCCCTCCTTTACAGACCAGTACTACTATCACATTTTTCCTCTTCTCCATTAAGCAGCAAATATCCAGACTCAATTCAAATAAGGTACAATGAAACATGCTGCTATCTTCAAGTCATCTGTAGTAATATTATCTACACCTGTTCCTTAATGGATCTTTTTAACTTTCTTAGCTCTTTCATAATACAATCAGGACGAATTTCAAATTTTTTAGTCTGTTTTTCTAATTGCATGGACAAAATGGACAAACTCATTCTCTGATTTACACTATTATTGATCCCTTTCCTGAATCATAGTCTCTAATGGTTTCAGTAAACCAGTTACTTAAAATCTCTGCCTTTTTCAAATCCTCAGTAACTTCTTCTCCATCCTTAACCATAATTGTATCAACACCCTCCCTTCCCCTGAATTTCCTAACATAACCACAGAAATTTTTAGATGCATCCTTTATCAGCGGTTCATTATCACCAATAACATTTTTCATAAATCCATCTTTAACCCCCTTCTTGGATATTACTAGTTCCTTGTTAAGTTGTTTCAACAATTCCCTACAGCCTTGCTGTCCCTTAAGTCTGTATGTTTGTAACTTATCTATAAGCTTGTCAAAACCATTTAGGAATAAGTTTAATCTGATAACAAGTACGGAAAAGCATTTTTATTAGCTAGTCCCAGCAGTAATATAATTTGTAGTTCGATTTCAAGGCTTCATAAGTGGAAAACAGAAATTTCAGTTAAAGCAGTTTTTCAACCATAACGGATTTTCTTGCATTCATTTTCACTGCTAAAACTAATTATGAGAAACATTTTAAAGTGTATTTATCATGCCCAGAAAAATTTAGTTTAAGAGATGATTAGATTTGTTGATGTCTTTCAACCATGTGGTCAAAGCGAGCAAACTGAAAATTTGAAATAACTAATGAACACGTAAAGTTACAGTAAAGCTTTTATCGCCAGTTGTAGTCAGCACCTTCTAGAGTATTTTGAATACAAAGTTAAGTAATTAGGCAAAGTATAATTAGGGTTTTTAATTAAAGAAAAAAAATTTAAACTAAAACAGATAAGCTTAATATCAGAGGTTAGAACAAATTAAGAGGGTTAGAATGATATATTGGCTTCTTTAGAATGTTTAAAGCGTCTGCAAGATAAATGAGATTGTCGGCGTAAATCACCAGCGCAACTTGTACATTTTGGACTGGTGAACATATGTATTTAACATGTTTGACAATGTAATAGAAGTTTTAAAATTTAGATTATAACCATCGACATAAGTGCAAATAGCACTGTGATATGACAAGAGTTATTTGGCTCCTTTCTGAGTATATGTGATTCCATGAGTCCTTCTGAAGAAGACGATCTTATGATCGTTGAAAATGCGGTCAAAGTTAAATAAACCTAATTGATGCAACTGGTTGGCTATCATTTTCACCTGACTATCTCTATTAAGGTTGCAAATTCTATTATGTGGCTCATTACACTTCTACAGTTCACCAGTAACACACTTATTGTGGCTATCTGATATTTTCAGTGTTAACCTTCACCTTCCCAGTACTGTCCTGATCAGTTATTGTTTCAACAGCTTCATCTATTTCTTTAGCATTAATGTTTTTTCTGGTTCTACAATCAGTATCCCTTTGATCATCTATCTCCATCACCTCACCAGAAGCCCTTAACCTAAAATCAAGCCCTTCATCAGTCGAAGTGGGCTCCCTTAGAGCTTTAGTCAGAACTAATGCCTCTCCCAAGTAGTATCTTCATTTCCATATCTACCTGCCACAGCATGGTTCAACTGTGGCCTGTCATAGCGACTTAAGACCAGCATGAGGTCAACCCTAGTATGCCGTGCCTCCCTCACCAATTTCCTCAGGTCAGTCTCTATACTATAACTGGCATTCATATCAACTGTCTGCACCTTCCACTATCATTACTAGGTGACTATTCCTGCTGCACAGTCAATTCTGTGGTAATGAGAAATTATTATAGTCAGTGATATTTAAAAAATTTATTGCCATTATTCCAATTTATCAAGTTTGTTACGTAACGTTATAATGCATTTTTTTTACTTATGGCTTTACGCGTCGTTGACATTGAGGTCATTAGAGGTGGGATGGGACTAGGGGCAAGGAACGGGAAGGAATTTGGCCATGGCCTTTTGAAGGAGGCATCCCCCCCTCCATTCACCTGGAGTGATTTTGGGAAACCATGGAAAACCCAAAGCTGGATGCCCAGATGAGGATTCTAAACTGGGAGGCCAAATGCCTTAGACGCTGCATAATTTATAACCATAGTGTCTGAAAACTGATTACTGCTTCAACTACTGCTAAAAGCCCCTGTCTGAGACCTTGACTCTAAACAAGTCTAACACCATTAACAATAGGAATGATTCTCTCATGTTAGCTTTTCGTGTATCTCATTTGCAGTTCACAGACTCGTAGCCAGTATTATTAAACATTCACAATCTATCCACACCGTGAATAAAAATTAATGCATTTTATTTATATTTATTTTGTATTTCATCTCCATAAATTTAATTTAATTTATATTGCAATGGAGCACAGGATTCAATGGCAATTTCCCTGCATACCTATTTTCCACTTTATTCTTTTTTTTTTTACTTAATTTTCCCCTTACAAATATTAAATTATTTCAGTGTTTTTAGTAAATTATTCGTCACTTTCCTAGATATTTTGTAGAAAATATCCCTTTTTTTTTAGAATTTAGTGGTTTTGTTGTTTAGTTTTTATTAAATTGCTCAAAACTATGTTTCCTATCTCTCTAAACCAAAATCAATCTAAATATGAAATCAAATAACACTGAAATAATAAAATGTGAAATAATAGTTTTACAAGTGCAGATCATATAGAAAACATGTCAATGCTCTACAAGGAAAATATCTGAGCATATCTACCAAAGGACTAAATTCAAAATTCAGTCACTTCACTTCTTAATATATATCTTAATACCACTTGGCTAAGGCTATGATCACTTTACTATCTTGAAATGAGGATAATGGACCACAAATGACTCAAGCATTAGCTAGAAAATAAATATCATTAAAAGACAATTTTAAAATCTGAAAGCATGAACCTCATTTTTAACCGACTTCTAAAAAAGGAGTTTCTCAATTCGTCTGTATTTTCTTAAGTGTATTTAAAAACACATATGGAAGTGCAGATAATTAACTCTGGAATATTTACTCCACTGAAATTAATAATAACATTTTTTTAATTACCATCTGATCCAAATAGCCTGTAGACATCCTTCTTTCCTGGCATTGTTATTTTCCCTACATCTTGGCTCAGTTTGATGCGTGGACTGCCATTGATCTCCACCATTTTGTACACACATCCAAGTGCAGGCTGCCGTTGGCAAGTAACTGAATTCAAAGAAAAAGTATAAAAATAGTATTCATTAGACCTTTAAAGTGCAACATCAAATTAATTCAAGGTAGATAACAGCTGATGTAAAAAAAAAAGTGATTCAATTACATGAACAGTTCCTGACCTATCATTAGGTCACATTACATCTCCAAATTAAAGACAGGGAATGAATCTTAAAGCTTTATAAATAGTTAATTTACCTTTTATTCCTTTATTTTTAACACCTTTTCTGAAATTAAACTTTTTTATCAAGGAAAAGTTTTTAAATTATTCCTATATCTAAGAAATAACAATAAGAAAGCTGCACCTAAACACACACCATACATTTGTTTCTTTAATTTCTCAATTATTTTGCAGGTAACTCGTTACAAAGGAAAATAAAATTATTCATGAACATAATACATAAATTCAATCGCCAAAAAATTTGTTTAAGTAAAAGGTGAAAAAACAAATCAAATGCAGTTAGAATAAAAATAAAATTGACCTCAAAGTCATTAAAAATCCATAGTACTAATTTTAATCATTGCGTTTAGTTTTTAAGGTTCCATATCTACTGGGAAGTGTAACCTTATTGCTAACATTCAGCTGCCTGACATTCTGTCATAAGACTCTAACAATTAATTGAATATGATGGAGATGGAAATGCTACTACAGCATAGAGGTACAGGTAAAGCAGAGAGTTAGAATTTTTTCACACAAAAATAAAGATGCATTCAGCCAACAGCATTGAATATTTTAGACCATTTTTGTTACTGGGTCTATCTCAAAAATAATAATATGTATGAACTTGAAACCTGTTTTATATTCTATATTTTAATGATAAACATGAAAAATACTTTAATTTAATATAGTTTGTAAGTTTTGAGAAAACTAAAGCAAGTTTTTGTTACAAGATTATTTCATCATATATTAATACTATTTCTTTGAAAAGTGCTGTTAATTGCAAATTTAACTTAATTTAATTTAATGAATCCCTCACTGAGTAGCACAGAAGTTGAAAACTTTGGCTAGGTAAAGTTAAGTGACAGATTATTCTGGTCGGGGAAGTAGCAAAGTCGAGAGATTAATAAATTTGAAAGCAAAGAAGAGCACAAGCAATTCAAATCAATTATATTCAGATGGATCAATAGGTGATAGAGGGGTTGGCATAGTGAAGTATAGAGTCTTTCCAATACAAAATCGTGTGGAAATTTGTGATAGTCTGATGTAGAGTATGTGATGAAAAGAACATGTGTGATTGAAGGAATGGAGCAAGAAGACGAGTAGCCATGTTGGTTTGACGGAGTAATATTCTGCCAGTCGGTCTGTGTAGGTGCTTCAGAAAAAAATTATCAGTACTAGGAATAGAGAGAAGAATGCAGTCAGTGTAACCCGTTTTAAATTAGTGAAACATGAAAGTGGCAGACTGAATCTGGTTTGGAAATACCTAGTTGCTGATGATCTAGAGAAACGAGTATGTGTGTTGTGTGGAAGATGTGTTGAAGTGGTTTAACTTTTCCAAACTTCAATCTACAATTTATCAAGTATTGGAGTCCATTATTTATTGGAGAAGTTATGATGCTTTACAGAGTTGGGTCATGCTAAATGAATTTTCAATAAATATTTGTGTCTATTACACCTGGAGTGGTTTTTTAATTATTGCGAGATAATGAATTCCTTCTCTGAGAACTATAACTAAGGGTAACTGGAAAACTTTCCCTGAGTAAGGGATGATGGCCATTTAACCTTCTAATGAGTACTTGTGACTTTTAAACCTGACAGTAGATGTGTTTATCTCACTAGATGCCACGGAAGTTGATTGCAACAGCATAAAAAGTGTGAACTTGATTATCATGCTGAACAGTGGTAATAGCATAAGTTCACGGTCTACTTAGTTTATTATTCCATAATTCAACCATCATAATTTAACTGGGACAGGCAGCAATAGTGTTAGAAAATTTGATGAGAGAATGATTGTCAGAACATTTACTTTTGCTATATACACCACTTTGACAATATGGGAAGGAATTTTTAGTTTGAAACTATCAAATTGGACTGACTGTTGAAGATCAGTGGATTTGATACAGACAGAAGTATGGATGTGACCATTCAAGAGAAAGAAATTAAAATGTAGGAAGCAAGAGAGTAAGAATGGGATAAAGTGAGGTTCAGTGCATGGTATGGTTTGAAGTTACACTGGAAACTTAGATGACCGTCCTCATCATTGTCTATGAACCTAAACCTCATGAGAGGTTCCTAAGGAACTTGGCCTAAGAATATCCATTTTAAGATGTCCAAGGAAAAAATTAGAATATGATGGAGCAGTAGCAGTGGCTCAGATCTGGTGATATATTCTTGAGTCAAGAGAAAATAAATTATTATTGAGAAATAGGTGGGTCAGAAAAATAAAAATTAAAAAAAAGCAGCAGTACAAAGGCCATTAGGCAAGTACTTGTCAAAAATATATTCCGTTTATTTTTAAAATTTTTATTTATTTATCTTATTGCTTTACGCCTTGACGGCTAAGGTCATTAGGGGCGGGATGGGGCTGGGGACAAGGAACGGGAAGGAATTCAGCCATGGTCTTTTTGAAGGAAGCATCCCGGCATTCACCTGGAGTGATTTGGGGAAACCATGGAACCCCAAATCTGGATGCCCACACAGGGATTCGAACCCGCGTCCTACTGAATGTGAGGCCAGAATGAATATATTCCATAACACTAAGACCAGTGTATAGAGATGTGAATTTAGTTGTAGCAAGAATAAACTCAAGAAGATTTTGTGTCTTTAATGTTGCACTGAAGATAAACAGCTATGGGTTCGAGATGTTCAGTAAGACAGCCATATGCAGCAACTATGGAGTGTACCAGACTTCCAGGCTTGTGAATTACTTGGAGATGTGAATTACTTGGCTTACTTGGTACTTGGAGGATTCTTGAAGTTTATAGTGCAAGATCTCTAAGAGGATCATTGACTGTGATCAAGCTACAGATTTAGTAAGGTACCACACCTAAGGAGACAACAAATTCTGACACTGAATAATAGAGCTTCAACCAGCTAGTGGTTTGATCCATTCCCACTGTGATGATGATATTTTAATTATTGACTAGGTCCCTGGCATGTTTTGGATGGGTTGTAATATGGCTTATGGTGTATCAAAACTTCAAGCTGTATCAAGGCCATGCCACTGCTGCCGAAGCCAGGGAGTATCAGCTTCCCTTCCCACCACTGAAATGTGCCACATTAGGGCAGCCCCAACTTCGGCCAGCAGTTTGAGGAAGCTCCAGGGATTGTTCAAATCAAGCACTTGTCAAGCTATCGGAACCAGTTACTTGTGATTGACCAGTGTGGTGATGGACTTGGCTAAGCTATCATGGTTCTGGGTGCATAATGTCACGATATATAGCTATATTACACAATTAATTTCGGAACATTGACTTATCTTGGCAGCTGCCCTGTTATGCATTACAAAATTAACAGGTGAGGTTCTTAGTGTGGGATATTGTTGTCAGAAAATTGGTTAAGGAAAGTTTATAGGATAGGAAAACAATGAGAGGATATTTGACTAGGAGAATAACCACCACTTACCACAGTTGAAGGCAAGATGACATCTAAAAGAGGACAGATATGTATGTATGTTAAGCACTGAAAATTTCAGGTCTACAGCCCTTCATCAATAGAATGAGGTAAGATAGAAGCAGACAGCTAACTGATGACTCAAGAGACCATTTGTTGGTGATATGGAATGGGGGGAAATTCGAGATGAAGTGAGGGTTGAAGGAGAATATGCCAGAGTATTGTAAAATTGGAAAAAATAGCACAGAAATAAGTCACAGATGGGTAGAAAGAGTTGGCAGCAAATATTGTACAGTAAAATTGTTTTAGCAATATAAATAATATAAAAAAAACACAAAAACTTGGGAAAATATTAAAAACAGAAACTTAAAGAAATAACACAGTACTAAAAAAAAAAAAAAAAAAAAAAAAAAAAAAAAATTAGTTCTGGTGAGTGGTGATTCATGGGAAGAGATCCTGGTGGCTGGGATATTAAAATTAATGGTATCATGCAAAGTGGCATGAGCAGTTACTGGGTGCTCAGCGTTCTGGGTCAATAGTGAACATTCATTGTAATGGGTAGATTCATAGTCAAAGCTACATAGGAGTACAGACATAGTTACAGATTAGCTGGTATATTGTATGGGAAGTTACAAAAGTGGTGCATCCTATAATAGGAAAGCTTTCCTCAATAATGGGGTTAACAAATGTAGAGGAGGCATGCTACATGTTGCACATCTTGAAGCAGGATCTGTTGCATGGGAGAGAGTCTTGGGGGCTGTTTGGATGGAGGGGAAAGACTGTGTTTGTAGACTGGGCTGAGGAGGTCTAATGAAAAATGTCCTGTGAGGGACAGGGAAGATTTTGGGTAGGAGGAATCTGATTTCTGGAAAGGCTCAAAGGAAACCATAGTCTTGTTAAAGGATTCAGTTGATAGTTTCCAGGCATGGACTATGGTAGGATTTTGAGGGTTTAGGATGTTTGAAGGGCTGCTCAGGTTGTGATGTGGCACATGAAAGATAGCTGTGAACTAAATCAAGTGTGTTGTTTTGGGATAAAAATGTTTGGTAGGTGTTGTTGGAACACCAAGTGAGGGACTGCTGGTTATAGTTGTTGGTGGTAGGTTTGGCGTGGACTGTAGAGTTGAGGTGGCCATTGGAGAGGGACAAATCCACATTGGGTATGAGAAGAGATCAATGTTAATTTAGGGTTGCTAAAGACACAGAGACTCTTCATGAAGCTAAGAAGGCAGATTTCGGTGTGGTCAACAGTTTCTACCCTAGGATAGTAAGTGTGGCGATTTAATATGGTGCCATGTAGCGATATAATAAATGGTGGCATCTGCTTGCTTATGTGCTACTGATTATTAGACTTGCAGCTTCTACTATATCCAGAAATTATAAAGACAGTTTGCTTTAAAGTTCACTCTGGTTTTATTTACACAATGTATACAAGTTTTCCATCACCACCAATAGTTAGATTATTTACTTTAACTGTGGATAAGGCTCACCGTACTTCTTCTATTACAATTGCTGATTCTGACCACGCTTTGGTCCGACAATGTTACATACTCTTTTCTGACCACTAAATCGTACCAGCTCTCAGTTCTCCACGAAACACTTGCCTATAATACTAAAGGGACAGCATCAAATTGTTTTTTGTCCACTTTATACATAATAAAAGGGAAGCATGGCTCGCATTACTATTACATACGCTGTGCTATAACTTTGCCTCCATCTCTCACAACTGCCAGCTTCAGACTACTTACAACAATCACTTTACTACACTGTGCACTTCCGCACTCAACGATGCTTCATGGAACAACTAAGCCTTTACAAATAATTAATCCTATATATTTCTCTGATTATCTTGTACTTCTAAAATATTTTATTTATACTCAATCTCATCCAAATACATTAAATTCATGACTGCCTATCCACTCTTTCTGCATATAGCTGAACTAATACTGCCTCGCCACAAAAGGCTGATATCAGGTTGTTGAAGTAAAGGGTATAGGCTATAGGGGGATACAGATGACAGCTATCAAAATTCAGATGTAGGTTTGATGTGATCAGAGGCGTGTAAGTGGCCATTATGCACAGAGATGTCTAAATCAAGGAAGGTGATGTGGATGCAAGATTAAGATCATTTGAATTTCAGGGAGTAATGTTCAGAGCGTTTACAAAGTAAGAAAGGAGGTTTTAACCTGCATTTATATTCGGTCAGTGATGGGTCTATTTCTCTTAGCCTTCTTTATTTATTTATATTTGTAGGAGGAATATCACAAAAGTAAGGTCTCCAAAACATTTAGTGATACAAAATCAATTTATTTTTTACTAGTAGATTTCCCAGCGTTGCCTGGTATGATTGAGGTTGGTTTTCCCATACTGTAATTTTAGCTGCACACTTTGAAACAAGTGTGTCAAATTCTCCTCAGTCTTTCTGGGAAAAGAGTTTGATAGATATACCAATCAACCGAAAAAGAGGTGAGGTGGTATTAGTCATTCTGAGGGTTAGATTAGATAAGATGTTTAGAATTTTCAAGCCTAATTTTTTCATAAACAAAATTCTACAGTGCCAAAGACCATTAGGACAAGAAACGTGAGATGTCATACTACAGCTATTGTCCGCATTGAAATGGAAGAAGTCTCATTGTGTGAAATGCGTGACAGAGCATTGTAAATGAGTGGTAACGCTCTAACTGGACGTGGTTTTGAATCTCAAATAGACCATCCAGATTTTGGTAATTTACAATTGCCCCAAATCAGTCCAGGCAAATACCAGAATCCTTACTTAAGAAAGCACGTGGCCAAAAAAAAAAAAAAAAAAAAAAAAACTAATGAAACATGAAATTTGATATTACATACACATTTTCATTTCCTTCTTGCAGCAACTCACATAGTATCATAAGAAATACGGCAGATTCTAAACATTCTAATTTTCTAGGACACACTGTGAAAATTCCATCAAAATTGATTCAACAGTTGTACCAGATTATGATCTCTCATTCATGAGGACATGATTTTGAACCCCATCATACCATCCAGATTTGAGTTATCCATGGTTTCCCCAAATCATTCCAGGCAAATGCCAGAATGCTTCTTTCAAAATCGCCATTGCATACATGTTTTCATTTCCTGCACTGGCAGCAAAGAAATATGGCAGATTCTAATTCAGATATTAAGCTTTCAAATTTCCTGAATCGGAATATAAGATTCCTACAGTTTAAAAGTTAAGTCAGATTATTTGTTAAAAAAATGTTGAAGTTCGTAACAGATTTCAGTTTTCTGCACCTGTGAATTTTTTCCCCAGAGGACAAGGAACAGGAAGGATTACAGCCATGGACATTTAAAGGAACCATCCTAGCATACACCTGGAAACCAGGGAAAACTAAAAACTGTATGGCCGGACGGAGATTCGATCCCATGTCCTTCTACATGTGATGCCAGAACGTTACTGCTCATCCACCATGCTGAGTACATATGAATCAAACTTCAGGTCAATCACTCCATTTGCTATTGTATTTGAAGAACTAACCTCCAATGTAGCCAAAAAGAGATGAGGTGGAATTGATTTAATCCTACAAAATATTTATAGCTGCTCAATCAGCAACATGTGAAGTATGTTTTATCAAATTAACCACAGGCATTCGTGCAACAGAAACAATTTTTTCAGAAAATTTGAAAAATTCAGAATCATTCAACAATAAATTATAAAAATATCAGAAATCGATCACTGAATAACATAATTAATTCCAAAATGAATAAATACAGTATTATAGGAGAAACTGACACATATATAATGCAGAATGTGCCACAATCTGCAGTACCACAAAAAACGCTGTAGTTGAATAACTAGTATCCAGAATTATTTTCCTAAATTGTTTTTAATACCAACACTAAAGGTTTAAAACAGTTCACTTCATGTTAAAACCAGTCAGATATGCATTACTTATTATAGACAATGAATATAATTTCACTTCCAAACATCAGAGATTGTAGCTGTGCAGCCTGGGATCATAGCTTCAAGAATCAAAGCTCTTGCAAGTTTTTTTCCATTACATAATTCACGAAGTTCCATTGTATGCCAGTCACATTTAATATGGCCATCTATGGAGTACAAAGACTGAAAAATCAAAATTTAAGGAAGGGACCATTGTATGAAGTACTGGTATTTCATGCTATACATTCAGATTTTCATTTAATGCTCCATGGCGCTATGTAACATTTAAGCATGAGACATACCAAAAGATTCAATTCAGATCCTAAGCTTTCAAACAGTGGAAACACCTTTGAAATTGACTCAACAGTTTATGAGTTTCATTTTATAGCTACAGATATTAATTTTTTAAAGATTGAACAATTATCTACTTTTATACATAATCAACATTTGGGTTGATACATTTTTGTAGACACTGTGACCATTTTACAGTATTTGTTTGTGGAAACATGATTATACAAACATTTGGATGGTAGCTGATTCAGCTTCGATGAAGATATGAAAGATGAAGTTCAACACTTCTTCAAAGACATGGCAATGAGCTGGTATGATATGGGCACACAAAACCTGTCACAGCATCTACAAAATGCATTGACCAAAATGAACAATCATCTATTTTTCTAGTAATCGTCAACTTTTAAAACGATGTATATAGGGTATTATACAAAATAAACGGATTTTGAATCTCTAAAAAGCTTTGGAGACTTCACTTTTTGGATTGCTCTCTTAGTTACATAATAATTGTGACAGTGTTAGACAACGAAAATAAGGAAGGATATGGAAAGTAAACCCATCACTCAACACAACACGTGGAGACAGGAAGGCTGCAACAACACAAACGTGAACACATTTTACAATGGTTTGGTATAAATATTAATAATGCTAAAGACATATGGAAAGCTTTCAATAAAAGTAGAAGCAGGAGAAAAACATTATAACTGTTACAATGTGAAAGTATGTCATGATGGTAAAGAATATTTTTCAGAGTATCAGAAAGTTGACCACGGAGTACCACAAGGCTCAGTCTTAGGACCCTTACTATTTCTTATATATATAAATGATTTACCAAATCATTTATTAACAGCTGATGAGGTATTGTTTGCAGACGACACTAATATTTTTATAAAAGGGCAGGATGAAGTTGACCTACAGCAGAAAATTACTTCAACAACAAAAGAAGTGGAAAAGTGGTTCCATGATAATTGCTTGATTGTAAATCATGAAAAGACAGTATGGATTAGTTTCACTCATATAATAAACAAAAATAACAGTAATAATTTAGTGAAGATAGGAGATACCTATATAAAACAAGTACATGACACAAAATTTTTAGGAATATGGTTGAATGAACATTTAAAGTGGGATAAACATGTTGAATCACTGAATAAGAAGTTAAGCAAATGTTGTTATATTTTAAGAATGCTTAAAGATTGCTGTTCTTTGAAAACAATGTTGTGTGCCTTCTATTCATATATGCATAGCTTATTAAGATATGGTATAATTTTTTGGGGAAATTCAACACATGCAAAACAGGCATTCATACTTCAAAAGAGAGCTATAAGAATCATGAGAGGTATGAAACGTAGAGAATCCTGCAGGGATATTTTTAAAGAACTAAAAATACTGACTCTACCATGTATATACTTATTTGAGTGTATCTGCTTCCTGAAATCACATCAGGAATATGCAACGCTAAATAAGGAAATACATAAACACGAAACAAGGAATAGGAATAATTTTCATTTAGAGTGGCACAAGAAAGCTCTATACCAAAATAGTGTACTCTACCAGCCTAAAATTCTGTACAACTCTCTTCCTGAAAACATAAAACAAATATCAAATTTACATAATTTTAAATATAAGCTAAAAAAATTTTTATTAGTCAATAGCTTCTATAGTGTCAATGAATATATGAACCATCGAGAAATGAACAAACATGATTAAATTATTTTGTATTGTAACTTGTAAAACATTGAAATATTAATTTAACTTCAGTTGAACATATGTATTTCATATGCTGCTTGTATTGACTGTGCAATTTTAAGTATGATAATTATAATAATGATATGTAATCCTGTACTGTGTGAAAAAATTATATTGTAATTACTGATGACTTGTCCTATGTCATAAATTATGACTTCATGGATCAAATAAAATTCAATTCAATTCAATTCAACATTATATAGTTCTCATTAGTTGTGCAAACACTGGAGGCTCGCTTGGTTTGTCGCTGTGAGCACGACCTTGGCCAGCCAAATGCTGGAAATACAGTACAGAGGATAGAGACTGGACGTAAGATCGAGCCTGACAGTAGGCATGGTCTGTTATATGTGAGGCTCAGTCTGTTATTTACTATTACAACTATTACTATTACTCCGCGATTCACTAAAAGTGTGTGGCAGAGGGTGCACTGCACCTATCCGAAAGGGTAATAGTTTGCTTGCTGTAAGTAACTGAAAAATTAAAAATTGGAGAGTATATGTCTTCTTCTTATTATTTTTTACATGCTGTTTCATCATTTTACAAGACTGTATACGTTTGCTTTTGGAAAATTCAGATAATCAGAGAACGGGTACAACTCTATGTTAATGAAAAAGTAAAAATTGGCAGACTGCACCACATTTCAACATTTTTGTGGCGATGTTCCAGCATTTTATAAAAAGTGGAACAATCTTTCTTTGAACATTTGAATGATCTTTTGGTAATTAACAATTACTTATTAAAGTGATATCAGTTATGTTATTAAAGTGAGTTTAATGTTGTGCATTAATAGGTACAAACCCTAACAAGACATCACATAGATTTGAAACATCTATATACATTATAATGCACTAAACGTGGATTCAGGGTATACTTTATGTATGTCAGCAACTATAGATAACTTATTTATGTTATAGTTTTCATTACACTGTGTTCTGATCTCATAGTTTGTAATAATTCTGTTAAATATGTTTAACAAACACAAACACATTGCACTTCACCTCTACAGTGATTCAATCGATAGAAAATACACAAAATGTTGGCAGTAATCAATGATATACTTCACATTCGAGACTGTCCATGACATACAATCTTGTCTAGTTTTTTTTATGTACCATCCTTGTTGCGCGGCACGGGCGAGGAAGATATTACGCATTAATCCTACACTGTCGAGCCTTCATATGTCTACCGAACTTTCATTTGTCCACCAAGCCTTCATTTGACCAACATATCTGGTGAATAAGAATGAAGTCTTTCTCAGCGTTGAGAATGTATGAAATGCTCTTGCACACAGACCTGTACTTGAACGCGCGTAGCCATCACCATCCAGTGCAACGCAAGACAGTGCTCACCACACTAGTTCACAGGGCTCGGGCGATATGTGATGCTGACAGCCTACCAGGAGAACTGAATTACCTGTGTCAGACCTTCAGACGCAACGGGTATTCTGAACATCAGATAGGACTGGCTTTCCGCGAACCAAGACGTAGGATTAACAACACCAATAAGGAGCGACCAGATTGTCTGGCCTTCTTGCCGTACTCTGGTGCCACAACGTCGAGGATAGGATGGGTCCTAGCAAAAAGTGTGATTAAAACCATCTAACTACCGCCGCCGAAACTGAAAAACATTTTGCGATCCCTCAAGGATGACCTTGGTCTGCGAACGCCTGGGGTATACTGCATCCCTTGTGAATGCAGAAAAAGGTACATCAGGCAGACAATATGGTGTATCAACCAGAGATGTTTAGAACATGCTCGGCACGTTTGTCTAGGGCAAAAGCAAAAGTCAGCGGTGGCAGAACACAGCCTTGAACAGGGCCATGGCTTCGATTTTGAAAGCACCAGAGTACTGGCACACACCAGAGGTTTCTGGGACAGCATTCTCATGGAAGCTGTTGAAATTCATTTTGCCTCAAACCTCGTGAACCGAGATGGCGGGTACCAACTGAGTGATGCTTGGACGCCGACCATCAAAGTGATGCGTTAGCGGCGCTGCCGAGAACCGCATGACGCGACGCGACCTACTCACATGAGCACAAGCTAGGCAACCCCCCCCCCCCCCCCCCGGCCAGGCGGCGCCTATGTCATCCAATCACAGACACGCTCAACACTCCCGCGCACTGGGCCTCCTGGCAGGTTATAAGAACTCAGCCTTTCCGCTGCACCCGGCACTTCACCAGAAGATGGCGACAATGAATTTAGTCGCCGAAATATCGTGTGACAACGCATTCTTGACTCGGCTAGTCACCCAAGAGCATTTCATACAAATCTGATGAAGTGCCAGCATACACAGCTTGCCCAGGTAGAAAGGACTGGTCATAGAGTGAGTTCGAGCATGAGCAGATGGCAATTTGCACGACACTAGTTCCCATCTACGATTAAGTTTTGAAGAGGTAGTCATATAAGGAAAAGATCAGACAGCTCCAACTGTGAAATACTTGTTGAGGTTGTGAGAGCTGTGGAAACCAGCATTGGCTGTCATTTGATGGAAAAGATTGTCAGTATACACTTTGTTCATCCTGAAAGACAGTTGGTTAGTGGTGAAGTCTCTATACAATGTTTGTTAGGTATCCTTTAGTTCACCAAAAGCACTCCCACTAGCTATCCCCAGTAGTAAAATATTCTATAGATCGATTGGACAGTTGCTTATGTTGGATTTAGAAATTTCGAGAAGAGTAACTGTCAACTTGAAGGAATTTTCCTGTATTCTTTCCCACAGTGAGGATTCAACATAAAAATCATTTTAAAGTGTATTTATTAGGTCGGGAAACATTTATTTTAAGAGATATTCCGGTTTCTTCACGTTTTGAAACACGTGATCAGAAAAGTGAAAATCTAAGATTTAAAATATCTTTGAATCGAGTATAGCTACAGCTGAACTTTTATCACCAGCTATAGTCAGCATTGTTCCTGATATTTTGGTAGTAAAATTAAATAAATTGGCAAAGTTTAATTAGCAGTTTTAATTAAGAGAAAAAAATGAACTTTTTAACTAAAAGGAATATTAATTTGAAATTTACATCAGTAGATAGCCTAAATTAAGGCGATTACGAACATATAGTGGTTTCGGTAAAAAGTCTAAGTATTTGTCTAGTAATTAAGTTTTCAATGATAGATTGTCGCGGATTGTTGCTGAAGCGCGTAAAAATTTCGCCAAGTTGGTCATGTGATGACTTTAATTTTAAGATTATAGAAACCCTTTTAAATGTCAAATTAAATTAAAACAGATAGAACATGACAATAGAAAGTCCCTGTAAAAATTTCAAGTTAAACTATTTAGCACTTTTAGAGATATTAATTAAAGAAAAAGTTGCTGATGTCATAGGATCTGAGAAGTCTATAAAATTGTCTAGCAGCAAGCTCTCATGGTCTCATTCTTATGCCGGGAAGTGATCGCGCAACTCCGCTTTAGTTAGAGGAGCAAATTGTTCCATGCGGTAGCAGTTTAGGCAAATTCCAACATGCCGTAATACTCACTAATGTTGGGGGACTTTGTGAGTTTTTGTCTTCTCATAGTAATGTGCTTAATCTGTGATCTTCAAAGAAACTGTTGTTCGATGCTTTATTCACATATCTGGTACCGACAATGTACGAGTTAACTATTTTCAAGAATATAAGTATTGTGTTACTCTGAAACTGTGTCAAGTGACTTTACTTCAATTATCCTTCGCATTTGGGGTTTAATACGAATTTGAGGCAGCCAATCTATTTAATATTATAGGTACCAGAAGGCTACACATGGTCATGAACTTAATTGTTCACATTTCAGGTGAAAGTGTTGCATAACCCCCGTGCAGTCTAGTGGCCTGACATGCTGTGCAGTGAAGGCAAGTAAGTTGGTAAATAAGGTGAGTCATCGTGCAAGTGGCACCTCCATTAACAGCAAAAGATTCTCCTGTGATATGTTTGGAATAGGTGGTGGTAGCTGAATTCATGTTGAATGTTTTAAAGCACAGTATATTCCATGAGAAAGAACCATGTAGCAGTATAGGAGAATTAGAAGAATGGATCAAGGTGTTCTTGGGATTCTGTGATCTGCTGAAATGTGTGGAAGGGAGAAGAGGCAGTACGTAGAATTATGGGAAGAAGGATGCGCATTAAGACAGTGAAGGAGAGAACTGGATGATGAATATGAGACTGTGGTCAGGTTTTGAGGGTTCAGAATGTGATTTGTATAAACGGTAGGTGATTTGTTTATGTACAAGATCAGGGGGTACTAATACAAAAATGAGAGATTGTATGAAGCTTTGGGAAGGCTTATAAAGCAATTTATGATAGGCACAGAGCTGTCACCGATTTCAAGACTGTAGAGAAGGAAATGTTTGATGCGAAGGGATGGCAAAGTATAGGTGCTGTTGTAAATTTGTGGACTTGGTGTGTACAGAGGTGTGAAGGGCCTATTAATTGAGAAATCAAATTCTGTGCAACATAGTGTCAAGCACTCTGCAGGCAGTGATACATTTTTTGCAGTGGTGATGGCAGGCGATGTGAGAAGGTGGGGTCAGTGGTATATTTTCATTCACTGCAATCAGTTATCTGAGTACACCAGCCTCCAAGTCTGCTACAAGTGGCAGTGGTGGAAGCAAATCACTGAAAACAATAGACTGTATGATGACAGTTACATGAAATATGGTAGAAGGAAAGAAATAGGCTCCAATTAGAAAATGATTTGGTTATTTGCATCTCAAATATACAACCACATTTCAAAAATTTATTAAAAATTAACAGACACAGCCTTCGCACTGAAAATTTTGTATTTCCATTGTATTGTAAGACCTACAATCATTGCTTTTTACATTTAACTGGCTTGTGACCACAACCCCCCTCAGCAAGACCTGGTGACCCTCCAAAGGGTTGCGTCCCACAGGTTAAAAAACACTGATAGGGAAATGTCCATATCAAGTAATGTGACTTCTGTTTAGGATTAAGTCAAGGTATTAATAGAAAGGATATTGGAATGGAAATTGAGGAAATCTAGGTGGTGATTTTCCCTGATAATAAATATATCATCTATTTATCTAAAATACACAGGAAAGCTGAGAAGGATATTGTATAAGAATTGTTCCTCCAGACAGCCCAGGTGGAGTTTGGCACAAGACGGCAGTGCCATGTATCTGGTGATAAACTTTGGAATCTAAAGAGTAGTTACATTTGAAAAGAATGGAGTGAACCAAGGGTTTATGTAAATATCATAAAAAGCCTTTTCCCTTTCATAGTCTTTTATACATTTATCTTCATTTAATGATCACTTACCAAAATAAATAACCAATCTTGATCAGTTTGCTATTGTTCACAGTCCTCTCTCATTTGAATCTTATTATAAATAAGTAATAACTATGCCTTTTGTAAATACACATAAATGTGCAATTCTTAACTATGTTCATACAGGTTTTCAAGATAGAGATTGTGTGACTTTAAACTAAATAATGCTCACAACTATTGCAATTATAATTTTCCCTGCATATGTCAACTTGTAATCAGGAAAACAAATTAACCACTTCAGTGATATTCTAAGCACACAAACTATTGATGAATCACAAAAACACACTTATATATGTTCACATAAACATACCAAGATGAGTTCCAATACCAAAACAATCAATCTTATGGTCCTGTTCATTCAGACTGAGAATTGTTTCTTCATTTATGTCATTTGATGCCATAATTGTAAGCTTTGCAAACCATGGAATGTTAAAACTGAAAAACCAATAAAACTAATGTTATTGGAAAAACATTACTCGTTTTGGGTCTTCATGTTGATTTAAAAGGAACCTTACTTCTGAGCAACAATTTCAAATGTTTCTCTGGCCTTATTGGACAGGTATGCCAAGTCACCACTATCAATGCGGATTCCACGTGCCTGATAACCAAGGTCATGCATTGCAAGGGCAACTGCACAGAAGTTTAAGAGTCCACTCCTACAAATAAAGACAACATTATAAAAACAGATATCAGAACAACAAATTACAGAAAATAAATTTTGATCACTTGCAATTTAACGACTGTATGTTCCTATTTTTTTCATCTCAAAACTGAATTGAATATGTAGAAAAAGATTAAAGATTCTAACACCATTTTAATTTATATTTTAATACAATAGATGCAAAAGTGTTCAACTACAATGCTATACACATTTTTTTTTTTCTTCACTGAATTGACATTACAAATCGTCTAGAATTTTATTCAGAATTAGTGTCTGTAAACAAAATTCAGCATGCTTATTGTGATAGTGTACACGTTACAGTCAAATTGAAACTAAACAAATGAGATAGTGAAGTCCAATATTCTACAGCAGTATGATCAACTGAATGTTTATTTCTGACAATCTGATATGCAGTTCAGCAGAACAAAACCAGACAATGAAACAGCACACAGATATAAACAAATTTCCATACTGATTTATTATTTTGTCCCACAGTAACCTAGAACAGAGCTAACATCTAAGCACTTGGTTATATAATGGCCCAAATAGCACCCAACCTGTTTTAATTGATTGTGTACACATAGAAGCTCAATTGTACACTCTCACAACACAGAACCCTAGTGATAAAAATATGCATACCACAAGATGGATTGAAAAACAAACTTTCTAATCATTAAAAAAAAAAAACATAAATATTAGCTATGGTAACAGTCATGAATAAAATGAAGCCTGTGTTGAACAAATTCGATGTACTAGGACTGAGAGTATTATTGAGGAGTAACTGGAATGATAAATTATTTATTCCAAAACTTCCTATATTGATTAATAAATTCAAATATTCCACAAACTCTTACTAACCATAGAAAAGGAAAAAAAGATAACAAAATTTAATGATAGTGCAACTTAGCAACTTGTTTCATTCACACGGAAGTTCACATATGTTCATTGGCAAATAAGAAGATGACGACAATCAAACAATAAAGCCACACTCAGCAACAGCTTCAGTTAAGCATTTACTATCATAACATTGCAACACAACAGCATCCTTTGTAAAACTTTTAAGTAAAATCATATAATTAGGGTCTAAGATCCTGCAAATTTATCACACACCTAGTATTCTTTGATAAAAGTCAGTGCTACTAGGGTTTTATTAAAGTCTTACATCTCCCCCACCCCATTTCTCTGTCAATGTTGTGAGAACCTTATATTTGTTTGTATATATAGTCGACACCATGAAATTAGACCTGCCAAGGTCATGTAGTCTCTGCTGCCTCTCCCACCTGTACCACCCCCCTGTCCATAGGCTGGGCTGTTAACATTGCCATATTTGTTTTTGTCAATCGTCCATGTGTATCCTTGTATGCGTTGCTTTATTTCCTTAGTTTAAGACCTATTTGGGTAATGTTAATGATGGTGATGTTCAGGAACAGAATCATGCAATTAATACATTAACAGACAGAAGTAACACTCGCGAACCTACAGCCTGCCTGGGCATTGAAAACCTAATTCAAATTGTCATAGCAGATATTTTCGTAATTTTAATTGCCAATAACTAATAGGAAAAAATCATTAACTTTGGTCAATTACAAACAATGAGATGCAGGTATTTGTGAGCAGTCGTTTTAAAGTACAACCAGTCCCTTATATTCAATAAATTAATTTTCCTTTTGTCTGTGCTTTTTATGTTTTCTCATGGAATTTGTCATACATGGTCCACTGTGTACAACAACAATAATAATTCTTACAGAAGATGAAAATAGCATTTCCATGGAGGACTTATCAATCTCCTGGGACTGCCAGGTGCTGTGTCAACTAACACATGTACCAGTTTCATTGTCTGGCATTAAGTTTCAGAAAGAACAAGCTGCACATGCTGAGATGAGAAACATTAAGTATATGTTTCATTTGCACCATTTTTATGACAATCCTGATACATGTCCTGTGTGTTCAGGGGGCTTTATACCATATACAGCAAAACTTCATTTAAAGCCGATTTTTCCAAAAATAATTTGCAAAACAAATTTATAAAAGACAAAGGCTTATTAAACATATTCATTAAATTTAAGAATTTCAAAATTTGAAACAGCACATGCTTCCTTATAAAATCAGTTCCAACTTATTATTAGATGATCAAGGCCTCAAAAAGAAAAGAAAATTATCACTTAAATATCAGTGTAATACCTGTGAAATTATTTAAGTTTTGAAGTGTTAAAAACTTGAATATATCAGGCGAGAAGAAGTATCAAAGAGAAATCTGTAGAAAAGCAGATTTTCCAAATATTAAGAATCCACAGGGAAGTAAATAGTGTCAGTTGCAAGAGATCTAAGTGTATCTGGTATATATAGAATAGCTAGCTTCAAGAAGCCAAAATTCAGCAATGGGAAATTGGAAACAGCTCATGAAGATTAAAGATATTTAAACAATAGTTTCCAGATCATGCTGAAGACTGAAGAGACATAGAATTTTGTATTTAAACTCTGCTGAAGCCAAAATGCACAGCTTTAATTTCAGCTTTGGATCTAGCTGTGCTAATCCAACTGTACTAATCTAAGTGGAAGTTTTCAGGATTGTGTTTGGATATTACAGCTTTCATGTTCCTACTTAATATTTTTAAGGATAATTTGCTGTGCAGTTATTCCTTTAATACCTATCCTAGTATACAAGTATGCCATTAAATTTCTTATAGCATGAGGTTAGCATAAACTTCAGCTTTTATTGACAGTTAATATTAGTTGCCTAGTTCCTAAAATCCTAAATTCTTAAATTCTTTGGCAAGTGATATCATTTGTTTACTGAATCTGTGAGCTAGTCTCTTAATTTAATAATGATGGAGTGCATGCTCCGGTGGAAATTACCCATTTTCTCCTTTTTTCCTTTACAAATTTCGACTTTAAATTCTTTTAGCATTTTTGGCAAATTATTCATCTTCTCTCTTGGCAATTTATTCCAATCCCTGACCCCCTTACCTTCCCACACAATTATGCCTGATATAAGAGTGCCAGCTTGTGGCTTTCTCAAAACAATCTACACTCTCAGTATGACTAAGGAGCTATATCTCTCCGAGAAATATGGGGAAGACCTTAAAAACTTTTATGTGAGAGTATGTGGTGTTTTCCAAAGCTTTTATAAACTTAGTACTTGTGTCTGCACACACAGGTAGTGCCTTGGCTATTTCTGCTGAGATTACTTTTACGCACAGACACAACATTTCTACAATTTTATTATATAATGTAGATTATGTAGTCATTATGCATCTAAGTAACCAGGCAGTCCATGTGTACTTATTTATATCCTTTTCTTAAGAAAGTGTTTACTGAAAGTAGTAAAATGATACAGTTCTAATCTTTCTTCATTAACCACTTGTTCCCGGATGTTATTGATCTATTATGTAGTTAGTTTTAATCATTGCATCAAATGTTTTCTGGAGAGTCTAACACTACTTGTCAGATTCCTCTTTTTTTGTCTCTTTGGTGCCATAAAGTCTCCTGATTAAGTTTACCATTTCTTGTTTTAGACTAAACGTCAATATGATTTTCTGTGGTACACTAACCACTCCGTAAGTATAGATGATCATCGATATCCATTCAACCTCTAATCTTTTCCTTAATTTCTGAAATAACAGACAATTTTACAGGAATTTCTTTAATTAATCTTGATAACAAATCTTGTTGAATGAGTGGTTTAAATGTTTTCAGTATATCCATAGAAAATGCATGCACTCTCAAGGGAAAAATGGAAACACCATCTAGAATTCATTAGTAATTGTTGTCCAATGTGCACTTCTTGTTCTTCAG
This sequence comes from Vandiemenella viatica, assembly GCA_031002005.1. Lineage (NCBI taxonomy): Eukaryota > Metazoa > Arthropoda > Insecta > Orthoptera > Morabidae > Vandiemenella > Vandiemenella viatica. Next base: position 104,533,671 of record JARYHS010013630.1, read on the forward strand.
AATTTCTGGGAATGTATGATGCAATATGTATGCAATATTAAATCATCTATATACGAGTAGAGGCTTTCTCAGAATTGAATGCAGATGAAATTTTCTCTGGAAACTAGCCAAGCGAGTATGTTTGTATAACACGATGTTTCGGTGGTCGTATTCTCTGACGCTATTGTCAAGTGACTCCTGCCTCTGGGTGGATGATAGGATTGTTTATACTGTATACAGTGTGGAATCATTAAATACTGGCAGGATTGTTGGCATTGACTGTTGGCACCAATTGTTGGTGGTGCAGATAAAGAGGTTATTTACAAGTTCCTGTAGTAATCTAGGCGATCGTGTGTCCAAATACTTTATATTAATTTCGAAGACGGTATCCAGGCCGGGCGAGCATGAAATAGTCAAGCAATCGGAGCTACGACCTGAGAAGTAACACGCATATCAGCAGGCTGTAAGTCGGCAGTTGCCAAGCGCTTGTTATTACTGCAAGCTGTTAAAATGACTTCATACAACAGGTTAGTGAGAATTATTGCCCTCTCCACAAAGTGATGATAGGAAGGGGGAGTAACTTTTTAAACCCTGGAAGCAGGGGTCTGTCGATCTCTCTACGAAAGTCTTTAAATGCACCAAATCGACGCCGAAGGCGTCGTCACCGGCGCCGCCGAGGCGGCTGTTGCAGACAAGAAGATGATGGCTGTCATCTACTACTAAGGTGGGCTCTACTGTGATAGCTGGTTGGACATTAAGATATACACTAATTTGGTCAGAGTCATTTGGGCATAGTCTTCAGGGAGATTATCAACAGTCCATTTAGTTTGGGCTGCGAGGCGACCAGAAGTTACATGCTCGCCCAGTCCTTGACCCTAACTATAATGTTTTGTTTCAAAGCCAATGCAACATTGTAATTATTCGCCTATGTCACCAGTCATTGCTCATGTGAATAAATATGTAAATAGGTCATTGCCATTTCCAGTAATTTAACCTCCATTCCTATATTAATATTTGAATGTACTGAGCCATAAAACATGTCAGGTGTTGCAGTAGGAGCCTAAGACGAATATTCATATCAGAACTATGGTCGATTTTCTATGATCGGCCCTTATCCACGACTCCAGTGGAAGTTACCCTGTCTGCTCTTATCAATAAGCTGGCAGGGATACTACATTCCGATGTAGTCTCATTTTCTGGATCAATGGTCTCCAGGCTTCACTTAATTGAAATCCAGCATCTCTGTTTACTAGATTATGCGATATATGGATTTCAACAGCTTCTGAAAAAATGCTAAGTAACCTCTCTTGCATGTGAGAATTTAGTGCCTCACTATAACCATTCTTGCAGAAGGTTTCCAGCAGATGACACATTTCAGCTGTTAAACTTGCTTTATCACATGCAGCTTGTGCTCGATGAACCAAAGTTTGGAGTATTGATCTGTCTTGGGCTGGATGATAGTGACTACATGCATTGAGGTAGAGGTCAGTATGTATGGGTTTTCTGTATACAGAATGATCTATGGAACCATCTGCCTTCTTTTCTACTAGAATGTCTAAAAATGGCAATCATTCTTCATCACCTCCACTGCGAATTTAATCTTCTCATTAATCCCATCAAGATGTTCCAAAAATTCTTGTAGAATTTCCCATGCCACCATATGGCGAACGTGTTATCAAGATACTGATAGAAACAGGTTGGCTGTTTTTGAACACTTGCTAGCGCCAGATCTTCAAAGTGTTCCATATAAAAAAAATTCTATTGTTTGAGAAATGGATGAGCCCAAAGCAACCCCATGAACCTGTTCATAAGACTCGTCATCAAACTGGAAGTAGATAGGCTGGAGCACGTGGCGGAATAGTTCCACTTGTTTGGAATCAAAATGTTGCGCCAGCAACACTAATATGTCCCCTAGTGACATCCTTGTAAAAAATGACAACATCAAAGCTCACCAAGACGTTGTTTGTCCTCACTCGAAGTCCTCTCAGTACGTTGATGAACTTTGCAGAGTTCTTAACATGGTGGGAACATTATGGGCGCACAAAAGATTTCTACACTATCACCTATGTTTATTCATTACAATTTTTTAAGATTTGACCTACGAATCGCAGCCTACAATTAGCTCCACCTACGACCAAATTTATGTGCAAGTCCCATTCATGTTCCTTTGTACTATTATTATTATGTTTATTATTATTACAGTTTTATCATTCCTTATTTCAGGACATAGCCTCTTTAAGCCAAATTAGCTATATATTACAATTTAATTCTACATAGTTTTGTTGTAGTTCCTTCCAGGCTGATCGATCTTGAGCAAATCTCTTCCAGTTCACTCCTGAAACTCGATGTATGTCTCTATCCCAGTGACCTGGGGATCTTCCTCTTGCTCTTTCATGTTCCTTGTTATCCAATCCAATACTGCTGCAGTCCATCTGTCACCTCTTTTGCGAGCAATATGAACAGCCCATTGTCATTTCTGGGTCATGACTCTTTTTAAGATGTCTGTCACTTTGGTTATTAAATGAATGTGCACGGCCATTCTCCTGTCTCTTCTTGTAAACCCTAGCATTGCTCTTTCCATAATTCGCTGGGCAGTTCTCAGTTTTTGCTTCATGTGACTGTTTAGGGTATATGTGAGGACCGGTAATAACCATTATTCAAATTCCTGTTTTTTTTTTTTTAAGATGAACTGACATGCTTGATTTAAAAACTATGGAAATTCTTCCCTGTACATCTCAGGCTTTGAGTCGCCATTCATGTTGATCAGTTGGCCGAGATAGATGTACTGTTCTACAGACTCAATACCAGCTTCTTTCGTGTCTGCCTTATCTTTGTCTTTTTCTGCCCATTTGTTTTGCATGGTTTTGGTTTTTGACATGTTTATTTTAAGGCTCACTTTGCTGCAAACTGCTTCTAGTACATTTATCAATTCTTTTAGCTCTTCCAGAGTGTTTGAGAGTAAAACTATATCTTCAGTGAATCTTAAGTTGTTGATACTTCTTCCATTTATTCTCAACCCTCTGTTTTGCCATTGGATTTTTGACATTGCCAACTCCAGGACTGATGTGAATAGCTTGGGGGAAATAGAGTCTCCTTGTTTCACCCTTCTTTCTACTGGGAACTCTTTGGTGGCCTTTGTACTATTAAGCCCAAATATTTCACAGAATTGACCATATCAATAACTGAACTGTTTATTTTGTATTTCTGACCAACTGGATTATTTTTGTTAGTCATGCACACTGCCTTGTGTTTTTTACAATTTAGTGTAAGTTGCCATTCATCGCACCATGTTGAAATAACAACCAGATTGCACTGAATTTCTAAGCAATGGGCCCAGTTTTTTATTTCCATATAAATGACCTCATTGTCAGTGAACAATCTAAAACTGCTATTCACTTTGTCTCCGAGATCGTTTATAAATGTTAAGAAAAGGAGTGGTCCTGTTACACTTCCTAGAGGTATACCCGATGTAACATCTAGATTAAAAGAAGTTTCTCCTTCAACGACGACATACTGTGACCAACCAGTTAGAAAATCCTTTATCCATTTACAAATCTATTAATATATGCTGTACACTTGAAGCTTTGCTAAAAGGAGGTTGTGTGGCACAGAGTCAAAGGCTTTCTGAAAATAAAAATTGCTTCAACTTTTGAACACGAATCAATATCTTTCATTACATCATGTGTAAATAAGGTCAGCGATGTTTCACACGATCTTTTCTTCTGAAATCCGTATTGATTTGTTGCAAGCACATTGTTTTTATCTAGAAAATTCAAAATATTCAAGCATATTATATGCTCCATTACTCTACTACAAATAGATGTTATACAGTAGATAAGGGATGGTAGTTTCTAGGATCACTTCAATCTCCTTTCTTGAAAATCGGAGTTAACTGCGTGATTTTCCAATCGCAAGGTACTTTTGCTGTTTTAAGGATTTACTGTATATATCAGACAGAAATGGTTCGATTTGTGCCACGTACTCCGAAAATACTCTTACTGAAATTCCATCCGGAACTGGTGCTTTCCCCCACTTCACGAGCTATAATTGTGTCACGATACCTGCAGTATCTATTCATAATGGATTTATCTTTAAACCCACAAGACATGGGAAAACAGGTATGCTATCCCTGTTTTCATCAGTGAATGGATTTTTTAATACAATGTTAAGTACATTAGCTTTATCGCAGCTTTCAATAGTGTTGGAATCGTCATGGATTAGTAGTACTGGCTTCAACTGACTTTTCGTGGAGATTGTTTGAGATGTCTACTACAGCACCCACCCTCCATAATGTTGTACTGTTGACAAATGGTCTAGACCCGAAATATACAATGTTATTTGTGTTCTTTTTTGTGTGTTTGCGCCATGCATTTATATAAGATTTATAAAATAGAATAGTGAAATGAACCACCATTTACCTTAGATGAACACATAAGAACATGAAAAACAATAGATATTTTGGGTCTTGGCCCTTTGACAACAGGAGAACATTATGGAGGGAGGGTGGTGTAGGAGGTCGACTCCCAGAATGACTGTTAGTCAGGAACATGGCGGGGGTAAATTCAAACAGAGGACATGGAGAGGAGGATAATGAATTGGAACTAGTACCCGAGCAATGCAAAATGTAGCAAAAAGAGCAGAAATCTTCACAACATAAATCTGAGTAAGCATGGAGTATGGAGAAAACCCCCTTCTAAATTTTCTGGATGATCTTAATACCTTTAATAACTCGCTGAATTTCACACAGACCACTCTGTCACCCAAGCCACATTCTTGGATGTAAAACAGTCCCTCTCCAATGGCCTGAGGTGGCTCCTCAGTCCACACCAAACCCACCAACTTAAAGCAATACCTCAATTTTTACAGTTGCCATCCATATCATACCAAGGTCCCCCTACTGTCTTGGCATTTGAGGCAGTCGTATATGCTCCAACCCAAAATTCCTAATGGAGTATTCAAACATCATCTCACAAGCATTGGTATCCCACAACTATCCCCCAGGTTTGGTTCACAAGTAACTTTCATGAGCCACATTGCAACCTGTTCAGCCTATTTACTACTCCAAACCCCCAAAAACCAACCACAGTCCAGTCCTGGTTACACAATACTTCCCTGGCCTTGCATCCATCAATAGAATCCTTCGACAGGGTTATGATTTCCTACAAACCTGCCCAGAAATGAGATCCATTCTCCCAAAAATCCTTCCTGGCCCTCCCAGAACTTGTTTCAGCAGCCCTCCCAACCTCAGCCATCTAGTCCACAAACGCAGTCTTCCTTGTACCATCAGACAGCCCCAAGGCTCTTTCCCATGCAAACACCCTGCTGTAAGATGTGTGACATATACCACGCCTCCTCCACATTCACCAACCCTATCACTGGTGACAGCTTTCCTATCATATGAAAAAGCCACATGTGAAACCTCCCATGTAATATACCAGCTAACCTGCAAATACTGCCTGGCTTCATATGTAGGTTTGACTACCAATCCATTAGCCATAAGAATTAATGGCCACTGACAGACAGTTTTCATTTGGAATCCAAAACATCCAGTAGCTATCCATGCCATCTCCCATGACACTAATAATTTCAATTCTTGTTTCACGGTCCGTGGTATCAGAGTCTTCCCAAACAACAGCAGCTCCTCTGAACTCAGGAGGTGAGAGCTTGCCTAGGCACAAGACAACCTCCTGGTCTCAGTTTGAGATAATACACAGTCAATTCTTTTTCTTTCCTCTATCCTCTCTCTACCTCCATCCCTACTGTCTAAATTGAACCGCCACATTCCAGAGGTGATGTTTAACTGCATAGATTCTTTTATTTATTTATTTATTACTAGCTCGTACCCGCGACTTCGTACATGTGGATTAAGAATTTTTTTTTACCAGAATTAAATATATAAAGTTGTTGGTAACGAAGGATTGGTCCCAAACAATATCGAGTCGGAATAATATGACAGGAAAGCTAACACTATATCACTGTACCGTCGAACCTCTCTCTTGAAGAGAATCAATTTCCAACATATTTCTGTCACCATTCGATAAGGTCTCAAAATTTCTTGACTACAACTGTTAATCATACTGGAAAAAAATGTCCTGTGCCCTTCATACAGATTTCCTTATAAAATTCCATCACAACGATACAGCCATTTAGTCGTCAAAACGTAACAAAAAGACGGAGACTTATTCCGGCAAGCAGCCAGTACGGTGGCAGTAGGGGTGGGGCCGGGGTTCACGGAGAGGGCGGGTAGGGTGGACCCCGTTCACGCAACATACTGACATCCCGCTGTTTCAGAGAAAGCGTCAATAGCAGAACCAGTAGTGGTTATTGGCAGCGGTGGTTCTTGACTGAGACAGCGACAATATGTTCCTGTTGACATAGGGCTAAGACCCAAAATATTCATTGTTTTTTCCTGTTATTGTGTTTCTATTTGTGAAACAGTCTAAGGTAAGTGGTGGTTCATTTCGTTATCCTTTTTTGTAAATCCTCTTCGTTACTTAGCACCTATTATTTCTTGGTTGTATATACACGCCTCTCGGTCTGGTTTATCCCATAAATGCCCCTAGAATAAATACTCTGCTCCAAACCAAACTGTGGCTGACTATCTGGATGATCTGTAATCCAAGTCTTCAGAAAAATCCCCTATCCTCTCTCCACTCAGAACCTAACAGAATCATGACAAATCTATAAAACAGACAAAAAAGAATTGCACACTGGTCCTCACATATCTGCAATAATACACTTTGACATATCTATAAAACACACAAAAACATCTGCAGCAATACAGCGACTGCAAAGAGGGCTTTTTTATCATCTAAATAATTGATGAAACTTTAATGGGCCCTGTCCAAGACTGTGATCTTATTCTGATATAAATAACTGTGAGAAAAGTTTTCAACAGATTACTTATAATGTTCCGTCGCTATCCAACAATTTTCTTTAATAGGTATTAATCCCCATAAACACCGATCAGCCAGAACATTATGACCACCTACCAAGTACGTGGTATGCCCACCTTTGGCACAGATAAGAGCGGTGGTGTGTCTTGGTATGGAAGCAATGAGGCCTTGGTAGGTCGCTGTCAATCATTCTTCGTCAAGTGACCCTGCTATCGCTTGGACGGGTTTATATCGGCAGTAGGTAGGTAGTCATATTGTTCTGGTTGCTGAGTGTATGTGTATCGTATTGAAAATATTTATTAGTTTACCAATATTATCTTTGTTAATTAGTTACACAGTCTCAACAGGTATGTTACTAGGAATCACAATTTTGCAATTTTATCTAATTTAATGCTACTTATCACTACTGACCTTAACAAAAGTTGGCCAAAATTATTTCAATCTGCCAAATCAACACCACAAGATGTTTTGTTTCCACACCAATCTGCCAGTTTTCTCCAGCTGCTTCTCTTTGGTATTTTTCACCAAAATAGAATCACTCATTCACAAAATAAGGTGGAATCCTCTTGAAACCACTGCTATCTCTTTTAGCTCATGATGCACATTAAAAAGTGTGCATTTTCTGCCAAAATTCTCCAAGTTTTTACACAAGCTTTAATACAACTTTCTTTGGCAAGCTTTATTTTTCTGGAAAGCATCATTATTTTGGATTTGGCCATTTTTCAGTATCCTTCCTTGACCCATAGAGGCAAGATATTTGTCTGCTGTTGGGCTTTACCATTTGAATTTTTGCTTTGGCTTTATATAACTTTTACTAATGCCATTCACCAGTATTTTTAAATTTCTCGTGTTCTGTTCTGACACACTGACATGCACATTGCTCCATTTAGCTGTATCTTAACAGTATTAAGTTCCATAGTTTAAAGTTGTCTATTCTGATGGATTTTACAATATTCTCAACGTTTGTAAGATAGACTAAGATTAATGACTTAGAGATTGTTATCCAAACATACATTTCCTCCATAGTATGCTGTCACTTTCTTTACAAAATTTCAGAATCTTTTGTTGATCACTATACAAAAACATGAGGAGTAGACAAGAGTTTAACGATATGGGAACGGATATAATCTTTTCACCTATAAACAGCTTAATCAGACCATATAATTTTAAAAAACATAAATGAAGTAATTTGTAGCCACCAACTGATCTGTTTCTTGAGGAATGGAAGGAGAAAGTTTAAATACTTGAAATTTGCTGTTTTAACACATATGTATATAACCCTAATTTAAGCAATACATCTTAAAAAGGCACTATGTTTCATTGACATCTGGAAATGTTTCATCTTTTCAAGACAACACAGTATAAGCAGCTCATACCAATTCCAACCCGTCCCTAAAGACCTCACTGTTAAGAGATGTTAAGCAGTTTAAAATAAAATAATTTTAAAAAAATCAAATCTTTTAATAGACTCGGATGACATTTAACATATGTGAAAATTTTGTTTCAATTTGTCTTAAAAAAATAGATTTTAATTCCAAATCACTTAAGCTCATGTATCATATTACTTAAGTTCTGCCATTATTTAGACACCTGACCACTAGGGACACTTATATGACAGCATAACAGAATCATACCATAAATGATAGAAATTGTCCTTATGGAATTACTACCCAAAAAATATTTTTCGGACACTAGAACATATAAAGATCAGTTGGCACTATACCTGGGCTATAGGGAACCATATTACATGAAAAGATCTGATTATAACAGTCTGAAGACTAAGAGTTCATTTCTCTTTCCTTATTAAAAAAAAATTGTTTATCGGTACTTGTTGTTTCCTACACAACCTAACTTTGTTCCAATTTTCAGAACAATTAAAATGCTATTTATTTTCTCAGAAATATATAACAGTAAGACTTGCAAATTAACCTCATCACCAGTTTTGAATACTGGAAGTCAAGATGTTGAAATAGACATTTTGTTTACAAAATTAAGAAGTGTTTTTAGTCCTCTGGATTATTTAAACAGGTGACCAGACATGCAGAAAATCATTAGTGAAACTAACTGCTGCTAACATAGTAAAGCTACTGCTGGATGACTTCTTGTTCTTCTTTTTTTTTATTTAACCCCTCACTACCTAGTTCCAGAAAACACCATTTCTTTGCCACAATAAGCTTACACATATATTCCAAAATAGTTCAACCAAAGCTTCAAGCAATGTCCTTTAAACAGTGACCTTAAGCCATTGTACCATTCCATTCATTCACTTGTACTGTGTGATTTCAGTTTGAGAATAATTTAAACAAAAATAACAGTGACAAAACCATATTGAAAATACAAATAAAAGCTGTGCCTGTGTTCCCCATGCAAGGCAAGCTCGCCCTAGGATACCTCTTAACATCATACGTATCAACAAGAGCTGTAAAACCCTCTGGAAATGCAATGGCAAAAGAGATAAGGGCTGCCAGTTCACCATCAGATGCTTCATTGTCTGAAACATCCAGCAGCTCAGATAACTTCCTTCTCCATTGTGTGGAAAGGGTCCACATATCATGTTTTTCACCAGTATTGTGATGAGCCAGAAACTGAAACAGAACAGATTACTGTAAGAATATTTAAAAAAAAATTAATATATGGCTTATATTTGGAATTATGACAACTAGAAAAATTCATAATAAATATTGTTTATATACCATCAGGTTATGGCAAATAGACCATTATTGGAAATTTGAAAATGTTAATTCCAAATTCTCAAAAAATAATACTTTATTTGATGTTTTGGCCACCAGAATTGAAAAAAAAACATCCTTCTGGATTTATGCCTCATTTAGGTCATTTGGGGGTGTAAGGGTTTGAGAGAGACTACAGTAGCCTCTTCCAAACAAATGTCAACCTCTCCTTCACATGGTGCAACCAGTTTGCACCGACGAGGCTCTGGTGACTGAAAGATTCCCAGTATAAGGAGTCGCTCATTGCTTGCCAGCAGCCACCAAAAGAAGGACAGAAGAGCGAGGAGTGGTCCTGTGCACCCTCTTGGCCTTGGAGTTGGAAATGGCCCCTAAAGGCAGATGAATCAGAAAATGATCAACAGCAAGGGGATGCAGAAGGCAACAGGAAGCCATTGCATTAGAGACCCTAAGGGTGTCCCGAGACCATATAATCCTCTCAAATTACATACATCATGATGGCTTCCTCTTGGGTAAAATATTCCGCAGTTATAATAGTCCCCCAGTCGGATCTCCAGGTGGGGACTGCTCAAGGAGGAGTCATCAGAATGGATAGAAACATTCTACGAGTCGGAGTGTGGAATGTTAGAAGGCTGAATAGGACAGGTAGATTAGAAAACTTAAAAAGGGAGATGGAAGCACTTAAGTTAGATGTCATTGGTATTAGTGAGATTAAGTGGAAGGGTGCACAGGATTTCTGGTCTGCGGAATACAGGGTAATTAACACAATCTGTCAATGGAGTAACTAGTGTAGGATTTGTAATGAATAAGAGAGTAGGCAAATGGGTGAGTTATTGTTAACAGTTTAGTCACAGTATTATTTTGATGAGGTTAGAAACTAATCCCACCGCAACCACGTTACTACAAGTGTACATGTCAATGTCACAGGAAGATGATGAGGAAATAGATAAAATATACACTGTAATTGAAGAATTAATCCAATATGTGAAGGGGGAGGAAAATCTAATAATGATGGGTGTTGGGAATGGAGTAGTTGGAGAAGGAAAAAGATGGGAATGATGCAGGAAGTTTTGCTTTAGGAGAAAAAAAGAGTGAGGAAGCAGGTGTTAGAATTTTGTTAAAGATATAAACTAGTTGTGACAAATACACTACTTAAGAATCATGCAAGAAGGATGTACACCTGGAAACTTCCAAGGGATACAGGCAGATATCAACTAGATTATACCATGGTCAAACAAAGATTCAAAAATCATGTTCTAAACTGTAAAACATACCCAGGAGCAGACATAGACTCTGACCATAATCTGATATTTATGAAGTGCAGGTTGAAATTGAAGAGAATAAAGAAGCACTACACGCAGAACAGACTGGAACTGAATAAATCAAAACAATCAATCACAAGAGAAAAGTTTGCAGAAATGGTAGATGTGGGTCTAAGAAGTAACTCTGAAAGGAGCTCAAATGAAGAAGAATGGTATGTACTGAGGACCAAAATAATGAAAGCAAGTAAAGAAACATTAGGCTTTAGGGAACAAGCTGCCCAAAAGCTTGGATTTCAGAACTTTTGGACCTGATGCATCAGAGGAAAAGGTACAAAAATGCTCTGGATGAAGCAGGAGGAGAGCAACACTGACAATTTAGAAATCGAATAAATAGGAAATGCAAAAAAGCAATAGGAAGATGGCTGCAAGAAAAGTGTGAAGAAGTAGAAAAGGAAATGGTCATAGGTATAGTGGATGTGGCATATAGAGAGTTCAAACAGAATTTTGGAGAAATTCAGAAAAAGAGGAATAAACATTAAAGCTGCCAATGGGGAACTGAGAAGATAGAGCTAACAGATTGAAGGAATACATAGAGAAACTGTATGATGGAGATGATTTGAACAAGAGTGCATTAGAAAAAGAAGTTGATGTTGACATTGATGACTTAGGTGATCCTGTTTTGAGGACAGAATTTGATAGAGCTTTGACTGATTTGAAATCAAACAAGGCAGTTGGAACTGATGAGATTCCTGAAGAACTTCTGAAATCCGTAGGAGAAGAAGGAATCCAAAGATTATTCAAACTGTTATCAAAAAGTTACGAAACTGTAGAGATTCCCATTGATTCTAATAAAAGCGTCATCTTCACACTTCCAAAGAAAGCACAAGCTGACAGATGTGAGAATTGTCGTATTGTAAGTCTTACATCACATGCTTCAAAATTACTCACCAGAATAATATACAGAAGAATGGATAGTAGATGGGATAGTAGGTGAAGATCAGTTTGGGTTTAGGATAAAAAGTGGCACAAGAGAAGAGATTCTGGCCTTAAGCTTAATACTTGAAGGGCGGATCAAGAAAAACAAAGATACTTTTATGGCGTTTCTTGATTTAGAAGAAGCTTTTGATAATGTTAGGTGGGACAAGATGTTCAAAATTTTAAAGAGGTTGGATCTAAAATAAAGTAATAAAAGAATGCTTTATAATCTTTATAATAATCAGGTAGCTATAATAAAAGTAGAGAATCATGAGAGACATGTGTCAGTTGAAAATGGTGTGAGTCAAGGTTGTAGTCTATTCCCATTAATATTCAACTTTTATGTACAAGAAGCAATAAAGGAAGTGAAAGAAAGATTTGGATGTGACATTAAGTGTTCAAGGACAAAAAAATCAGTATGCTACTATTTGCTGATGACATTGTCTTGTTAGCAGAACAGGTCAAGGATATTGAGAAGTTACTGACTGCTGTGAACAAAATACGGACTGAAGATTTTGGACTAAATGTAAACCAAAGGAATACAAAAGTGATGAAATGTAACAGAAATGATACCAATAATAGTAGATTAAATATAAAAATAGGGGCGGATGCAATAGGAGAAGTTAGTGAATTTTGCTACTTAGGAAGTAAAATTACAACCGATGGCTGAAGCGGGAATTATGTTAAAAGGTTAATAGCAGTATCAAAAAGAGCTTTCATAAAAAAGACAAATCATTTAGTTCAAAATATTAATCTAGGACTCAGAAAGAACTTTTTAAAATACTCTGTGTCTTGAGCACAGCACTTTTTTGCAACAAAGCATGGACTTTAGGAATACCAGAAAGAAAGAAAATTGAAGCATTTGAAATGTGGTGCTATAGGAGGATGCTGAAAATTAAGTGGACAAAGTATGAAAAGAACGAGTTTTGGAAATGATTGGTGATGAAAGAAGTATGTAGAAAGAAAGAAGAGACAGAATGGTAAGTTATATTTTGAGACATGCAGTACTGGTGAACTTATTAATGGAGGGAACAGTCGCAGGTAAGAAACGCAGAGGATGACAGAGATTAGTATATATGAAGCAGAGTGTTGAGATGAAAAGTTTAGCACAACATAGTAAAGGATGGAGGATTGCATCAAACCAGTCGAGAGATGGGAAATTTGGCCATAGCCTATCAAATGTCCAAAAATATATTTGGACATAGTAATGTTTCTGTAATTATCTTAGTGATTACCCTAGCCAAGAGATTACCATGCGTACCCCTTGAAGCAACCTCGTGTATCCCTGCGGGTAAGTGTACCACAAATTGGGAACCACTAGCCTAGAGTGTTTTGAGGAAACCATGGGAAAGCCAATCATGGATGGTTGGATGGTGATTCGAACCTGTGTCGTTCCAAATGGAAGACCAGAATGTTACCGCTCACCCACCAGGCTTAATAGCACATTTTCTGGTGAGGAAGAAGTTGAATGATGAAAGGTTCCTCTCTATGGAGAGAACTGATAAATCTCTTCCTCAAAGCTTCACTCGAACACTGTTCACTTGAGATATATTTTATCCACAAACAGTATTTTCAATAGAATGGACCGAGCGTGGTGGTGTAACGGATAGCGTTCTGGCCTCGCATTCGGGAGGACGGCGATTTGAATCCCCGTCCGGGCATCCAGATTTGGGTTTTCCATGGTTTTCCCAAATCACTCCAGGTGAATGCCGGGATGCTTCCTTCAAAAGGCCATGGCCGAATTCCTTCCCATTCCTTGCCCCCATCCTTTCCCGTCTCTAAAGACCATGTTGTTAAAAAGGGACGTTAAATAGTTACAAAAAAAAAAAAAAAAAAAATTTAATAGAATGGCCACCAGACAAATTCACTTTAAAGCTTTATAGTCAAATGTTGCTGGTACATTCATGCATGCATGTTCCGAAGGCATAAAATGCAAGACGAATACATAATGTTTCATCTGGCACCATTATTATATGAGATAATGGAACATGTGGCACACCGCAGACCAACTTCTATAATCTTGTATTTTCCTACAGGGTTTTTGCTCCCACCCAATTAGTGGTTTCCTTATTGTGCATTACATTTTATTTGTATCTTCTCCTTATTTCACTTCCAAAACATCTCCTTAATGGAAATCTGGAGTCACCATGGCTAGCTCCCACCTCCTGTTCAACATCTATTTCCCTTTCATTTAAAGCAAGCCTTGGTCCTCGTAAAGCTTGTCCTCAAGCATTCGATCCATTGTTTTATAATACTTTTAACTTTAGATGTATACAACACCCTGGATTATCATAAATGATCTGTCTTTACATTTGTTGCATATGTATTTGTTGCATAAGGAACAGCACTGAGAAAACATACCTTTAGTGTCAAATAATAATAATAAAAAAAAAAAATACATGGCTCTCGTAAAAACTCATCTCCTTAAATAAAAACCTCCTCTGTCCCAACACACCATATACACCCCAACTCTGCCAAATGGAAATAAATACAAGTAACCCATGTAATCTTGGTTGTCCGGGTTGAACCGCGTCAATTTGTTGAAACCTGACGTTTCGGCCATCATTTTGTGGCCTTCTTCAGAGTACTGTCACGGCAGGAACTGCTGCCATCTATATATAGCTCCCGAAGAACGCGCTAGCCGTTTGGAGTGACGTCACTCAAACTACCGCCGCCAGCGTGGCTGGTCCGATGGGGGCCTGCGTCCCGCGTTTTCCTGATCAAGCATGACCATATTTGGTCAAGTTGTAGCCCGCCGTCCGTGTTCATATTATCTGGTCGTTTTTTAATTTCCAATGCTTCTCTGACACGCCGGGGCCACCATCTGCTTTCTTGAGCCAATACACTTGTGTCATTGAATAAAATTGCGTGCCCACTGTCAGCAGAGTGTTGCGCTACAGCTGATTTGCTGAAGTCATTATTTTTAAGATGTCTCATGTGATCACACAGCCTTTCCTTGACTGTACGTCCAGTTTCGCCGATATACACTAGACCACAGCTACAGGGTATCTGGTATACACCAGCTGTCTGCAACTTCTCCCTCTTGTCTGACTTTTAAAAGCACATCAGAAATCTTCCTAGGCGCTCTGTATATTGGACGGATATTTATCTTCTTTAAAAGACGGCCGATTTTATCCGTCACCCCATGGACATAGGGTAATACTGCCGTGGGTCCGTCTGTTCGTCTTCTGGCTTCGGCTTCCGATGTCGGAACACAGGGTGATGCTCGAGGTGCAAGCCTTGCAGTGGCCTTATTGATGACGTCAAGGCTGTAGCCGTTGGCCAGAAACGTCTCCTTTAAAATTTTCCTTTCAGCGGCTATGCTCGCTTCGTCGCTGACTATGGAAGCACGGACGGTTAATGTTTTTAAAATTCCACGTTTCACTGCTGGATGGTGGTGAGAGGCTGCATGCAAGTAGCGATTTGTGGGCGTGGGCTTGCGGTAAACTCCGTGCCCTAGGGAGCCATCTTCCTTCCGTTTCACTATCACGTCCATAAAAGGAAGTTGTTTGTCCACCTCAACTTCCATGGTGAATTTAATTTTGTCGTGGGCACTATTTAAATGTTGGAAAAAAGCCTGGAGGGATTCTCGCCCGTGAGGCCAGATAACAAATGTGTCGTCCACGTAATGCAACCACAAAGAAGGTTTCAGAATATAATTGTTGACCACTTCAGCCTCAAACGCCTCCATATACACGTCGGCCACAATTGGAGACAGTGGGCAACCCATCGCTGCTCCCTCATTCTGCTGGTAGAAGTCCCCTTGGTATTGAAAGAAGGTGGTCCTGAGACAGAGTTCAGTCAGTGACGCCCATTCTTTCGGTAGACTGAGATATCCTAGTCGTTCCCTGATGATATTTATGGCTTCATCAATTGGCACGTTTGTGAACAGCGACGTGACGTCGAAGCTAACTAATAAGTCACTGTCTTCCAGGCGTCTGTCCTTGATCCTATTTATAAAATCAGAAGAATTTTGAACAGTAAGAGTAGAGCTAGTCAGATTCTTTAGCTTGTCCGCCAGATATCTTGCCAGCGGATGTGTTGGAGACTGGAATGCGCTCACAATGGGCCGTAAAGGGACCCCATCTTTGTGTATCTTGGGCAGGAAGTACAGTCGTGGTGTCAGGTGATTGGACGTAGTTAATTTTCTTTGGCCTCCGGTTCGATTGAAGATGCTTCCCGTATTTTATTTGCAACGTTACGCCGAATTTTCTGTGTAGGATTTGTTGGCAGCTTTCCATACGTTCCATCTTGTATTAATGCCTCTACCTTTCGGTGATATTCTTCCGCATACATAACGACTGAAGAATTTCCTTTATCAGCAGGTAACACCACAATGTCATCTCTATCTCTCATTCGACGTAAGGCGTCTCTTTCCCCTCGAGTAAGGTTCTGCGGAGGTGGTTTGGAAATTGATAATATTCTCGCCGTTTCACTGCGAATCTCGTGAGCGTCATCTGATGAAATAGAAGAAATTGAAGATTCCACGGCAGCGATGACTTCATCCACTGGTAACTTTGCTGGCGCTATAGCGAAATTCAGTCCTTTGGCAAGAACCGAGTTCGTATCTGTGTCCAGCGTCTCGTTTGTGAGATTGACCATGCATCTTTTTAACAGATTTTCCTCTGGTTGCGGGTGTTGCTTCTCTTCTAGTCTGTAGAATTTAACCAATTGTCTACTCTTAGTACAGGGCGTTCGCCGGAAAACGCTACCCTCCCAGTCTGTTGCCGTCGGCAACTTGCTCGGTCAGTCGAGCCAGCCGTTTCCGCCACGGGGCACCGTGAATCACCGCACTGTTTAACACCTCCGCTGCCCCAACAGTGCAGTGCAGTGACACTTACATTGTTAAGAACGGTTTCTTTGCATTGTAGATAGTTTGTGACTTCAGTCTCTTATTAATCAGTGTTGTGAATAAACGTTTCTTTGCGGTTTGGCTGGTTTGGGGCTTCATACTCTTATTAATCTCTACCGTGTTTGAGTGTGAGTAAAATTATGGTACGTTACAGTTTGCAACAAAGAATATTTCTCTACGATACATATGTGAAGAAGAAGTCGTTTAAAAAGTGTCGCAGTAAATTTCGTCGCGAATTTCCTGGCGCTTTACTGCCAGCTAAATCAACAATTCTGCGTCTGGTTAAAAAAGTAAGAGAAACGTGTTCATTTTTTAACAAAAAGAGACTGTCGGTCAACCGTATTCTCACAGAGGAGAAAATTGACGATATCGCTTTTCGACTAGAACAGTCACCCAAAAAATCATTAAGTCAGTTAGGGCAGCGTGTGTCTCGAAATATGTTCAGAAGATGTGAAATGTGCATTACACAAGAGGGTCAACACTTCCAGCATCTTTTATAAGGTAAGCTAATGAATTATGTCACATTTAAATGCTTAGCACACAAGTTTATGAAGTTTATGAAGCGTAATTATTATGAAATAGTCCGCGGCCGACGGTCGAACAATGCCGGAAACTGAGCGCTCACTCGCCGGGAGCAGTTTCTTCCTTGTAGCGCTAACAGTGGGTTGCGTTTCCCGGCGAATGCCCTGTATTTTCAAATGCGTCATGGGCCTGATTCCACGATAATTTGTGTAGCAAGTTCCAGTCATCGAGGTTTAATGTGTTACTAAGGAACAAGTGGAGGCTAAGAATTCTTACTTCCAGCGCTGCCAGTTCACTCCGCGTGTAGTGAATGCGTTCACGAAGAAGTGCCTTGCTACTTCTCTTCAAAATTCGGCGGGCGGTAGACATCGTGATGTGATGCCTGATGTTGAGAAAGCCTGGAATGATGTCTTTATCTCGGCAACGGCAAAGGAAGGCTAGATGACACAGCCTAAGATTTCTCCCTTGTCGGAGCGATCCGAATTGTCGGGTAAGTTTGAAAACATTCTCCCTGTAGAGATTCATCAAGTGGGTGCCAGGACTTCCGCGGTCGTTGTCAATGTATTCTTGGTTGTCTGGGTTGAACCGCGTCAATTTGTTGAAACCTGACGTTTCGGCCATCATTTTGTGGCCTTCTTCAGAGTACTGTCACGGCAGGAACTGCTGCCGTCTATATATAGCTCCCGAAGAACGCGCTAGCCGTTTGGAGTGACGTCACTCAAACTACCGCCTAGGAAGATTTCTGATGTGCTTTAAAAAGTCAAAGACAAGAGGGAGAAGTTGCAGACAGCGGGTGTATACCAGATACCCTGTAGCTGTGGCCAAGTGTATATCGGCGAAACTGGACGGACAGTCAAGGAAAGGCTGTGTGAACACATGAGACATCTTAAAAATAATGACGTCAGCAAATCAGCTGTAGCGCAACACTCTGCTGACAGTGGGCACGCAATTTTATTCAATGACACAAGTGTATTGGCTCAAGAAAGCAGATGGTGGCCCCGGCGTGTCAGAGAAGCATTGGAAATTAAAAAACGACCAGATAATATGAACGCGGACGGCGGGCTACAACTTGACCAAATATGGTCATGCTTGATCAGGAAAACGCGGGACGCAGGCCCCCATCGGACCGGCCACGCTGGCGGCGGTAGTTTGAGTGACGTCACTCCCGACGGCTAGCGCGTTCTTCGGGAGCTATATATAGACGGCAGCAGTTCCTGCCGTGACAGTACTCTGAAGAAGGCCACAAAATGATGGCCGAAACGTCAGGTTTCAACAAATTGACGCGGTTCAACCCGGACAACCAAGATTACATTGACAACGACCGCGGAAGTCTGCGCACCCACACAAGTAACCCATGTTCACAAAAAAGTATGTACAAGTTATCTGCCCCATTGAAAATGTGTCCATATGAGCTCCCCAAATCACACCCTCCTCTGAAAATGTGTTAACCAACAGTACTACCACTGCCCCTGCCCTGCCTACTACCCTTCCCCCCCCCCCCATTTTACACACACAATGTTTGCATTTCTGAATCTTGCTCAAGCATCATTTCCTTCATCTCCCTCCCTTCCAATCCCAATTAATCTCAATACCCTAAGTTATGGTTCTCTCCAACATTCTATAAAACACACCAAATTTCAGTCATACTGTCTTGGACTTTATAGGGTTCTCCCACACTCTCCAGAGTTGATAACCTTCCCTGTCACTGCAGTGAGTGAGTACCCAGATTAATGCCCATCTCTAGCATTTCCTACTTCAATCCCATTTTCTATTTCCCCAATGCCTTTCCATCCTATTCCACAACTTTCCTCTATTACATATTCACACTCTTTCCTCAAATCAATCCTACACTTCAACAATCATAGCTCCCTGGAAAACAAAAGCATAAGAAAATTATTTATATCTTTCTTTAGTTCATAGGATTCTTGTTTACCAAAAAAATTAAAACGTCAAGCTAGGTGCTTCATTCCCTTATACAATTATAACTTCACTTGAAGTATTGTGTATTTGTGTTGTATTTTGTATCTTCTCAGCCTTCCTAATTACAAATTTGGTAAACAATAGGTTTAATATTCCAAACCTCATTTAATAGTTAGAAAGGAGGTGATACAACAAAGTTACAGTCTGGTTCTGATTTTATTTTACCTACGTGTAATATTAGGTGAATCTTGTCAAATTCTATGGAATAAAAATGTGTGACAAGCATACCAAAGGGTACCAAACATATGGCCAGATGAATCGGGCAGCTGGCTGGGGAAGACAACACAACACCCTACATATATTTTATATATTAAAGTAAATTGTGCTCAAAACATTTAATACGGGTTATTTGTACATCAAAAAAATCACTAGTTCTCAAATGGTGACAAGTGAGGTAAGTATTAAAAGAAAAAATGGAAGAAGATACTGGGGAAACAGGCAGTTAGGTAGTTTAATTGGTTAAGTGACAGACAGTGGCCGGGGTTCAATCCCTTATAAAGCTGAAGTTATTTTTTCAAAGTAGAGAATCCCTTAACAGCTCAGTAGGTCCACTTAGCCAGTAAAGATCAATTTGAAGAGATGAAGGCAATATTCATCCAAATATTACTTGGGTTAGATGATCAGAACCACTTATTATAACAGTGAATCTGTCATTCACATAAAAAAATTTAAAAATCTTTGATGCAGCTGCTTTTTATTGGATTAAAAGAGGGAGGGGTCCACTAGCATAGCACTTTTTCTTTCAAATGAAATCTTGAATATCCACTAGTTCAGCATTTCTCAACCTTTTACAACCAGAGGACCAGTAAATCGACAAAAACAATGCTGCAAACCACTAACTTACGTGTGCCTAATTTTTTTCTATGTGTATATTATTAAAATCTTGGACATGCTGTACTGTACTATTAAATCACAATAACCAAAAACATGGTTACTTTCCTATGGAAAAACAGTTAAGAAGCTGGAAGTGAACTATATAATATTATATATTGACCAGATTCTTGATATTTAATAACCAAACGCGTAATAACATTACAGCAGGCTACATACTACACTATACTTCTGACCTACATGCGCAAAATAAAAGAAACAAGACCTGGCAACTTTTATTGTTGTTTACTTCACCACTCTTATATTACCAAGTCTACCACATATTGCACATATCACACCTACTACAAGACCCTCAGAAAGCAATCATTTACATAATCTTTGAGCGAAACGTATTTAGTGAATAGACTACTGTAGGAACAATGCTGTCCTATCCTCAATTTTGAAAATGTCAGATTTTTGCCTGGCAGGTGAAATAATCATAGCTTTTAAATGGTTATACTTATAGCTTATACTTGCTTATAGCCTAATATGCAATGAGTATGTTATCTAAGTTTTCAATTATCTGCCTGTGGACCCTTTTTACCATCGTTGTGGAGAAACCCTACTCTAGATTATGTGAACAAACAAATTACAACTGCCTGACTAGAGATTTATTACATGGACATGTCTTTAACAAATTTACAGCAGTTGGCTTTTTAAGAGAAGTGTGGAACATGGAGGCACACAGCAAGAAAAAGTTGTAGGACATTTAGTCAATATGACTCATCCTTCACCTTAGCACTTCATTGATCACTTATCTGTGGAATCAGGACTGCTATGATGCCGTCACATGAAGATGCTGCACAAAGTATTAGCTCATGCATTTAAAGCTGCTACATAATTCTAAACATACAAGCATGTCTGTAAAGGTATGGTAAAGAGGAATTACCAAAAAGGAAGGAAGAGTCATTTTGAAATTATATAAGAATAGGGACTGCAATCCAGCAATGTGGGACTCCGCAATCTTGCAGAATGCCACATCAATTGGCAGTTTGGCAGATTCTTCACAAAATTAAGCAGATCCGAAATCCGTAAAATGGGGTGAAAATGTATTTCTGTCTGTGTGACCTCAGCTCCCATTATCACTTTCCGGCCCAACTTGGACTCTACCGGTTGTTCTGCATCATTTGCCTGTACCCTTGAAGTATGATTCATCGCAATTAATGTGTCTTTCTAACATCGTTCGTGATTTATAAGTAAATAGATTACAAGAACTCCCAATTGTTTTTGTTGTAGGCAACACTATAATTTGAATTAAGTCCTCCTATTGGAAAATTAGCTCCCAGATCATACACACAAAAAATAATAAAATTGGAATTGTCTCTGAGAAGGAAGTAAAAATGATAAAAAAAAGTTTAAAAATATTGACAGCTATTTCAAAAAGGAAAGAATCTACAGAATAAATGGTTTTCAGAATGCTTTGAAAAATGTTTTTACAATAATTTGTTTCTGCACTTCATCACATTTGAGATACCTGTTTTTAAAAAGTGAATTTCAACTTTCTAACTCTGCTAATACTATAAGAGTTATAGTCTCAAATTTTTCAAATGCCATAAAAGTTGACATGATTGTTCAGTTTGAATATCTCAAGAACCATAATAAAGATTTTCGTTGAGTTCTGATGAGTGGATGTCCCAAAAAACTGCCAATATTTAAAGATTAATGTTCACCACAAGGAAACACATTTTAATCTTGACTTTGTTTAGAATGCTGAGTTCGTGTAGTTTAGCCAAAGAATGGCTGACAATTTTTCATCTTGATCTCTAAACTGATGTTATTGGCTTAAGATCTGATTAAACAAGGGTCATGACAAAAGTTTGTGAACTTCTGTCTTAGTACAGGCAACTGTGCTTTTTCACACAGTACATAATTAGCAGTTGATGTATTATACACAAAACCTACTGAAAGAAAGGTCAAACACATAAAAACAACTACTGTATGACTGACTCGGGCATAGATAACGAAGAGCTGGACGGGACAATCGAAGTACAAAGTGTGACTTAAAACTGGATCATCCACCTACTGAAGTGGTTCCCACATATAATGATCTCAAAAAAGTGCAGGAAGTTGTTAATTACTTTATTTATTTTTATTTCTACCAAACTAATGAGCGAGGAGGCAGAAATGGTATTATAGGCCGCTGGTTATATGTGTAATTCTTTCCAGATTCTTAGCAGATAAACTATTTTTAAAACTGGTGTGGTATGTAATGTTATCTCAATACTTCCCATATCTGATTATTTACATAATAACTAGAATTAGATTTAAAACAAAAGTGCAAAGTATATTTAAGGTAGGCTAGAAATTTTTAAATTAATGTTATTTTTCTAGCTGAAATATTGTTAACTGTTGATTTCTATTATTTAACATTCAAGTTCATGTATTAATTCAATAAATAGACATTTATTATTAAATTTGATAACACTTTAAGAAATCATGCTGGATCCTATGGGACTGACCAATCCCGCAATCTGCTAATGCGCGATTGGAAACAATATGGGATTGCAATCTGTATATAGGAGGGCCATTTTGCAGAAAGAGATATTAAGTTGGTTAATGCCTTTAGAGACCTCGCCTGAGCATCAGGTAGGAAGGGTATTGAGTACATTATTGATAGAGAAACTAGTGAATAATTCTGAACATGAATCAACTTAGTCTTGTCCAAATTTCAATAAATTTGTGATTATTTTGTGAATTTGTGAAAAGCTGTTGAAAATGTGTAAACAAAGTAAAAATGAGAAGAAAAAAACATATTTCAGAGTGATCATTGAGTTTATTATCTGGTTCTGATTGTTTTTTAGATCCAAAGACTTTTTATGTGCTATCATATGTTCATTCTAAACGATAAATTTGCAATGCTGCAGAATTTTGGCCATCACTCATTTCTTTGAAAGGTTGCATGTTGGAGGTTGCAATTCCTGATGAAGCAAGTGCAAGTGCCATTTCATTCTGCAAGCGAATCGTTACCAAAATCGATGAGATCAAAAAAGCTTTTCCAGTTCCACCAGGAGCGCTCGAGAAGAAAATCCCTCTAGGTCCATCCTTCGAAACTTTAATGAGTATATTTTTGTTGATGATTCAACAGTGAAACATTCATTAGAACTGATTCTCTCCGTGAATCACAATCATATTGTCCTTCACGTTTCAACTCTTGATTAAATTGAGTCATGGATCGGACGATGTGGCACTGTTATACATAATTTTCCCAAATCACTCCAGGCAAATGCCGGGATGCTTCCTTAAAAAAAAGGCCATGGCCGAATTCCTTCCCATTCCTTGCCCCCATCCTTTCCCGTCTCTAAAGACCTCACTGTTGAGAGACGTAAAGCAGTTAAAAAAAAAATATATATATACATAATTGAGATAATACCTTATTTGATATTATCAAGCACATGTCCTCAATTAATATCAGTGGAAAAGAACTAAAACAATTACATTTGTTGGAAAATCGCAAAACAACAAAAAAAATAAAAATGAAGGTAATTCTATTTTTATTTAGGCTGCAATATGTTTTCCCTCCCCCACCCCCCCTTTCCAGTGCTTGTTTTTTTCCCCCAAATAGAAAACACTTAATTGAGTTATTTCCATCCAGGAGCATAAGGAACAAAACAAAAAATAATTATGAATATCCATCATTTGAATCATAAGTTATGGTCTTGAATTCGAACAAGAATCCAATAGAAAAAACACTTTTAGTTCTTCCCGAATTTTCAATTTTCCAGGCAGCATTTCCAACTTTTCTTTCCTAAAAACTTCATTCAGACTATTACAAACATTAAAAAAAAATAGACAAATTGGTTCATAGAAAAAAGTACTTCATTTTCTAGAATTTTCCAGGCAACTTTCCCATTTTTTCTCCAAAAACCTTATCCAGACTACTACAAACATTTTTTTTAAAATAGCAAAATTGGACCTAGAAAAAAGTACTTTCAGTTTTCCCAAATTTTCCAGACAACTTTTCCATTTTTCTTTCTCTAAAAATCTTTTTCAGGCTATTACAAACATTTAAAAAAAACAAATAGTCAAATCAGTCCATAGAAAAAACTACTTCATTTTCCAGGCAACTTTCCCATTCTTTCTCTAAAAACCTTATTCAGACCACAGCAAACATTTTTTTTAAAATAGCCAAATCGGACAATAGAAAAATAAACTTCCTGGGCAACTTTTCCAATGTTTCTCTCTCTAAAACCATTATCAAGACTACCAAAAACATTTTAAAAAATGAATTAGCCAGATTAGTCCAGCCGTTCTCAAGTGATGCTCCCACCAACGAACAGTGGATAAAAATATAGTTTCAGTTTTTATCGAATTTTCCATATTTATGGCCAACTTTTCTTCTCTAAAAACCTTATTCGGACTACCACAATCATTTTAAAAACAAGAATTAGCCAAATCGGCCCAGCCGTTCTCAAGTAATGCGCTTACAAACAAACAGCATTTCATTTTTTTTTATATACATAAATTATTCTAGAAGACAGGAAAGAGCTGCTAACTGGCAGGAGTGAGTGCTGCACACGGACCATTACAAATTATGAAATTTATTGAGATTTAATCCAAGATACACACCATCATGGTATGTTCATCAGTTTTTGTGAGCAGAGGCTTTTAACTCCAAAATTTATGATTTTGGCCACTTTTATCAGGAACTGTGTACCTTATTAAATGAACGGGTTTCTAGGTGATAAAGCCCTTGACCTGCTGTAACGGGACTAGATTGGCATTAGTGGGGATATGTGAAGTAAATGAAAAGTTTTAAGGGAAAGAGGAGTTAATCAGGAGGTATTAATGAGAATGAAGAGAGATGATTAAGAAGAGAAATATGTCCTGCCAGTTTGAGAGAATTATGAGTATTTAAAGGAGGATTGAGAAAATAAATAACTATGCATTAATGTAAGATGGATTTGAAGAGTCATGATGGGAGCTAGTTTAATACAATTTTTGGAGAAGACAGGTCCTCGTCCTGTGGGTGACAGAGAGAAAGGTAGTGTGTTGATTTTCGATTTTCGGGGCCACTTGGCATTTTTGCTTCCGACAGTGAATTATTAACATCAGTGTTGGTCTTGGAGGAGTGCTGATCATTATTATGGGTTTAATATTGGCATTTTAAGTGATTTTATCAGAGTATGTCGTTGCAAGGCAAAGGAGAATGGTAAATTATAAGATGCTGTAAGCATGTATAAGTGTTGGAGTGTGTTTTGTGAAGTAGAAAAGGTATACGCTGAGTTAGCTGTATTGTGTGAATGTGACCATTGCTAGTTAGAACTTGTAATCCAACTTAGTAATCAGTTGGTCTGCTGGCAAGAACTTTTTTGGTTGATTAAAGAGGAACTTGTGAATGCAACATTAGTGTCTTTATTCAGTGTAAAGTTAAGCATTCATAAATTTCCTATTTGACATTGAGATTACAAATAGTCATCTGTTTAAACACAGTTCTAAATCTCCAAGTGGCAGGACTGCTAAAAATCAAGCAACTTTGTATAGATTAAAGTATTATGCCATGAGTTAACAGCCATGATGGTCGTAGTTAGTGGAAAAGGTCTTTGTTGTTATGAACAGTGCATAAAACAATAATCAAAGAAACAAACATTCCTGCTACACTATCACTGTGTTTTTTGTGTTGTTTTTTTATCATTTGTCAGTTTCTGTAATGCTTGCAAAGGCTGACAAAAACTTCAAATTTTACAGTTTTTCCATATATGTAATCAGGAATCACAGTGGAGCTGTCAACCACAAACTATTCGTACAACAGCAACTGACCTTTGGTACTCTGTTGCAGAATATGCATGCAAGTTCGGTACTGCACATCTCACACCAACCCTAAACAACACATGTAAGCTGGTGACAGGACACCTAAAGCACACCTCAGTTGAAAAACTTTATCAGCTTTCAGGAACTGTCTCACCTAGTATCTGAAGAGAAATGACTGCAAACAAGGAGAAGAGAAAAGAAGAATGAGAAAGCGCTCATCTACTGCAAGGGCATGCACCACCAGCCAGGAAAAGCTACCTGAGAACATTGCAAAATTAACTGGGTCACCTGAAAACAGTACAGTTGTGTGAAACTAAAATCCCAATCAATAACTCTGGACCACTGACAGTAGCGCAGAACTTGCCACCAGGTCATGCAGAGATTTGGATTGTCTGGAGGTCCTTGAATCGATTGCAGACAGGAAAGGGCATGTCCAAGGCAAATCTGGCAAAATGGGGTTATATTGATGCTACCAACACTCAAGTACCCATGTGCCCAACAATCTGTAACCAAGACGATCTGTTTTGAGAAACACCAAATGCAATTGATGTTCAAGCTACTGTGTGAAATGGATTTAAAATAGTTAACTTGTACAGTTTTTGGCTATGTATTTGATGTTTGTGAATCGTTGAGAATTATAAAACTCATGAACCATGTAACTTATTAGCTATAACCAAGTGTAGTTATGAGATCTCGTCACGAATAAATATTTGACTCGGTTTCAAACGTTAACTCGCAAAGAGTGCTTTAAACAGCCACCAAGCTATTAATTTACCCTGCAATAGCTAACAGGTCAACCATAAAAGAAAGCAAGTCACTGTTGTTACAAATTTGAAATATATTCTGAAAGTTTGACGAAGTTACCACTGGTATCATATTACACTTGTTGAAAACATTAATAGACAGTATCGAACTTTGAAATTAAATGTGAAGATGCAGGTTATCCTCCAAAGCACAACACTAATTAAAAGCATACATTCCTGCAATCATACTTAGATGTGCACCCCAAAGTTAAGAGTGGGCTTGATGATAGTTCTGTACACTGCTACTATTGACTTTTAAACTATTTTTTAAAAGTTCTTTCAGTTTACAAGTTACGCTATTTTTATTCAGATTTTCTCAAAAATTTTATATTTTAATTTATTTGGTATCTTTATAGCCATGTCAAATCCTCGTAAGTTTGCTTTTTAGGAGTTAAAAATTTATAAGAGTCATGTGTGGCAACATCAAACTTCAATACTAAAATTCTGTTTTTGTCCCTTTAAATCTGGAAACAGTGCTAAACTGTTATTATTAAGTGAATTTTTCTCTTTCATTTAAGCCTACTTTTATCTCCCGAGATGTTTTATTTACAAAATTCAAATTCTTGAAATATCTAATTAAATATAATTTTAACAGCATACAATACAAAACAAACCTTATAATGATCGTCGTTTTATGCTTTCTTAGTGGAAATGAATGCAACAAAATTCAGTATGTCTATTTAAAAAAAATTAAAAAAGGCTTATCTGAACCTTATATCCTTTACACAAATGGTTTAGATTCAATTTAAAAAGTGCTTTGCTGTTAAGAAAATGTATAGTAAAGAACTATTGTAGCCAACTATACAAGATTGGCCCCTTTCTAAATGGTTTTGGCAAGATAATGGATATTTAACAAGCTTATGTTCCGAGCTGAAAAGTGCTTTACTAACACATTGATTATAGAAGTTATTCGCTATATGAATTACTAGCAGTTACCCGCGACTTCGTCCACGTGGAAGAGTGTTGTAATATAAGATTTTCTTGAGAGGTCTGGTCGCTAAGTGTTTAGGCCCTCCAACTGCTGATGGAAAAGTCCCCAGCTTGAATCCAAGTCTCGGAAAGGATTTTCATAGGTCCTTAGCTCGACCTTCACCTCTGGCACAGTTTGTTGTGTGATGAGAAGTACGCCAGAATGCTCACGTGGTTCTGATTCCATGTTAAACTGTAAGTCCTATATGCCCAGTAGGATTACTGGGTTAGGTTAAGCGGCTACGAAAGGGGCTGATTGCATAGATGTAAAGAAGCCTTGTCACCAGGTCAATACGACCATACAATTTATTTTAGAGCTATTTTTATTGGTAATAATAGTAATAAATATTGCAATAAAATAACAAAATTTATTTATGTTCCAAACAACTTCATCGAACTTTTAAAACTATAAAAATATTCTGTATGTTAGGATTATTTTCAGTTTAATACATCGGTATATACGATATTGTAGGACTTGTTATTTTCTGAAAAACAATGTAAATTTTTTGTACTCGATACCCGCGAGCAGGCAACATATAATTGACAATGGGAAAAGCAGGGAGTATCCAAGTGTATTTCCACCACTTCTAACGTTTGACCCTGTGATTTATTACTGTCATTGAAAATCCAATTTTTAATGGGAACTGTAATCTTTCAAATCGAAAGGGAATATTACTGGGAATAATTGATATACGCGGAATTATAATGGCTTCCCCTTTAGATGCACCGGTAAGAATTGTCGCCTTCATAATGTTTCTTCCTAATTCTGTGATGCGTAATCTTGTGCCATTGCATAATCTTGGGGGGTTGAGATTACGCATCAGGATAACTGGAGCGCCAACCTTAAGCTCGAGTTTGTGGGATGGCACCCTAGATAACTCGAAGGAGTTTAAAAACTCGATGGGGGTAGTTAGCAGCATCGTCAGTTGACATTACTGTATCGATGGAAGAGTATGTTGTCACTTCCCCGACTACTTCCTCTAATATTTTTATTTTAGCTCCAGAATCATTTTTCGGGGCAAGTATTAATTAATAGAAACTCAAAACGTCAAAATATTAGGAATACATTGATGTAATCGACTAAACATCAAAAAAAAAAAAATATCACTAACATTCAAAGAGCAAAAAATTCATAAGTAGCCCAAAAACATTCATTTGCGTTAAAAAAAATTGCGAAACTAAAAATGAATATTTTGATTTGCTCTGAATATCTGAAAATTACTGATTTTTGTTTTAAAAGTGAACTTAATTTACTCTTTGAATATTGATTTTGTTTTGAGGATATATGGGTTCCACCAATTAATTCTGCTTTAAAACAGATATTTACGTATTATAGTAGTAATTGATTCTTTTATTCATAATGATCAGTGTTAATGTTGATTTCTCTATATTGTAGCACGCAGGATTGTGGCGTACTACAAATATGTAAATATTTGTATTTAATTATTTTTATATTCAGATTATGTTAATATTTATGAATATTTAGTAATTTAATTATCCGATCCACGTAATGGATATCCCAGGCTGCCTTAATTTCTTAACAATTTATCTGAATAAAGAGTTTGCTACTTCTAGGAGCAGAAGGGATTTTGAAGCTGGAAACGGTATTTCTGCTGATAGCATGGGCTGCTGCAAGCCATTGTTCGCTCGGCTACAGCGGGTAGGAACAGCTAACCGTCAAGGTCAATGCATTGACCCTGCGCAAGGATACTTGAACAGCACAAGGGGTGAAAGACACACGAAGGCCAGAGCGAATGGGGTGACTTCGAGCCCCACGTGGTTTTGGGAAGAAGTTAGACATCCAATGCCGTATCATATACGGGGCCTACAAATGTTAATTCATGGCTTCCTTTTTCATGTAATGAAACTTCGGGAAGGAGTTTTCGGAAGAGAAGGAAAAGCGGCCATATGGGCATTCTGTGGTCAGCAGTCACCGTGTCCAGACGTGATAGCACAGAGTAGCACTATGCTGGAGGGTTCTGGCTTTGACCACAGGCTGGTCGATTGATGCTGTCCATACACTGATGGTACAACTTACTGGTCTATGCTGCACGCTGCCTCTGCTGATGCTGGTGATTTTGGTAATGTTCCATCGCCCATCATTGTTTCATGGTTTGGAAAGGCTTTGAAGGATCCGTAATCGACCCATGAGACAGGATCTCTGCTCAATTCCATTTTAAAAGCTAGCTGGCAAATAACCTCATGAACTTTAAAGCTCCTTGTAAATTCAGTTGAGCGTTAATATTGTTCATCTTTTTAATTCAAAAGGCGCCCAAGGGACTTTATCCACTATACATATAACATTTAATTGTTGGCTTGTGGCCACGATGTTATCGTGTATTTAATTTTATAAATGAAATATTTAACATTCAGTTTATGTTTGCTATCTTCAGGCAGATTGTAAAGCCAGATAGTGCTTTTGCTTGCAGATAGACATAATGTCTAACATAACGTTAAATGTATCCGGCTATGTACAAGCCATAGGAAAATAATAAATTCAGCTTTGTATATGTTTCATCAACAGCAATCAGGATCCTTGCTACCTAAATAATCATTTCTTATTAAAATCAATAACCAAGTTAATATTAAAACATACAACAGTAAAGTAATGGCTCCCCCCGTTACAATATGTGGAAACAATTGACTGCCTTTAGACCAGCTTACTATAGTTCGTTCGTTTCGATCCATTAATTCTGCTCTAAAATATAAATTTCAATGTTATAGTAGTAATTGATTCTTCCTTCTTAATCGTTTTCCCAATCTGCCCAAACAGAATTGCGTGTCTACCCGCAAATTACCACTCTGCTTGTCTGACACTCCACCATCTGAATAAAACATTTATAAATTTCAAAAATTTACTTCCGGCAATGCTGCGCGTTCTGCTAAATCATCCAAGCTTATTATAGAACTTCTGATACAATAACAGTATGAAGCGGTACATGATGTCACTAAAATGGTGCTCGTGAAAGAAGCTTAAATAACTAATAATGTTTCTCATTCTGGCCCAGGGTGCATTTCAACCAAGTCACAAACTCCGCTAATATTACCGCTAGAAAATCAAAGCTTTTATCACTCACGCATTAATACATTCACTATAATGCATGTTAGTGACGTGATGAATCGCAAAATAAACCTGACACATTATTTCAGATCGCGATACTAAATTAACCCAAATAATGACCCTGGTAATGTGGCGCTTGGAGAAGTGTAATAAATTAAATACTGACTACATATGAAACATTCAGCCGCATGAATTATGTTGTCAACATCTTGACAATTATTGCAGTAACGTAATTAAAAAATTTATACTATAATGCTTGTAACTTACAGTGTACAACGGAAAGTCCGTAATTCTCTACAACTCTAAGACAACTTTCATTAATATTGCTGGTCAAATTTACATCGCGATAAAGTATATAATGAAATTAATTGTGATAGTAATTTATGCTACACAATTTAGGAATCTTGATATAGAAAATTCTGTTACTACTCGAAATGCAGTTCCAATGCATTTAATGTGTTGAGGTGTGTTTGTATAGTTTGATTTTGTAGCGGCGATATTTAGCAAAGATAGTGGGTAGGTTGAAATGCTGCCTGGACCAGAATGTTTTTGTTACAGCATAAGGAATTTAGTTATTATTAGTAATCAATAAGCAGCTTTCATAAGCCCCGTGTAAATGAGGTGTATTCTGTTGAAACAATAAGTTTTTATATAAATATTGTTCCTGACCTCACTTCACCAGAAGATGGCACCAACGATTGAGAGCGCTGAAATATTGTGTAATTAAAACACTCCTATAACCCGGCAGGTCACCCAAGAACAATATTTATATTCTCAACGCCGGGAAAGATTACATAGCAAGTTTTTACATTAGCCCTTTGAATACATTCGTTTTAAGTATAGGATTCGATAGATATTTGCAGAATATTGAACAGTAAGTAAAAAGCACAGTTTCGTGATTCATAGTCTCTACTATTTGTAGAAAATTTTGAACAAAACATAAAAAGAGTTAAGTTTTAAATCTTGGCAAAAATTATTTGTAACTAGCAGTTACCCGCGACTTCGTCCGCGTGGAAGAGTGTTGTAATATAAGATTTTCTTGAGAGGTCTGGTCGCTCAGTGTTTAGGCCCTCCAACTGCTGATGGAAAAGTCCCCAGCTTGAATCCAAGTCTCGGAAAGGATTTTCATAGGTCCTTAGCTCGACCTTCACCTCTGGCACAGTTTGTTGTGTGATGTGAAGTACGCCAGAATGCTCACGTGGTTCTGATTCCATGTTGAACTGTAAGTCCTATATGCCCAGTAGGATTACTGGGTTAGGTTAAGCGGCTACGAAAGGGGCTGATTGCATAGATGTAAAGAAGCCTTGTCACCAGGTCAATACGACCATACAATTTATTTTAGAGCTATTTTTATTGGTAATAATAGTAATAAATATTGCAATAAAATAACAAAATTTATTTATGTTCCAAACAACTTCATCGAACTTTTAAAACTATAAAAATATTCTGTATGTTAGGAGTATTTTCAGATTAATACATCGGTATATACGATATTGTAAGACTTGTTATTTTCTGAAAAACAATGTAAATTTTTTGTACTCGATACCCGCGAGCAGGCAACATATAATTGACAATGGGAAAAGCAGGGAGTATCCAAGTGTATTTCCACCACTTCTAACGTTTGACCCTGTGATTTATTACTGTCATTGAAAATCCAATTTTTAATGGTAACTGTAATCTTTCAAATCGAAAGGGAATATTACTGGGAATAATTTATATACGCGGAATTATAATGGCTTCCCCTTTAGATGCACCGGTAAGAATTGTCGCCTTCATAATGTTTCTTCCTAATTCTGTGATGCGTAATCTGGTGCCATTGCAATACCTTGAGGGGAGGGGGGGGGTCGAGATTACGCATCAGGAGAACTCGAGTGCCCGTGGGACGATAGCCCAGATATTTAAAGGAGTTTGAAAACTTGACGGGTTAGGTAGCAGCATCGTCAGTTAACATTACTGTATCGATGGAAGAGTGTGTTGTCACTTCCCCGACTATTTCCTCTAATATTTTTTTTTTGCTCCAGAATCATTTTTCGGGGTAAGTATTGTCCTCTCACATAACCAGTTTTCGTCATTGATAATATTTAGTTGAATGCTCGGGAAAACATTAGTAATGAGGTCGCGTTTGTTCAGGTGTTTCAGCAACTCGTTGCAATGCCAAATATGTGGCATATTGTTATTACAGTCTTTTTGTTTGCTTCGATGGTTCAGAAGCTTTTGAGATCGATTGCCAATCCGCTTGCTCTTAGTACCGAGCTCGCGATTTTCCCGGTGTGATCTTCCAGACAACCAAGTGTTCATTTTGGTGTTGTCCGCCGAACTTGTGACTGCTCCGGCAATTCAGCATCTCCAGAAGCCGCAATACGTGTTAAGTGCTCAACCCTGTACAGCTTTGCTAGAGGATTTGTTCCTGGGTTTTGGCTTTTTTCACAGCCATAGTTTTCTTACATTTCATTGAAAGATTTGAATTTCGTTTACGCGGCATCTCTTAAAATTACTAATTTCAAGACTTGCGAATAAAAATTAATATAGTTTTAATTAATGGAAGCAACTAAACATCCAAAAAATTTACTAACATTCAAAGAGCAAATAAATACCTAAGTGGCCCAAGGACGATGATCTCGTTAAAAAATTGCGAAACTTAAAATGTATATTTTGATTTGCGCTGAATATCTGAAAATTACTAACCTTTTTTTTTTTTTTTTTTCCTTTAAAAAAAAAAAAAAAGTGTGAACTTAATTTGCTCTCTGAATATTCATTTTGTTTTGAAGATATGTGGGTTCCATCAATTAATTCTGTTTTAAATCATAAATTTAGGTATTATAGTAATAATTGATTCTTTTGTTCATAATGTTCAGTGTTAATGTTCATTTCTCTATCTGTGAAAACAGTTGACTGCATTTAGATCAGTATACTATAGTTTGTTTGTTTCGATCCATTAATTCTTCTCTGAAATATAAATTACAATGTTAAAGTAGCAATAGATTCTTTATTCACAATAGGTTTCTGAATCTGCAAACAGAATTGAATGTCTACCGGCAAATCACCACTCTGCTTGTCTGACTCTCCACTATCTGAATAAAACATTTATAAATTTAAAAAATTTACTTCCAGCAATGCCGTGTGTTCTGCTAAATCATCCAAGCTTATTATATATCTTTTGATACAATATCATTATAAAGCGATACATGACGTCACTAAAATGGTGCTCGTGAAAGAAGCTTAAATAATTAATAATGTTTCAGTTCTCATTTTGGTCCAGGCTGCATTTCAACAAAGTGACAAACTCCGCTAATAATATCGCTAGAAAATCAAAGCTTCTATCACTCGTGCATTAATACATTAGTAACGTGAATTATTATTTCAGATCGTAGGAAAATAAATACTGAATACATATAAAACTACATTCATTATTGCAGTTACGTAATTAAAAAATTATACTAAAATGCTTGTAAATTACAGTGTATAACGGAAAGTTCATAATTCTCTACAACTCTAAGACAATTTTTGTTAATATTGCTGGTCTACATCGCGATAAAGTGACTGTTACTGCTCGTGATTTAGTAAGGCGTATAATGAAATTAATTGTGATAGTAATTTATGCTACACTAATTAGGAATCTTGATATAGAAAATTCTGTTATATTCGAAATCCAGTTCCAATGCATTTAATGTGTTGAGGTGTGTTCATAACGTTTGATTTTGTAGCGGCAATATTAGCAGAGATAGTGGTTAGGTTGAAATGCTTCCTGGACCAGAATGTTTTTGTTACAGTATAAGCAGAAGTCATTTAGTTATTATTAGTAATAAATAAGCAGCTTTCATAAGCTCCGTGTAAATGAGGTGTATCGCGTTGTAAACGACTTGCAATATTGCTTCATGAAACATTAAGTCTCTACGTTAGGCCATTGAATACATTCGTTTTAAGTGAAGGATTCACGGGAGTAGTTTACGTGGCGATACATAACATCACAACGTGACATAGTGCTTATGAGATTTGCTTAAATAACTGATAACTAAATTTCTCATGGCATTGGCTGTGACAAAAAGATTCAGTTTTCATTATGGTCCAGGCTGAATATCAATGTAACCACAATCTCCGCTAATATTGGCGCTACAAATTCAAAACCTCAACCACACGTGCATTGAAATAATTATTTTATCCTAAGTTAGCATCGTCGTGTATCGCGATTTAAAATTTTAATAAAACTGCTTACAGTGATAGTTCATGCCATCGGCTTTTTTATGTAGATTAGTAATATATGGTAGTTCCCAATGATAAAAGGACAAAATATTGAATTTTTAAACTTTTGTCTGTCTGTCCATACACATGCAAAAACTATTGAACAAATTTCAACAAAACTTTACATAGTGATATTTTATGTTATCAGTTAACTTACAGAATATCTTTTATCTCAATTAGTATTATATTAAATCCATGCTAAAGGGGCCAAAACCATAAACTTTAATTTTTGTAAATATGAGAATGAATCAAGCAAAAACAAAGTAAGTTAAACTGTACATAGTGATGTTTTGTTATGACACTGACAAGCAGAGAAATAAAAATAAAAAAGCATCCATTAATTTATTTGTGTCTATCAATTTAATATTGCCCTCTCGTGGTCGAAATAATTACCTCAATTGAATTTCAAGAAGTCCAATGCATCACCACTAGTACTGGCATAGATGTGGGCACAGTCACGCATAACAATTTAGGGTCTATGTACCTTTTTAGATTATCAGTATTCTGTTTACAATTTCTACCAATTTTAATTGTTGATACTGGATCAGTACATTGTTTGTACACATCTATACTAATATTATAAATGCGAAAGTAACTGTCTGTCTGTCTGTTTGTTACATTTCTTGGGCTAAATGGCTACCCCAACGTGATGAAATTTGACAAGGAGATGCTATTTGACATTAGGATGGACATGGGATTCCATAGAATATTCTGTATAGATAAGAACCTATTGTCATTAAATTATGAAAACTATCTGAACTGTGAAAGACAAACGCATAATATCTATATGTTCTTGTGATGCGTAGCATTAGAGAGCAATGGCAGTGTAGTGCAGTGGTAACATGCTTAAGAAACTCCCGTGTGGCTTCAGGTTCAAACCCCACTGGGAGTTTTTCATAGTTTGAGCCAAGCCTAGGATTTTGTAGTAAGGATACCATGTTCTGGCAAATCTTTGGCAATAGAATAGTGCCTTAAGCGTTTACTTTATTCAGGGTATACTGGTTCCTCAGGCAGTTTTTGTGTAGTCTAAACTAATAACATTATATATGTGAAAGTAAGTTTCCTTTTTTTTATGTTTTGATGACTATATGTGTATACCGATATACTTTGTATCATTAGGAATGAAATAGGATACTTTTTTCCGATATGAATAAATGAGACAGGTTCGATGGTAGAATGGTATATCGATAGCGTTCCCGTCATATTATGCCGACATATCTTAGGTAACTTTCAGCTTTGTGTATCCAATTCTAGCAAGCAAATTCTGAATCAACGCATACAAAGTCGCGGGTAACAGCTAGTTATTAATAAAGTAATGATGAAAAATCAAGACATATCTAAAATTGGAATCAATTTAATACATGTCTTATTGTTCGTCATTTCTGTAATTCTGATGTGCTGCAAACTCCACGGATTCCACATTTTTAAAATTGTAATGATGATTGCCTGGTAGTAGGTACCCTAATGAGAGTCTATTATAAATTAACATATTTAAATGAAATGACAAGACCATACGAAAAGCTTTTTAAATCTATCTTCTAAACATAACAATGAAAACATTGCCCTTCTGCTCCGTATCATATTATATGGAACTATGGCAGAAGCAGATAGACTCTGAAAAGTGGTATATTTCATTGCACAGTGAGCGTGCGGACTACAATGTACAGAGTAGTTCGGTTTTAGTACTGCGTTTAAGATAGCAATAAAGTTATGTTTTCAGTTCCATCCATAAAAAGAAAAATTGTGAATTTTTTTTTTTTTTTTTTTTTGTACAGTATACAGTGATCACCATTTGGTTTGGGACCTACAAGTTTAATGTGTTGTTTAAATCAAAACAACTCTCGGACCATAACTGGCTTTGTATGCTTTCTTCAGCGAAATTTAATGTACCTTGAGTTGTGAACTAAGATTTAAGGATTTTTTTATAGCAACATGATTTCATGGAATTCAGGTAATTATTGGTTCAACATTTCTACTAATATGTTTAATACAACATAAAATAAATAATGCATGTGTATTTATCTAGTGAATTTTACTGTGCATTGCTGAAGGCTATTCCTTAATGTTAGCTAGTGTTATAGTAAATATTAAGCACTAAGTAATACCCATACACTGAAAGAGATAAAAAAATCTTACTTTATTTGTGAGCTCATTGACATCTGAAAATGATGTTATATAGGAATGAGCATGAGTTCCTCTGACAGGAATTCCATAAAGCTTGCCAGCTAAAACATTGCTTGTTCCATCAAAGCCTCCTACAAACATGAAAATACATAAATTAATCCTGGTGCCTCAGTAAATACCCTTAATGTCTAAAATTAACAAAAGAATAAATAAAAGGGATAATACACTAAGTTCTAGGAATTGTAGCTGTGAGCTTTTTGGTGACATATCACATTATTTAAATAGTCAAAAGTAATAATACAAAAGAACTAAGGCTAAAAAAGTGTGGCTTCAGATTAGGTAGGTAGACAGAAGATGTGGCATTTGCTGTAGGCAACTGCAAAAAAAATGAAAGTACAGAGTGCAGCGGCTGATGGGCCTCATTGTCACTGAAAAGCATTTGGTACTCAACATTCAAGCAGGTTTGAAAGAACAAAGAAGTCCACAAAATATAATGTAATAGAATCAAAATGGGAGAAGTCCCGTCACGGCTGTAGCATTTAGATGCTGTTTTCTTCCTTATCTAAGTCATATGCCACTTTTGTATTGATACTACGTATCTTTTTCTGTATTTCCTATGTTGCTCTTATGAAATCCCAGTCAGAATAGCACAATATTATTTAGTTCAAAGTGTGGGGAGAACAATCAGTGTTAACCATATAGTTGGTTTAAATAGTTAACAAACAATGTTAATCAACAGCAAGCATTTTTATAGTAATCAATCAGATATATATGCGAAAGAATCAATGAACAGTTTAATAAAAGAAGATAAAATTATCTTTTGTGAGCCATCATTTGTACGGTCGCAACCTGTAATTCAATCAAAAACTTTGGGACCTTATAATTAGTCTATGTTTTATGAAAGAATGCTTTCTTCTGTACTAGTACATATCGAATGGGCATTCTTGGCAGAGAATTTAACTAATAAAAATCACGTTACAAACTTTTTGCATTTATTTTTCATTAGCTTAATATTTTTGTCATTAGTTTTAACTTCAAAATTTCACAAGTGATTGTTATCTTTTCAAAAAATTTGTTTGTTTACCCACTGTACATTATGTTTTTATCTTGTATGTATGATTTAAGAAGGACACCACAATCTTTGGATTTTACTTTTTCTATAATAGTTGTAGGGACAATAGGTGAAAGTGACATCTTGATGAAAAACTCTGTTAGAAGCCACAGCAGGGATGTTTATTACAATGAAATTCACCACAGCTAGAAACAGACTGACGAGATTCTATCGCTTCACTGCATTATCAGAATATGGTTTCAGGGTGGCAGGAAACCCAAATTGACAATACTCAAATATGAATCACATCGCCAGTGTGAGGAGGGCCTTAGAGTTTACTATAAAATGACATCACACATGAATCCATTATGGTGGGTACAGTTTTGTGACAGACAAAATATATAGGATCTTTTAAATGAACTAATTTGTATGTTTTGTATTTTTATTAATTAAAATTAACATATTTCAATTACTGACAATGATAAGTATCTTATAATGAATTTTTAAACCTTTTCTCTCACATAGCGAAATACCCCATTTATGTTTCTGAATACCTCTGTAAAAACAAAAACTGTTTCTAGCATAATTCCTTATTTCTTGATTAAAAATATCATGTATATGTGATTATACTCTGCAATAACCATTTTACTCTTCCAGAATCAACACATAATTAATGTCTTTAAATTTTTCTTCAGTATTTTATGCTTCAAATTAAGAGACTGATATTGGATATCAACCGAATTACAGGGATTTTTTACTGAACTCATCATGGATCCAAAGTAGCATAATAAATCTTGAAGGTCTATATTAAATAAATTTATTCAATCTGCTCCGTGGGCATTTTTAATTACCTTTCCACTTTTATGATACTAATCCTTAGCGTGGTTCACCCATTCCACATCTTCTATTTTGTTTCTGCAGATTTTGATTCTTCCTTCATTACTAGGCAATTTCATTAATTTTTTTTTATGCTCATCCCATCTTCACAAGAATTAGTTTTCACCCTATTCAAACGACAAAAGTGGGAATTTCAACTTCTTTTGTTGTTTGTTGTAATGTTTTTTTCTATCTTCTCTACTGAATCATTAAGTACTTCTATTCAAAATCTAGGACATTTATTTTTACTATTAGCAAATGTAGGGATCAACAATTTATATACAAATTCCTGCTCTAGTACATAATATTACATAGCTGTAGATATTAAAA
Organism: Vandiemenella viatica; assembly: GCA_031002005.1. Classification (NCBI taxonomy): domain Eukaryota; kingdom Metazoa; phylum Arthropoda; class Insecta; order Orthoptera; family Morabidae; genus Vandiemenella; species Vandiemenella viatica. The sequence continues at coordinate 104,572,895 of JARYHS010013630.1, forward strand.
AATAACAATTATTAAAAATTTCAAAGCAATCTTATCACAATATACTTCTTTTATCTTCAAAGGAAGGTCCCAAGAAAAATTACTGTAATGACAGATTTCCTTTCTTATACTAAGGAACCGCAAAAAAGTGTGTGAAGATTGCCAGTGGTGGTAGACCAGGTTTCACAAGGTGAAAAATCTAGTGCAGTTAATAATACCAACACCTGCTGCAATGTTACATCATATCCCTGCAACATTGCCTGCAGAGACCTTGTTAGCAGTTGGTACCAGTCTGTACCAAGTAGACATAGATAATCAATAGCACTGCACCACGAGGGCAAGGGGATTGGAGGACAGAAATCGTGCCAGGTGCAAAGTAACACCATATAAGAATTAACTAGCCCAATGCCGACACAGAATAAAATTACAATTTTAATTAAATGAGGTACAATAAAACAAATTGTGAATAATCTATTAATTAAAACAATAATTGATGTATAGCAGACATTTGTATTTTATGAGCTTATAACTAAATTGTATAGTACATAAAATTTACCAAATCTGAATACTAATCAATGGATACCAATTTTAAGGCAAGTCCAGATCAAAAATTACAGAACAACAAAGGGAGAATTCTTACAATCACTGACCATTAATACATTCATCAGAACATATCAGATAATTTCTTTTCAGTCCAAGTTCAAACTTAACTCTGTAAGATTTAGAAAAAAAAAAAAAAAAAAAGTGTAGTGCCCAGAAGGGGAGGAGGAAGTGAAGCAAAACTTCACAGCTAGAGATGATGTTTCAGTGACTACAAAATCAAGTCAATTAAAAAACTAGGTAGTATAAGCCCACTTATCAGTATGACATTGCACTCCTTCTGGCCTGGATGCATACACTGATTCGGTTGGGAAGGGTGTCATAAGGCTAATAATATTATTTTATCCATGATGGATTAGAGCAACTCGGCGACTGTGGTATTAAATTTCTTGGTATTAAAAAAACAGCAACCAGTCACTGTTTATTTGATGTTATATATTTATTAACCATTATTGGTTTCAAACACAAATTGTTCATCATGAGATGGTTTTCATTTATTTTTATATGTAATCAATTATGCAAGTGTGCATCCTATAACAATAAAAAGTAGCATTTTTGAATGATAGCAAATTTAATTTTGGGTTGATAAAGATAATCTCCATTATATTACTTACGTTAAATAGTTGAATGTTTTAAACCGAATTCTTCTTGAATAATGGTAAAGGATATGATGTATTATTTAATAAATATAAATATTGCACTTTTATAAGGATCTGAAAACGCATGCTAGAAATTTGCTTTGCATTTACAGTTGTTAGCAAATATGTTTATGTACAAAGAGTTTTGCATAATACTAAAGATAATATTAAATTCTATGAAAAAAATATAGCAATCTGAACTAGGTATTTGAATACAATAACTGATAGTTGTTAAATTTAATTTTGAAATGAGTGATATGAAGAGTTGGAATTAACATAAACTAATATATAATAAAATTTGTTACATCTAGATAAATTACTTAGGGCTTCAATATTCTGTAGGAGTTGTTTGGAAAGGGGTTGCATAAGTGCCTTTATTTAGAATTATATATGGGAATAGCAGATGGCTTGCAAATTATTTAATCTTTGCCGTATTTAACAAATAAGTCTAAGAAATTGTCGATCCTCTCAGATAGTGACAGCCCCAGCAAATTTCTAGTGTGTTTTTCGGATTCTTATAATGGTGGAATATTTATATTTTTTTAATAATAGATCATATCCTTTCCCATCATTCAAGAAGAATTCAGTTTAAAACATTCAACTATTTAACGTAAGTAATATAATGGAGATTATCTTTATCAACCCAAAATTAAATTTGCTATCATTCAACAAATGCTACTTTTTATTGTTATAGGATTCACTCTAGCATTTTGCAAATGCATAATTGATTACATATAAAAATAAATGAAAACCATCTGCTGTTGAACAATTTGTGTTCAAAACCGGTAATGGTTAATAAATATACAACATCAAAGAAACTGTGACTGGTTGCTGCTTTTTAATACCAAGAAATTGTCATAAGGCTGTTGTATCTTCTCCTAAGGCATAACTGCTGGAACTACTCCTTGATATCCTGGATACTGGCACCACAGCTGGGCACAAAACAGTTAATCCGTTAATCGTTAATTAACGAAGTTAAAAAAATTGCGAAAATTTAACTTTTAAGTTAACCTAAAAAATCATTAACGGTCTTCTTAACTTCCGTTAAATTGGACTTCCGTTAACTTTAGTCCGTTTCATAGGTTGTTGACGTCTTTTCGTTTGTTTGAACTGTGCGCCACGCCACCAATCGTAAGTCGTATGTTCGGTGTAGTAGTGGGCGCAGCCTGCCAAAATCTTGGTGGCGGCGCGCCGAGCATTTTCAGCCGGCGGCGGTGTGACTATTTTATATTGTGAATTCTGCAAACGTAAATAAACTAAAAAGCGTCATAACCTATCTTATTGACAAATCAACATTATAATCTGTAATGAGGTGTATTTATTATTACAAAATGTATGTCGTTATTATACGCTTTAGTAAAAACATCGCGTTCAGTTGGTGTTGAAGCAACAGTGACGGATCGGCAGTGTGTGTCGGAAGAGGTTAATCGGACAAACTGTTCGGCCGTCAAATCGGTCATTACTCGGACGAAATTCTGTGCCAGTGGATGACCGGCTGCCTGATCGATAGTTAGTATCGTACTGGAGTCTGCAAACACTGTTGCAGATCAGCAAAAAACTCAACTTTCAGTAACCAGTGCGAAAAAATTCAAAGAAATAATACATAAGTTACGAAAAAAGGTGATGTGCAATTTTAATTCGAAACATTTGTGTCTTTTTTTTTTTTTTTTTTTTTTTTTTTTTTTTGTAAGTAGAAACTAGTTTGGCAGTTTCGGCCGTGTAATGTAAAAGGATGTCGCTGACTAACTTCCGTTCTATTTGTTCACGTAAAAACATGCAGGCCATGATTTAGTGAAACCAGGCCGGGTCGTCTAAAGGGGCCTTTAGGTCACAGGTAGGCCGTGGCACAAAGGTAACCGTAACAGGCATTGGTCGTAGATTTTAGGTTGGCCGCAAATTTCACTGGTTGCAGTTTTCACATATTCAGATGTCCCAGTCCAACTTGTTTTCTCTAATATTGTTGCTTTTCATTCTGCATTCATGGTTTATATATTAATATATATAAAGTCACGAGTACCTTAATTGTCTCTCGTAAGACAATTTGTATGTGTTATGTTGATCACAGTCTCAACAAAGATAAAAACAGACAGGAATACCACTTCGTTGTTGTGGCGATAGCGTAACCACAGTTTGTTAATTTTTATAAATAAATCCACACTTGCATCATGGTACATAACACCTTGAGATAGAGAGCAGTTATACCTACCATACTATAATACTAATACATCAGTACAACTTTTGACTAGTTAACTTTTAACGGATAACTTTAACTTGCGTTAAATTTATAAACATTTAACGCTTTAATGATTATCGAAGTTAACTTTTTAAGTAGCGGAATAATGATTAACGAAGTTAACGTTTGGATTAACTGTGCCCACCTGTGACTGGCACTGAGCTGGTCCCAAACATTTTCCATCGGGGACAGATCTGGGGATCTTGCTAGCCATGGGAGTACCTTAGCATCACACTTGCAGCTCACAGAGACATGTGTGAGTAAGCATTTTCCTGTTGAGAAATGGCAAGCACTACAGCATAGAGGTAACACATGTTTATGCACCACTGTGCTGTCAAAGTTTCCTCAATCACTACCAGTTGTGATTAATGTCTCCCCACACCAAAATACCAGGAGTAGCACAGCCGTGCCCCTCCAAAAGGTTGGTAGAATGGTACCTCTTTCCAGGTCACCATCATACTGCCCCAACAATGCTCATCTGAGGTAGAACAGAACCACACTTCATTGCTGAACACAATGAAATGCCACTCATTGTGTTCAGCAATTCTGCACTACCTCATATTGCTAAGTTATTTGTAGATTTGAGTGAATTTTGTAATCACTGAAATAACACCACATACCCTCTCAACCAAAGAAGTTTCATTTCGTTTCCTCCTCCTCTTTTGGGTGTTTTACTTGGGTTTTTTTCCCATCTTTTTTTGGCCAGCCAATGCACAAAGAACTCTCTAATCTGTCAGTAGAGTATCAAAAGTTTCCAATACTTCTGAACATCTGTACCATGGCTAAGCATCATTAAAACTTGTTTTGAAAAAGTCAACAAGACGAGCACAAGTATTTAACAAAAAATGATACAATGTTTGCTATTACTTATATAGAGTAACAAATATCGTATGAGCTTGATGAAAATGATAATCTTATTTTCACTATTTTGGTGTTGAGTTACTATTTTTATCAGTACTCCACAGTTCATTATTGGTTCATTATCATTAGAATATTTTAAGGGCTAAAAAACAGAGACTGAAGAAACAAATTCTAAGGGATGTCTCAGATTAGTAAGCTGAGGAGTAACATATAATCAGTTTGCCAAACACATTAAAAAGATACATGTGAAGAAAACAGATGTTAACTTCATTTCTTAAGGCCTGGAATACATAGTAAAAGATACAAGGAGTTTAAGAAATACCACCAACCAATTATTTGTTCGGCCAAGGCAAAAATTCAATACAGAATAAAAATAAAAAATTACAAGCTTAAAGAGTCACAGATCACATTAAAATGTAATATATTATTGTTTCTTTAATTTTACCATTCATCTAACACCAACAACAGAGAAAACCTATCTGAAAAATTCAAATCATCACATATCAAAAATTATAATGCAAACTTGAACAGCTCTGCACAGAGCAAGCATTTGTTTCATAAAACAGTCATCTGCAATGTGGATTTAATGCTAAGAAGAAGAAGTCATCTGCAATAATTCAATAATCAAAAGCAATTAAGTCTATGATTTTATTATTGATTCTAGCCAATGTTGCAGTATATAAAATGCTATTGTAAATTTTTGTTCCCTAATGTACAAGGAGGGGAAAATACTATTATACCTTTTTTACATGTCTATGAAATAATATTTTTGAGTTTAGCCATGAAACTTCAGAACACCAAACTATGTTCTTCACTAACAAAGCTATACAGAGGTTATGCTCCATCTCAAATTAATTTTGGAACTTTTTAGGAACAGTTATAACTACCTAAAAAAAGAACTTATTAAACTGCTAATCAATCACAAGTTTTTCCACTTTCATGAATAGTATTTGTCAGCCTAAGCCTAGATCAGGGTAGCAGCTTCTTTCAGTTATTGTGAGGCAACTTTACCTGAAGCAAAACCATTATTAACAAACTATTTTTCTGCTTACCAACATATGAATATTTAGAAGCAGAAAGTCCTCCATCTGGGCCTTGGGCTCGACGCAACCCAAATTCCAACAGTGTTATATTCTTTCCTGCAGCCATTCGGTAGCGAGCTGCATTTGTTGCCATCAAACTAGAAAAAATATAGCACGATTCCAAATCATTGTATTTGGTATAACATACTGCTAAGCCTTACAGCTACACAATAAGAATCATACATAAATCAAGTCTGTAAATACAGGGAGTTTCATTTATGATGCGTCCGCGCACACAGTGCATCGCCCGTGCTCAGGAACGCCTCATGCTTGCGCTGATTTCTTAACTTATAGCACGTGCTGGAAATGTTGGCCATTGGCTTCAATACATGCTTGACATCTTCTAAGGATGTTTTGCCTAACTCTCTGCAATGTTTGTGAAGAAATATTATTAATTTTAGTTCTTGTGTTTTCCCTAAGTTCCTCTTCCATACGGGAATTTGAATCATAAACACGCTCTTTTAGGTAACCCCACAAAAAGAAATCACAAGGTGTCATGACTGGAGAACACAGAGGCCACAATCCATGACTGATAATTTGATTTTCATTGTAAACATGCTTTAAAGCAGGCATAGAATTTTCGGCTGTATGGGGAGTTGCACTGTCTTTTTGAAAATGAACGTAATTTCTTTCATCTTCTGTCAGCTGTTGAAAAAAGGTATTTAAAATATTGTCCACATAGAGAGAATATGTAATTGTTTCAGTAAAAAAAGACTAGTCCAATAATTCACCTCGCACTAACTACACACCAAACTCCGACTTTCACATCGTGTTGCAGCTGTTCGTGGATAAGATGTGGATTTTCTGTACTCCAGTACCGACTGTTTTGACTATTTACGCATCCACTTAAATAAAAATATGCCTCATCGGTGAAAAATGTCAATTCCGGAACCAGCTCACCATCATGCACACTTTGCATAAACCAGTTTGCAAACCTCATTCGTGCAGTGTAATCTGTTTTAATTCGTGCACAGCAGTTGTTCAAAAAGGGTGCTTTTTCAGAATTTTTGTAGCCTAAAATGTACTTGCTTTGGAAACATCAACTTCTTGGGAGAGTCGTCTGAGGGATTTTCTGGGAGAGTTTTCCAACCGAGATTCAATTTCTTCATCTTCTCTTTCAGTAAGAATGGAGCGCTTACGTTTCTTTGGCATGTCCATTAGGGAACCTGTAGCACACAATTTGTTTACCAATCTTTGTATAGTTGACCTGTGCGGCACTTCGGCTCCTAGAAATTTTTCAATAAACATGTACCTGCACCTCCTTGCAGATTCGTATTTCACATAATAATCATAAAGGTAAACTTGTTGATCCAAAGTATACTTCATCTTGACTTCACAGTATACTTGATCTTCACAAAATCTAACTGAGAACTGAGTTGCAACAGCACATTTGCTGCGTTGCGAAGGGGCCGATATCGTCCGAGGGGCGGCCCATGCATTGACGGAGCACAGGGAATTATCCATACGGAAGTGAGCACGGGCGATGTGCCGTGTGACTTATCGGCAAGCATGGAGGCACTGCAACGAGCGATTTTTTGCTGTGCATGCGGACGCGTCATACATGAAACGCCCTGTAAAATAACATGAAATTGCACATTGGAATGGGTTTTTTTCAGCCATTTATGATCAGCAAGAAATATTAATGACAATAATTTTGATCTGGGACATTACCATTTAGTGGGAGCACCCTCCGTAGTTAATGCCTATATCCACACTAAAATCAGAACAAAAGACAAGGGAACCATCAACTCCTATTTATTAATTAAAAATACTCAACATCAGTTTTATGAATGAAGACCACCTTTTACTAACTAACTGCTGTCAGCTTTTATGTAATCTCTTACATCCATAATACAAAAATGCTGCACATACAGTATCTTCAATTTCTGTATCATAATGGTGAATTTAGCTACATAATTTCCGTACCACTTCATTCCAAAATGTTCAAAAATGAATTTGGGCAGACATATCAAATTTTGTTATTGTATTATCTTTGAATACTTATTTTTTTTCATTCTTTACAGTATGTAATCTTTAATTAAACTGTAATAATACATACAATAATAGGTATTGTTTAATTAGTGAGTTCCAATGTATGAACAAGTAAATTTTCTGGTCTTAGTGAAGACAGCATAATTAATTCAAAAGAAGTGACTCTAAGGTAAACAAGAAAATACAGGGCTAGTCAAAATGATTGCAGCAATTTCATGATTTTTCTTTTGGCTGTCCTATTATAGATATGATGATGGCGTTTGCTGTTATAGGACAAGTGGCTCTCCATGTTTCGACTGCACTAAATGCAAGCTTCCCGCGGTGGCCACTAGAGCGCTAGAGAACAAGATGGCTGAATGTGAGAAAGTGTACGTTGTTCTCGAATTTCATTCGACTCAGTCTGTGGTAACTGTTCAGCAACACTTTAGAACAAAGTTCGGCAAGGATCCCCCGCATGCTAACACCATTCGGCATTGGTGTCAACAGTTTAAAGCCACAGGATGCCTTTGTAAAGGTAAAACAATGGGTCGCCCTCCTGTGTCTGAAGAAACCGTTGAACATGTGCGCGCCAGTTACGTTCAAAGCCAACAGAAGTCTACTCCTCGAGCGAGCAGGGAATTAGGTATTCCACAGAAGAATGTTTGGAGAATCCTACGGAAGCGACGGTGTATGCAGCCTTACAGGTTACAGTTGCTGCAAGCGTGTCATTTTCAATTATATGCCCAATGTCTAGAACAAGATGAAACATTCACCGAAAAACTTGTGTTTAGTGATGAGGCCACTTTTCATGTGAGTGGAAAAGTGAACAAACACAATGTGTGCAAAATAAACACAGCTGCTGTTAAAACTGCCACTCAAAAATCCAAACATGTACAGCATGCACATTTGTATACACATCTAGATAAAGCACACCAAGCTAAGTGAGGCAGCTCAAGGTCACTGTATTCTATCCCCAATCCACTGCCCTTACCCATATATGTGAAGGGAAAGAGAGCCCACTAACAAATTTGCAACACGCCTTACTGGACGCACTGGTCTGCTGGGAACGATAAGCAATGGGTGGGGGTGATGAAGTGAGGAGTGGAGCAAGAGGCACATCGCCTTGAACCAACAGTTTATGATGAACAGACTGTAACTGAAATTATATGTTCAAATCAAGTATCATATTTGGAACAAAAATCACTTATTTTTCTTCACTTACCTTGCATAATTAACAAGTGTGAGTAATGTTGTCTCCAGTAACTGCACTATGATCAAAGGACCTTCAAGCCTCATCAATGGAACTCTAGGACAAAAATTAATAAAGGAACTAGTGAGATGAGAAAGTTTGACAGCAAAGGACTACCTTAACTGAGCATTTAAAAAAAAAAGAAGGTCACAAGATAAAAAATAAAATTTTATAACTCGAATTTTACAGATAAAAAAAAAAAACCTTTGCAAATTATAATGAATTCTTACAACAATGCCCCCACAAAATTATGAAAACGGATGTACCTGGGAAAACAAACTGATCCTTCTTCAATGGCATAGAGAATTACTTCACTAGGAGTTAAATTCTTCAAGAAGGTAAAAAACTCAGGTTCAATGGTTTGTGGAAGAGTATTTTTCAGGTAAAGTATATCTAAAACAATAATAGTACAAAGTTAATTAATAAAAGTTTGACATTTTAACTTCCTTCTTTGAATATCTAACAATTTTCATTGAAAGGGAATAAAGAGAAATTAAAAGCGCACATTCAACAAGTGTTAATTTTATATGCCAAATTAAAACTTTATTATCAAAACAAAACAATCATGGCATATGATTACTTTACTATAGACTTTTTAAAGGATCTCATCTTAACTGTGAAAGCATATTTACCACTATCCGAGTAGTGGAAGTTCTCAAGAAACATAAGGCATTCTTCAAGTCCAGCAAAAATTGTAAATTCTCCTTGGAAAGGGTTCTTACGAAAATATAAATCAAAAACAGCAACATCTTTCATCTTCCCAGACTTCCAGTATGCATATGCCATAGTGATTTGGTATAAATCTGGAAAATAGAACTTCAAGCTATATCACTAAGCTTCAAAATGAGTAACTGTAAGAAAATGAAGGGAGAGTATGTAAATAATATACAGCAGTCTTAGAAAAGCAATTATGGTTGTTATGAAACCATATCTGCAGTAAACGATACACATAATTTTATTATAAAAATAAATGATATAAGTTTAATGTATCTAATACAAACATATATTGTACAATGTAAACAATTAAGCATACAATAATTTTGCAAATTGTCTGAATTTTCTGATGAATTCAGCAAAGGCATGTTGAATGGCATTGAAGTATCAAATACCCTATCCAAGCTGTCAACAGAAGTATAGTCCAGAAACCCAGCAAACATCCGTCATATGTTCCTTATTCACTACCACAGCCCGGCAATGTTTTTCAACTCGCTACGGACATCATCAGCATCTTACAAACAACAAATATGCATAAAATGGTCTTCAGCCTCCCAAAGAGTGACATTTGAAAATTGTTCTCCGAGTTCACCTTCTGATGAAGAATAAATTGGTGAGTGACTTCGAAAAATTTCAGCAAATTGACACAGTATCCCAGTGGGACAACCAAGAACATTTTATACAGTTGATACACTGGGAAAATCTCCATTCACACAACAAAATATGTAGTCACTATTATCACCAAATGAAGGTAAAGGACCGGCCAGAGATCCCGTTATGGACTAACTTGCAGAACTCTAACTTGCCATAAATAAAGAAAACCATCAAGCAATGTTGCGCCACTAAGGCTATTGTGACAGTGGTATGGAGCAGTGCACATCGTATAATACTGTCTCACCAGTAAGTGGTCTGTTTGCTTTTCATACTGCTACTGGAGGCTTAATTGAATCGACTTCCTCAATGTCATCCTGTAGCGGTTAGAATTTTATTTGTTGTGAATGTTGTAACAGAATGACCAAAATGAGTCGTTCCGTACATTTTTATACTTAACATATAAAAAGCATAATCACAGGAATAACTCGGAAGGTTTCGCCAGCCATTGTCCGGGGGACCACCCAAAGGCAGGTAGCCGTCACTTGACGCGCCACACTGGCGGCAGACAGAACAATGCAGCTACCCTTTCTAACCGATTTGGTCAAGCATATGATCCCTTAGCTCCGGAAAAATACACAGCGGGGTGAATGCTCGTGTCCCCAACCCCAGGTCCCAAGCAGGCAGTTTGGAGGACACAGTTGACGAATAAGTCCGAGGCTGGCCGAGTTCGCACGAATCTCCAAAAGACAATGTTCGCCTATCATCACAGCCAGTAGGAGGAGCCAAAAAACAGCAGAACCAATCAACGTCAAACTATCCTATGCATTTTGTAATGTCAGTGAATTTTTGCTCTATGTGAACCACGAGTGACAGGAGGAGGTTTTTCCTGCAGACGCTGGAGAGCACTTGAACAGAGTCTTCAGACTGGAAGGAGCGGATCTTCCGAGGTTGGAGATCGCTCCGTCTTGGCATCGAACCTGAGGGTCGATACGTGCGTCTTGTACAGTGAGGTCGCTGTGCACTCATTCAGTTCGCTGACTGAAGGACGTGGTGCACTGTCCGCTGCAGCCAAGGGGCTATAATAATTCCGCCGTCGAGGGAAACATATCGCCGTTACGGTAATCTTTCTACAGTGCAGTGCATTCAGTCATTGGGTATAGCCCTGTAACGACCTCTGAATGATTAGCAGTTCTCGCACCCCCAAATATTGAGCTAGCTGCGACAGACTTTCTTAAAGCCACACTTGGTGGATAATTTAAATTATCCTGGCACCCGGCATTTGAAATCGGATACAGTTAATGTTAATATTGTATTTGATTTATGGTTCCCAATCATTATGAAGGGAACTCCATTTAAAACCAAGTGTGAATCTTTCTTGTTTGCCAATTAATATTGGGAATTTGCTTCAAAATCAATTGGAAATGTGGTGGTGTTTTAATGCTTTGTTTGTTTGTTAACATGTTGGCAATTGTAAGAAGAGGCTTTGCATAGTTCTTTTTTAATGTTTCAATATGTTAATGTTAAAAATAAATAAGCCTCACCTGTATGCCAGTATGAGTACCCAACAAATTAGCAGCCTAGGGTTTTCTTTGAATTATAAAAAAGGAAATAAAAAGGTTTTCACCCTTACCTCCCTCCCAGGCACCCAACGCTACAATGTATTAATATTGTCAATGATATAGAAATGTGCATTTGAGTATAATAATTCCTCCACATATCGCTGTCAATAAAGCCAATACACGTTTGTGGTATTGATTGCCGTATAAGTTGAATGATTCATTCATTAAAAATAAAATGTGTATGGCATTGTTGGCTGGGACATCCATAGCAGTTCAGCTGCCTAGTGACAGAGTTTTCGTTTTACCATGCATTCGCCTCTTATAGTGGGTACCCTAGCCTAATCTTGAAATCCTGCTGGGTATAAGGGACCTACACCACAACATAGAATCCAAACCACAGAAGCGTTCTGGTGTACAGCAAGATGCCATAGGTAAAACTTGGGTTTGAAAATCCAATTCGAGACCAGGATTCGAGATGGGGACCTCTTGATCTCCCATCAAATGCCCTAACCACTTGAGACACCAAATCACTATTTATTCATTAATAAGTCTCATGGTATTATGTTCTACAACCTGAATCAAATAAAGGTATTAATTTAATGGGTATCACTAACAAATTATTTTATGGATGTGGATCAGATGTATTAAGCAAATCTGCTTTTTTTCCCCTCCTTCTGTGATCAGTCTCTTGACTGTTTTGACGCACTTTGCTTCTTCATATCTGGAGCTACTCTCTTTATCTTAATATATGCATTCCAACCTACATTCTGATCTTTGTCTTCTATACAGTTATTCATTTCAATTTATCACTTCATTAAAAGAAATAGTCAATCCGCAGGTTTTAAAATGAAACCCAACATCCCCATCTCTCTTTCAGTGAGAATTCTATGAAATTCCTTCCTCACCCACTTCCTTAATTACTTCTTCAAATGGAACGTTAATATTACTAAAGATTACATATTTGCCTCATACCCTTTTAAATTGACATCTCTCGGAGTGTAAAGAGAGTACAAGATGTACACTGGTGAAGAGGGTTGGAAAGATATTGGTGGAATAATTAAAGAGTACTGTATGGAAAGGAAAGAAAGACTGTCATTCAATTTTAGCCATAAAAGAGTAAGAAAGTTTTACTTTTTTATTTGATTTTAATCGCTCCAGTGGCGAATTTCCTTGCACGCCTATTTTCACCTTTGTTATGAATGATCCTACACTTTAACACGGAATCTGAATCCTGGAACAGCATGGCATAGCTCATATGATCAAGCAGAGCTCTTAAAAATTCTTGGCACCGGTACCTTGAAATTTGAGAGCAACTGTTTTATCCACTGACATACCAGTGAAGGTAAGGGGGTCAGGGAATGGAATAAATTATCAATGGAAGTGAAGAATAATTTACCAAAATTCTTGAAAGAATTTAAAATTAGAATTCTTTAAGAGCAAAAGTAGATGGGTGATAAATTTGTCTCCAACAATTTAAAGAGAAAAAAACTAGAAGACGGGGAAAAATGGTGTGTATGGAAATTTCAATCAGACCATGCACTCATTCACAATCAAATTAAATTTAAAAAAGATAAATCTCCTCTTTTATTATAGCCACCGAATACCTTTCTAACATTATCAAAAGATTTCTGAAATTCTACAAAGGCGATCTTTTTTTTTTATCTAACTTTTCAAAATCAATATTAAATCAATATTAATGCTGTTATTCTGTATACTAACCTGGTCAGTAGTTTTGAAGCACTTAGTAGTGTTCTATTTTGTAACTTTTTAAAATCTGTGTGAATAAGGTTTCACTTCATTCTTCTCCTGGAGATTTAAACAATCAGCATAAATCTCATCAATTCTGGCTTAAACGAGTTCAAACCTATCAAACTCTGTCAAATTTTGAGCTAAACACATGATCTCATCAATATTAACATCTTCCTCTCCTTATACACACAGTTTCTTTATGTACCGAGTTCACTCTTTCTTCTGGGACCAAGTGTAAAACGTAAGTCGCAATGCTCTGGCATCCCATTCGGGAAAATGTGGGTTTGAATCCCTGTTCCACTATCCAGATTTCAGTTTTCAAGTTATATCAAGTATCAGAGTGAAGATATTGTATTAATTTTGCAAACAGAGGTATGAAGGTCACCTTCTTGTAAAGACTTCTCAACACAAAGGATGGTGATGTGTGTAGGAGTAAGTGCAGGTGAGTTAATGAACGCAGTTGTTTAGTGAATTGAAGCCTAGTAGGTGGTTTTTCACAATCGGTCTAGAACAAAAATACATCATACTAGTGTAAGCCCGTGACCGTTTTTTACGTATCGTCACGGGTCTAGAATAGTTCAAATTTTTAGGGTCAAATATTATAACAGGTTGACCTGATCTGACCAAATATGAACCTGACCTGTGTTTCACTCTTAGGGTGAATAAAATCTCTTGAGCTTGAAAAACTCAGAAGTATTAATAGAGGTAGGTATTAAACACGGATAGGGACGATCACTCTATCGTATAATTGTTTCAAAGGTTGTAGACTCGAACTTGCTTAAACACATACTTGACTTGTATTTGACTCTGCAAAATTCCTGTTAGCTATGAAGGCATCACATTGTTGGGTTTTTGGTCATAGTATCTGTAATGGCGAGAGAATTTAATTCACATTCCATATTATTAAACAGTTGAGCAACTCTGAAGAATGGATTACCAGAATAGTTGATTCGGTGACATATTTGGTCTGAAGTACACTTAAAATAACCTAATAATTCACGTACAGTGAACATGAATAAAGACCATCGACAAAAGTGGTCAGTAAAATACCTGAAAAGCAAATAAACCATAATGCATAAACTTTGGTCAAGCAACAACATTAGTGAAAGTTTTAATTAAATTGAAATTTACGCTAAGCCGGAATGACAATTGGCATTCATGGTTACGGTAGAGACCATAAGTAATTTAATTTTTTTAAAGTTTTTTTAAGCTGCTTTAATTTGCAATGTGTTATTGAAAAGCAGATCAACGTTTTTTTCAGCCGCAAAATTTACAAGTATTTTTTTAACTATGAAACGCTAAGAAAAGCTAACTTAATGAATGTATTATGTCAATTAATTTGATAGCAGTTGCTCAGCTATTAAAATGTGAATATAAGCACGAATTTCTTCTAATGGTATCTCTGGTCGCTGTTTTCTGAGCGTAGGCTGGCCCATGACATCACCATTTTACAGCCAATAGGTATCGAGGTGAGTGGGTGACCTTACAAAATCATATGGTAGATATGTATCTGAACCACTCAAGGATTCAAGTGGAATTTTGCTCAGGAATTGTTCATCCAGACACCTTAGAATTGGGAAATGTGGGTACCAATGGCAGTGCCATGTATCTAGAGATATACATGGGAGTTAGTTTAAAAAAAAAAAAAAAAAAAAAAAAAAAAGTGAGCGAAGGATAAGAGTAGGCTGCATGGGTTACATTTCCAGGAAGTGTTCCACTGCACCATGGCCATGACACTGGGTGATGATTGCATACAAAGAAGTATCATCAATTGTGTCAGGGAAAGAGATTATAGATTGGGGAGTGGGGACAATATATTGACACTAGAGAAGTGTTGGGTAAAGAGAGGTTCTGTATGGACTGGAAATGCTTATCCAGAAGGACCGAAATCTATTCATGGCCGCTACTATAGACTGTCCATGGTTGCCAGTCCTGTGGATCTTCGGAAGAAGGTGTAAGGTGGGTGAAGGGGGATTCTGCAGGGTAAAGATGGAGTGGAAATTGATGGCAGTCTTTACATAGGTGTAAAGGGCACCAGTAGTCAAGCAAATTAAGTACAAGGTATCTCAAAATTAACTTTAAACTTTTTTATAAAAAAAGATGTTAACTTTGTTCAATACTTAGCAAAATTATCATGATATTTCAGAGAGTAAAGATTTCAGTTATATATAGAATATAACGTCTGACAAATGTACTCCACATTTTTGCTGAATGTGGTGTACTCTTCTGACAAAATTTTCTTACACATTCAATTTTGTCAATAACTCGGGGAATTTCTAATCTTAAATCAGAAATTTTTCTTAGTTTTTAGTGTAGACTTTGCACCCTAGGAACAGCAGTTACATAGAAATGATTTTTTTTTTTTTTTTTTTTTTTTTTTTTTTTTTTTTTTTTTTTTTTTTTTTGCTGTTGTCAGTCTTTAGACTGGTTTGATGCAATCCTCCATCCCTTCCTATCCTGTGCTAACCTCTTCATTTCTACATACCCCCTACAACCCACGTCCTCAATTATCTGCTTCATATATTCTAATCTCTGTCTTCCTCTACAGTTCTTACCTTCCACTGTTCCCTCCACTAACAAATTAACCAATCCAGCATGTCTCAAAATATGACCTACCAGCCTGTCTCTTCTTCCTGTAAGCTTCTTCCATAAACTTCTTTTCTCACCCATCATTTCCAAAACTCGTTCATTTCTTACTTATAGAAATGATACCATAGTGACAAATCTGGTTCAGAAACACAGTTAGACTACAACAGCAGTTACTTGTACATCTTCTTCCATTGACACAATACCAAACTGATGGTTAACTCAGGAAACTATTTTTGTAAACCACACTGACATCATAGCCCAATTTTTATGATATGATACTGACCTGGATAAATGTGCTTTCCGTAACACCCTTCTTACAGCACTTCCATTTCGAAATCCATTTTCATATGTATTTACCTTTTGCAGGAAACTATTATAGATAGCATTCACATGCAGCAATATTATTGTAATACCATCCACAAAGCCTTAAAAAATGAAGTTACTGAAGGTCTGCATCTCAATCAAAGCAAATAAAAATAAACACCCCTAGCTTCATCAAGAATGTGTATGAAATATTTCCTGTGATAAATAAATACCTCAATATCTTTTAGTAACCCACTTAACTCCATCAATACAACATACAAAGTAGACGCCTAATGTTTCCAACCCAAACAATTTCCATGGATGATCGCAAAACAGAGGCAGTATCGTGTGATGCCATAAATGAATGAGCTAAGCCGATACTTTCAGCAGTTATAAGCCTTCATTGATTGTTGGTGTTTGGTTGAGATAGACATGTGCCTTTTGCAATGTTAAAAATCTATTGCCGAGCAATGTTTAAGTTCATTACAAGAAACACCAACCTCCTGCTACAATTAAACAACTCTTGGATAATGTTTACAGCAATCTTATTTTTCATTTTCAATTGTGAAACAATTGGATAAACTGAGAGGCTATTGAATGATAAGTGTTTAATTTTAATGAATTATCAGCAGGAACTTCTGGCATCAAGTTAAGCGCTTTCTTCCTGGACACCTGCAATCTGGGTGTGCCAAATTTTAATTTGCCATTCAAATGGAAAAATAATATCTATTGTAAAATGTTGCAGAACTATTCCTGTCATTATTATCGCTTTGAACTACGAGTCTCAAACAGAGTGAAAATCTAATAACGAGCTCAGACCCAAAGAACCAAGGCAAATTACAGGTTGTGCAATGCCATCATAAAGAAAACCTGATTGTGGGGACTTTTGCAGTCGTCGTCCGTGTTTTCATGGTTTTCCAGTTGTGGCTGTGTAAATTTTTTTTGAACCTAACAATGACTGGCTGAAAAATTTCAAAAATTTTGCACGATTTTACATAACGTGACAAATTTCATGTAACGTATATTTCCAAGACTGTTTTGAAAGAGTGTGGCTTTGAGAAGCATACTCACAAACCATAAGCCCAAACTTAGTCCCTAGTCCACATATACTTGCAAACAAGTATTTTTCTGACCATCATTCTCTCACTCACTACCCCAGCACCACCCAAAGCTTAAGTCCATGACCGATTATATAAAAAGCTCCCGTTCTATAGCTAAGGTCAGTCCTGTCTCCAGCCTCCCACATCATTTTTATACATATGGCACGGAAGTCTTCTTCACATCTGTACATCTGTCAGGCCTGCCATGTGTTTCCTGTCACTCTCACATTATCAGGAAGGTTTACTTTCCTATTTTTATTTGTTTTGATATAACTGTGCAGTATTTTTTTCCTCATTTTTGTGTGTGCTGCACCCTGCACCACGATTGACCATAAAATTTCTCTTTTTCTTAAAATATTGGAAAACAATATAAATCGGGCAAGGGAGCGTCCATAAACCACACAGCTCTATTTTGCCCTTCTGTGATCCCCCCTCTCCCCCACGTAGCCCGACTTGGCTTTTGTCTCTGCTTGACAACATCTGTCCCTGCCCATGTACTCCAGTACCTTTCCACCTGCTAATACCCAGTCTCATCACAAAGCAAGGGCAAGTAGCCAACCACCAAGTTTGAAATCCAAATATTAGACATAAATGAATACAGAGTGACACCACATATGTGCTATTCCAGCATAGTTTTTTTCATAAATCTCATACACTGATTTTTTTGAATATATTTTAGCGCCCCAATTTTATGATGCAATATGCTCAATTTATTTCTTTTAAATTCTTTAAACTATAAACTGCTTCAACAAACCAGATTTGTTACAGTATTAACTGAAATTCAAACACCTGATTGATGCCATCAAAGCTTTCCAATATCATATTTAGTAACCTAAAATATTCTTATTAGGTTACTGCTGCAGCCATTTGTTACTCCAAGCCAGACGCACTCCAAAACTGTTACAAATACCAATTTCTGAAACAAATGGGAACTAATGAGTTCCATGCATTAAAAACACCATTTCAGCAGTGCCAGTTATCTTTTTGTAGCTACATATTGTGTTCTTAATTAATTTTATTGTGATAGTGCATATGCCCTCCAGGCAATTCCTACTACTCGCCAACTTTCACATTACAAGAATTTTTAACTTAAATTCTTGAATAGTATAAGCACAATTTCCTCTTCCAACTTGACTTGGCCTTATACAAACACTAAATTGTTTCAGTTAAAACTCCAATCCCCAACTTTCTTAAATGCAACAGAAAATTTTCATACTATCTTAAAAGAATGAAATCAAGTGATAGGTTGCAGTATTCACTCCCATTCGACAAACTACTACACAGACGGAAAAAAAAATCCCAACACCAAGAAAAAATTATTGTAGAGTAATGAAATTTGGACAATGCATTTGTCAAGTTAACATGTTTAATTGATTAAATTTTCAAGATCACAGGTTAATTTAAGCTCAAGAAAATGCATTTCAAATGTGAAATACTGTTAAATTAATAGCCGGTGTAACCTCCAGAATTTTGAATGCAAGCCTGCAAACGTGAATGCATTGTGTCATACAGGTTTCGAATGTCACTTTGTGGTATGGAGTTCCATGCTTGTTGTACTTGTGCTGTCAATACTGGGACGGTCAGTGCTGGCTGTGGATGATGCTGGAGTTGTCGTCCAATGATATCCCATACGTGTTCAATTGGAGACAGATCTGGTGATCTCGCAGGCCAAGGTAACATGTCGACACTCTGTAGAGCACGTTGCGAGACAACAGCGGTATGAGGGCGAGCGTTATCCTGTTAAAAAACTCCCCCTTGAATGCTGTTCATGAATGGCAGCACTACAGGTTGAATTACCAGACTGACGTACAAATTTGCAGTCAGTGTGTTTGGTATAACCACAAGAGTGCTCCTGCTGTCATAGGAAATTGCTCCCCAGACCATGACTCCAGGTGTAGGTCCAGTGTGTCTAGGCCGCAGACAGTTTGGTTGCAGGCGTTCCCCTGGCCTCCTTCTGACCAACACTCGGCCATCACTGGCACCAAGGCAGAACCTGCTTTCATCAGAAAACACAACAGATCTCCACTCCGTCCTCCAATGAGCTCTGGCTTGACACCACTGGAGTCGCAAACGGCGATGGCTTGTAGTCAGTGGAATGCACGCTACAGGGCGCCTGGCTCGGAGCTGTCCTTGAAGTAACCGATTTCTAACAGTTCGTTGTGTCACTGTGGTACCAACTGCAGCTCGAATTTCTGCCGCAGACGCAGTACGATGCGCCACAGCTGTACGCCGAATACGGCGGTCTTCCCTCTCAGTAGTGCCACGTGGCCTCCCGGAACCCGGTCTTCTTGAGGCAGTACCATCCCTTGACCACTGCACCCAACAATCATGCACAGTGGATACATTCCGGCCAAGTCTTTCTGCAATATCGCGAAAAGAAAATCCACCTTCTCGTAGCCCTATTACACGACCTCGTTCAAACTCGGTGAGCTGTTGATAATGGCTTCTTCGTCTTCTTAAAGGCATTCTTGGCTAACATCAACTCACTATGTCAAATCTCAGCGGTAAATAACGTTCACAAACTTTACAGCGCGTATTTAAAGCAAACCTGATTTGCAAGCTCTGAGTAGCGCTACTAGCGCCACACTTATGCGCGAAGCGCGAAATTTGAATCGATGTCATCTTTCAGATGTATAAACACGCCTACCAAATTTCGTTTATCTAACACAAGTCTTTCTTGGTGTTGGGATTTTTTTTTCCGTCTGTGTACTAATTCTTCAGGCAATATGCAGCCTGTCCACCTTGTTTATACATCTTATACACTCCCAGCATTTTCTTCACCCACAACTAGTTTTCCAATGGCCAGTATCAGTTCCCAATTGTGTTCTACTGTATTCATCACAAACAAATCTAGCTGCTATCCATTACAGGAGGAGGGTGAATTTTTCAATATATTAAAATAACTGACATGTTCAGAATGCATATCTAAGGACCATATGTAAGATAAAAGGGAGACATAATAATATATTGCAGCACACAAGCTCCCTCATATGAAAGAAAAATTTAAAGATATTCCGCACTGTCTTGCACTACATGCACACATGTAGCAAGTTCTATCTTAAAGGTTAGAAGCCAATTCCAAGACTATAAGTTGTATATGAAATACTGAATTACAACATATGAGTGCGATCAAGGCTCTCTCCGGAAACACACTATCTGCCTAAAGCTACTTTTTTTTGTTACTGCTTTATGCCTCCTTGACATCTTTAGAGGCGGGAAAGGACTTGAGGCAAGAAACAGGCGGGAAATCGGCTAGGGCACTTTGAAGGAAGCACCCCAACATTTAGCTGGAGTGATTTGGTGGAACCACGGAAAACCTAAATCTGGATTTCCAGACGGGGATTCAAACCAGCGTCCTCCCGAATGGGAGGCCAGAGAGTTACTACTCACCCACCACACTCCGTCTGCCTAAAGCATCTTGAATGCTTAACAAATATCTCAGTGCAGGCAAGTAGATAACTCTCCTGTATAGTGATTTTTAATACACATTTTTCTAAAACTCTCCCTGAAAAGCCATGCTGGAAACATCACCCAACTCATAGACTCCAACTCAAACTGTCAACTTCTCAACCATACAATTTAAATGATTTTAAACTGAATGTGTTCTCTTTAAAATCTGAAATTCTGATGCATAATTATGTCCTTATCTACCACTATATTGTCACCGTCAGTGCCAAGAATAAGTTTTAAAGCAGAGCAGGAAACCAAACTGATTTTCAAAACAAGCTAAGAAATTATAACTAGAAATAGGTGTACAAAGGACAAGATATGAATGAAAATATAATACCTTTGCTTTCACAATCAAATGCATATTTCATATGCAGATTAATAATAGTCACGACACTAATATGAACACTCATTACCAGCAATACTAGTGTTAATCAAACATCCATATAGTGGGCAAACTTAAACAACAACAAAAGAGTGTTTAATTACAGGCTGTGTAGAGCTAGGTGATACAGAGTGTGTACATTTGGCATAATTAATTAGATTACATTGCAACGGAGTGCACACTCCAGTGGAAATTTCCCTACACACCTATCTTCTTCCCTTACTGCATCCACCAACATTCACCCTCTACAAATTTTAACTTTAAATTCTTTCAATGTTTTTGGTAAAATTATTCGTCATTTCTCTTAATAACTTATTTCAATCCCTGACACCCTTACCTAAAAAAGAGAATCTTCCTACACCCTTGTGCCTGAAATTGAGTCCCAGCTTGTGGTCATGGTCAACTTTTCCCTTCCATGTATTACTTTTTATTCTTACACTAATATCTTTCCATGCCTCATCATCAATATACAACTTGTACACTCCCATAACCCTCTTCACCCTCATCCTGTCTTGTAATGAATCCCATTCCAGCTCTTTTTAAATGGCATATATTTCACAAAGCTTTAAACACAGACATAGATTTTTCTATGGATATCATAAGTTACATGTATTTTGCATAATGTAAGCGTGAAAAGCGGTCAGTCAAACGCCTAGTCGTGCAGTGTGCGCTGCACAGTAATTTTACATCAGTACTGAGTCACGCACGGCTTCTCGAGTCATGTGTTCTTTTACAGTCGCGACGACTTCCAAGTCGCAGTCGCGTCAGTGTGAATGGTTAATGACTTAAATGAATAAGTAAAAATCATAAGCGACACGCCGCCCACCACTAACTGCTTGGTGGAAATAGAGCCTTAGTGTGCATTTGCCACAACATGAGCACTAAACATGTAACACTAATAAAATTTTCCCTACCATGACCAAAGAAGTTTCAATTCAAAAAATAATTTTTGGGTGTTGTTTATGTTAGAGAATGAATAAATGTGGGTCCTGCCTAGGGTCTCCTTAATGAATTAGTCACAACCTTTAGTTATTGCTGGATGGGGTTATAAAAGTAATAAGAGGATAAACATGAAGTCTTAAGACAATAATACATCAAACATAGCAAGGAGGAGGAGGGAAGCAGACAAAAGCGAATAATAATTAAATAAGTAATAAAAATATTAATTTGGCAGTAAAAGAAAACTGATTACTAGAAATGATACGGAGAAGAGGAAGGTTGTTATCAGAGATGACATAGGAATGGAGTTGCAGCATGCAATAGGTAATAGCATATGTGAGGAAATGAGAGAAGTTTTCAGTCAGAAATTACACGTCATCTTCTGTGGTCAAGCATTTGTTGTGAAAAGGGAGGCCTCTGTCGAACCAACTGATGTAGATCTGTAGATTTTATTTGGACATAGGTGTGTTTTAATGACATTTCAATAGGAAATATCCGTATCAAGTTATTTGAAAGTGAATGCAAGTCTGTAAAAAGTTTGGGGAGTAGCTGATATTAAGGGAATGGAGAAAGGGAATCAGATGATTTCTGCATGTGTCCATACAACAAATGTGTGATCTATGCATCTGAGCCACACAAATGTTGTAAGAGAAATTGTATCAAATAATTTTAAAATATATATATATAAATTGCCTAGGGAAACATGTGGATGCTAATGTAAAGTATTTGTATGACTATGCAGTGGAGGGAAAACTACTGGTTGAAGCTATAAAAAGTAAATCTCTGTGCACATCACTTGCTAATGAGCTCAGTTGGACAGAACACACTTTGGAGATGGCACAAAAGCCCCACATCTACTCTGAGACTGCAATGAGGGAATGTATATGGAAAGCAAGGGATATGGTCTCTAAATCCCTGGTCAGGCTGCTGTTTGAATATGTTGGGATGGTAAGAGACAAAAACATTGGATATCCATGTACGAGTTGAAAATTGTACATAAAAGGCCAACTAGATACCTCTGAAGAAATTGAAACAGAGCATAATTGGCAACCAATATGATAAATTAGTTGGGCTTGAAATTATTGAAAACAGAAGGAGAGTAAAGAGTGGCAAATGTGTATGAAGTACATGTCTTTAAGGAATCCTGGATTGAAAGTGGACAAAGCATTAGAAGTGGCATGTGGAAGGAAGAGACAACCATGACCATAACTTGATTTTAGGCATATGGCAGTACGATGTTTTCATTAATAGGTATGGGAGCCAAGGTCAGAAATAAGTTATAATGGCATGAGTGAACAATATACCACAAACAAATGTGCATTACCTGTCATAAAAATTAGCACACCCAGAAGAGGAACAGACCTTAGCACAGATAGGAGCAGTGATACAAGTAACCTATTACAATAGTAAGCCAAATGAGTTGTTTATTCTGGGACTTTACAAGTACCTTTAATAACATTACTCCTAGTGTGAAAACACGACACGATAGAACCTGGAATGTAGTCATGGAGACGTCTTAACATAATGTTGCATAACATTATGTCAAAATTGTTGCCACACTGCTCCAAATGTAGGTCCATCGATTGCTGAAAGTTCCATTGTCCCAGCTGGTTCAATAAGTGCTCTACAGCAGCAAGTCTGGAAGCCTCACAACAGGATGAAGGCAGTCCTTAGTAACCTGTAGTGTATGTGTGCCAAAATTATCCAGATAAAAAAATGGTCCATTGTAGTCGCACTATCAAGAGAAGTATACACTCTATGACAGCTCAAATTTTTGTAGTGTGTCATTCAACAATGAAGTTCAAACCTGTGTGCAGTACAGTTACATTCCACATTTAGTCCTGAGAAACTTGGTTTCATTGCACAGAAAGTGCATCACCATTACACAGCCAAAATTGCAGATGAAGTCACCAACATTGAAGTTCCAAGGAACATTAAGAATGCATGTCTTGTTTTTCAAGTTACTTTGCAATAGCAAGTGTGAAAACAGGACCTCTAATAATGCTAAGGTACTTTCTGGACAATGGAAAGCAAAATTTGGCCAATTTGTGGCTGTTGGGTGGATCTTCCCTCTGGTGATCTTTGTCGATAATCCATAACCTTCCTGCTGAGTGTGTGTTCCCTCATAGTCCTATTGCTCCCAACACCATTGCACAGCATGTTCAGAATGTTCAGAATGGTCCAAGAAGCAGGCAATCTGTCAGAACGGACACACTGCTACCTAAAGACTAAAGATACATCCTCCCTAAAACTCTGAAATTTGTGAATATTCTACAATCCCAAGAAGCTACTTTGGATTATTCAACTCACTATCGATCAAAAAGCTTCGCCGTAAGCAATATTTGAAATTTTTGGGCTGACATGTGTACCATCAGAATACATTATTTTCATGGGAACAAACTATGATGTAAAATCACCAACTGAATCACAAAGTCAGTTTATTTATTTATTTATTTAAAGGTTTATTTAGCCTGGCAAGATTAGGGCTGTCAAGCCCTTTATTATAGTTTGTATGAAAGAAGTCAAGTCTAAAGTATCGAGATAGAAGAATACTCTATAAACTATATAAGAATCAAGTGGTTATAATAAAAGTAGAGAATCACGAGAGACATGCATCAGTTAAAAAGGGTGTGAGACAAGGTTGTAGTCTATCCCCGTTAATATTCAACTTGTATGTAGAAGAAGCAATGAAGAAAGTAAAATAAAAATTTTCATGAGGCATAAGTTTTCAGGGAGAAAAAATCAGTATGCTACGATTTGCTGATGACATTGTCTTGTTAGCAGAGAGGGCTGAGGATATTGAGAAGTTACTGAATGGCATGAATAAAATACTGAAGGAGGATTTTGTACTGAATATAAATCAAAGCAAGACAAAAGTGATGAAATGTAGCAGAAATGATACCAATACTGGTAGATTAAATATAAAAATAGGATCGGATGCAATAGGAGAAGTAAGTGAATTCTGTTACTTGGGAAGTAAAATTACAACCGATGGCCGATGCAGGAATGATGTTAAAAGCAGAACAGCACTAGCAAAAAGAGCCTTCATGAAAAAGAGAAACCTTTTAGTTTCAAATATTGATCTAAGAATTAGAAAGAACTATTTAAAACTTTTGTGTGGAGCACAGCACTTTATGGTAGCGAAACATGGACTTTAGGAATACCGGAAAGAAAGAAGCATTTGAAATGTGGTGCTACAGAAGAATGCTGAAAATTAAGTGGACAAACAAAGTAAGAAATGAATGAGTTTTGGAAATGATGGGTGAGAAAAGAAGTTTGTGGAAGAAGCTTACAGAAAGAAGAGACAGGCTGGTAGGTCATATTTTGAGACATGGTGGATTGGTTAATTTGTTAGTGGAGGGAACAGTCGAAGGTAAGAACTGTAGAGGAACACAGAGATTAGAATATATGAAGCAGATAATTGAGGACGCAGGTTGTAAGGGGTATGTAGAAATGAAGAGGTTAGCACAGGATAGGAAGGGATGGAGGATTGCATCAAACAGTCGAAAGACTGATGACAGCAAAAAAAAACAAAAAATGAAAGCATACCATCACTGCTTACAAAAAGAAAATGTAGTCATCTGTTGGCATGAAACTGAACCGTTTCAGTGCTTACGACAGTAACACAACTGTAGGTATCTATACAAGGATCAAAACAATTACATGTTTATTTCTTGCATGGATTTAATTATTAATATGGGAGCTTATTTGTCTGTACCTAAACTACAAACGAGCTACATTTAAATAAAACATATACACTGTTTCGAGGAA
The DNA here is from genome assembly GCA_031002005.1 of Vandiemenella viatica. NCBI lineage: Eukaryota > Metazoa > Arthropoda > Insecta > Orthoptera > Morabidae > Vandiemenella > Vandiemenella viatica. The sequence goes on from JARYHS010013630.1 coordinate 104,598,658, forward strand.
CATAATTTTTTTTATATTTTCTTAGGCATTTATGTAATGTATCACAATAGAAAATATCCTCGATGTTAACCCATGACAAAATCATATATATTATTTCTATAAGGTATTTTTTTGTCACAACACTGTATCTTCCTTCATACTTGATCGAAATCAATGAATGAGGTGTCATTTTAAAGTTTATAGTCTCCACTTTGGTCACATCATATTTTCTCAGCTTTGAGACATCATATTTTAAGAAAGAATGTTTTTGGAATTCAACCCTTAAAGGGAAAAAGTATAAATTTTTCTATAACGCATTTTTGTGTCACAAGCGATTTATCTCTCTTAATATCTAACCGATATAGATAAATGAAGTATCATATTAAAGACTAAGGTCTCCGCCGTGGTAACATTATATTTTAAGAAAGGAATTTTTCGTGATTTGACCCTTAAAGGGCAAAAAATGTCAATTTTTGTAAAATTGTGTTTTTTTGTGTCTCGAGCCACATATCTCCCTAGATATCTATCCAAAATCGATAAATCAAGTAAGATTATGAGGAATAATGTCTCACCTTTGGTGACATCATATTTTAAGAAAGAAGTTTTTGGAATTCAGCCCTTAAAGGGAAAAAGTATAATGGTTCTACAACGCATTTTTGTGTCACGAGCCATTTATCTCCATTAATATCTAACCGAAATAGATAAATGTGGTATCATTCTAAAAATTAAGGTTTCCGCTGTGGTTACATCACATTTTAAGAATTGATTTTTCTGAATTGAACTTTTAAAGGACATAAATATCAGTATTTCTAAAATGCGTTTTTTGTGTATCAAGTCATTTATCTCCCTTGACAATTAAACCAAATTGATAAACGAGGTATCATTTAAAAGATTGAGGTCTTCGAAATAGCTTCGGTTCCGTTACACCACATTTGAAGAAATTTTTTTTAAAAATTCTACCTTTAGAGGGCAAAAGTATGAATAATTTTACAATGCATTTTTCTATCACGAGCTATTTATTTCCCTTGATAACTAACCAAAATCAATAAATGAGGTATCTATTTAAATTATACATATAATCTTATATATATATAAAAATAGACGTGTTTTTTCTTCTATTTCACTTTTCAGCCACCACTACCTAACACAGATCACTGATGTTTGTGGGTGGAAGTAGCATGGAGTTTCCTGTAGTGCACAACGTTGGCCGAATGCCGATAGCTGTGGGGATGTGGGAGATATAATGATTAAAGTTGGTCAGTGCAGGGAGTTTTCATAATTCGACCAAAAATTCGTGTCCCCGTATACTTCTCTTTCCTGCCACAACTACATAACATAGACCTTTGGTGTTTGTGTGTGGTAGTAGAATCGTCTTTCCTGTCGTGCACTATGGTTGTTAGATGTCGGTAGCTATGGGGGTGTGGGAGATATGGGGGTTGAAAGTGGTCGACCTGTGGCAATTTCATACCTCTGCCAAAGACAAAAGTGTCATGGTGTATCACTTTTCAGCGAAAACTACAAATCACAGATAACTGGCGTTTGTGTTTAGTAGTAGCACAGAGTCACCTTTCGATCACAACAGCGGCCAATTTTCAGAAACTGTGGTACTGTGGTAGATATGGTGGTTGTAAGTGGCCGACCAAGGATATTTTCGTATTTTGACTGTCGCCGCATATGTCACTTTTCTGCCACAACTACATAGCATAGAGCATTGCCGTTTGTGTTTGGTAGTACAATCGTATCTCATGTAGTGCACTATGGTTGTTAGATGTCGGTAGCTATGGGGGTGTGGGAAAAATGGGTGTTGAAAATGGTCGACCTGTGGCAATTTCATACTTCTGCCAAAGACAAAAGTGTCATGGTGTATCACTTTTCAGCGAAAACTATGAATCATAGATAACTGGCGTTTGTGTGTAATAGTAGCACAGAGTCACCTTTCGATCACAACAGCGGCCGATTTTCAGAAACTGTGGTACTGTGGTAGATATGGTGGTTGTAAGTGGCCGACCAAGGATATTTTCGTATTTCGACTGTCTCCGCATATGTAACTTTTCTGCCACAACTACATAGCATAGAGCATTGGTGTTTGTGTTTGGTAGCAGAATCGTATCTCATGTAGTGCACTATGGTTGTTAGATGTCGGTAGCTATGGGGGTGTGGGAGAAATGGGTGTTGAAAATGGTTGACCTGTGGCAATTTCATACTTCTGCCAAAGACAAAAGTGTCATGGTGTATCACTTTTCAGCGAAAACTACAAATCACAGATAACTGACGTTTGTGTTTAGTAGTAGCACAGAGTCACCTTTCGATCACAACAGCGGCCGAATTTCAGAAACTGTGGTAGATATGGTGGTTGTAAGTGGTCGACCAAGGATATTTTCGTATATCGACTGTCTCCGCATATGTAACTTTTCTGCCACAACTACATAGCATAGACTTTTGGTATTTGTGTGTGGTAGTAGAATCGTCTTTCCTGTCGTGCACTATGGTTGTTAGATGTCGGTAGCTATGGGGGTGTGGGAGATATGGGGGTTGAAAGTGGTCGACCTGTGGCAATTTCATACCTCTGCCAAAGACAAAAGTGTCATGGTGTATCACTTTTCAGCGAAAACTATAGATCACAGATAATTGGCGTTTGTGTGTAGTAGTAGCACAGAGTCACCTTTCGATCACAACAGCGGCCGAATTTCAGAAACTGTGGTAATGTGGTAGATATGGTGGTTGTAAGTGGCCGACCAAGGATATTTTCGTATTTCGACTGTCTCCGTATATGTCACTTTTCTGCCACAACTACGTAGCATAGAGCATTGGGTGTTTGTGTTTGGTAGTAGAATCGTATCTCATGTAGTGCACTATGGTTGTTAGATTTCGGTAGCTGTGGGGGTGTGGGAGATATGGGGGTTGAAAGTGGTCGTCCTGTGGCAATTTCATATTTCTGCCAAAGACAAAAGTGTCATGGTGTATCACTTTTCAGCGAAAACTATCAATCACAGATCTCTGGCGTTTGTGTCTGGTAGTAACGCAGAGTCACCTTTCGATCACAACAGCGGCTGAATTTCAGAAACTGTGGTTGTGTCGGAGATATGGTGGTTGTAAGTGGCCGACCAAGGATATTTTCGTATTTTGACGAAAGGCATGTGTCTCCGCAGATTTCACTTTTCTGCCACGACTACATAGCATAGAGCATTGGTGTTTATGTGTGGTAGTAGAATCGTGTCTGTTGTCGTGCACTATGGTTGTTAGATGTCTGTAGCTATGGGGGATGAAATGGTCGACCTGCGGCAATTTCATATTTCTGCCAAAGACGCATGTGTCACGGTGTATCACTTTTAAGTGAAAACTATCAATCGCAGATCACTGGCGTTTGTGTATGGTAGTAATACAGAGTCTCCCATCGATCACAACGTTGGTCGAAATTCGGTAACTGTGGGAGTGTGTAAGATATGGTGTTTGAAATTGGTCGATCATGAATATTTTCGTATTTCATCCAATGACTTGTGTGTATCCGAAAATTTTACTTTGCTGCCGGAACTACATAGCGCAGAATACTGGTATTTGTGTGTGGTAATAGTATCGAGTCTCCCATCGTGCACTATGGTGGTTAGATGTCTATAGCTGTCAATATGAATTCTTTACAATCACGAACGAAGTCGTGGGTACCAGCTAGTTATATATATAATAGTTTGAGAAAAAACTTTCTCCATATTCAGCCCTTAAGGGGCAAATATATCATCATTTCTCGATTTATTTATTTTTTTACCTCGCTTGATAACTAACCGAAATCGATAAATGAGGTATCTTTTTAAAGACCAAGGTGGCTGCTTTGGTGACGCGATATTTTATAAAAGGAATTTTTTGGAATTTAACCCTTAAGAGGCGCTAGTATCAATATTATTTATACAACATGTTTTTTTTATTATTATTACAAGCCATTTATACCATGGATACCTAGCCGAAATCGATAAATGACGTATAGTTTTAAAAATTAAGGTCTCCAGCTAGGTAAAATCATAAATTAAGAAAGAATTTTTTGGAATTTGGTGCTTAAAGTGGTAGAGCGTATGAGACAGTTCAGAGCCAAGTCCATAGATTGCAGCAGCAGATATCACAGAGATGTCAATAAACTATGTTTTAATCAATAAGTAGCGGATACTTTTTTTTCTGTTACAGAAACACTGTCGTTTTGCTATACAATTCCAATGTAAACATTTTATTCGCACAGCAACAAATATTTCAGAGATGTTGATATGTTGTGTGCATTTTGTTCAGCTTGGTTTTATTCTGTTAAGTTTTAAATTTTCCTAGCTGTTTCGTAATATGTTGCGAGTATTTTGATGCGTACCTATTACACTTAAAATATATACATATATTTGCAACAAAAGTACGTTTCTACTTTTCATTATATTAGCCTACAAGCATTCAACCTCACTATTCATAGCATTTTATTTGCGAAATTTTTGCACAGATCGTCTAGTATCACTATATTGTTCTGGTGACATCTGATTGTTAATTGTTGCCTGGCCTATAAAATTACAGACAGAATGTATAGTTCTAGCCTCTATATATCATGTGAAACATTGCAACTTATTGGGATAAAAAGTATTTAATTGTGATGGAGCATACATCCCGGTCTCAATTTCCCTATACACATATTTTCACCCTTTCCTTCCCCTGCCTACCTTTACTCTCTGCGAATGTTAATTTTAAAGTCTTTCAGCATTTCTGATAAATTATTATCATTTCCCTTTGTGATTTATTCCAATCCCTGACCTCCTTGCCTATGAAAGAAAATTTTCCCCACACCCTTATGCCTGGAATTGAGTACCTCCATGTGCCTAAGATAATCTTTTCACTTCCTTCCACCTCTCTTAATTCTTCAACCAAAACCCTTTATGTTATCACTATGTTTAGTTTTATCAAAATATGTTCATCAGTTTTTGTTTGATGTGCACACAAGCAGACAAAAACTCCTAAATCAGTGCTTCTGGCCCATGCGTGATCGGGAACTAAGTTACTACACTGGAGAAAAAGTATTTTGTATGTAAACAACTAATGTGTGCAGTCTCTTTGAAATACAGCAATTAGTTTTTGTGTGATGCATTATATTAGGGTTTCCCTTCTAAGAGGAAATTTCCTCTTTTTTTAAAATTGAAACTCATACCCTCTAATTCTTTTTAAACTGCTGTAGCTTACTTAAAGAAAGAAATTTTACTCTCCCACAATGATCTAACCTGTGTCAAGTAGACCACAAAGTTTACAAAAAATGCATATTTTCATTATCACTTTATACATAATTAAATCATTATAAGTTTTATAATTTTGGGTAAGCAAAGAAATCCAGACAACAACAAAAAATATATTTTTAATAACACAGAAGGCTTAAAATTATGAGGGATACTTTCTTTATAGGGTATACTATTTCACAGTCCAGATGCAATTTTCGGTGTTCTTGAACACGGTGTAAAAGAAATTGTTTCTGTTCATTAGCTGTAATTAAACCATGAAAATCCTGCATTAATTTTTACAGCCCTTTCAACTGTGTTGTTCAACACCTTCAGAGAAAAAAAAAACTTTTCTTTTAGCCTCAGCAACAAAATATTTTCCTGAAGAAAACTGCTATCAATTTTCAACTGACAAAACAAAAGTTTGCTCTTCGTAGATACAAATTCATCCAAGGTTTTTCTTATAGCAAAATATAGGTAAACATAAAACAAACTGCAGAAGATATAAAATAATGTAGGCTACAAACAAAACAGCTAATTTTATATACCACACAACGTAGAGCCGGATATTTCTGCCATCAAAGGAGTGTAGTAAATTATGTTCCATTTTCTCTTCTCTGCTCACTTTAAATTTAGAACTTGGGAAAAGTATGTTGAGTGAATAAATGGCTCTTGCCATCCAATGTGCTGCACTGCAAGAGGAGGCCTTGTTCTTTCTCTATTCAAATTTAACACATTGCTCAATCAGTTCTCTTTAGACGTCTCTCATGATAGATTTTTTAAAATCAACTAAACAGGAATGTAACAACTACTCGATTTATGTGTCATTGAAATGTTTTTCAGAGTGCTAGTATTTTCTTGAAATATTTCTCCAATTAACTTTTAATTTGTTAATAAGGAAGATATTAAGAGTTAGTCACTACTCGATGGATCTTGGTTTCAAATACAATCTTAAAACTAATTCACAGACATGATGCTGCCTTGCAAAAAGTAACAAGTTTCTCTCTAACAATTCTGCAGAAGTGCGCAAGTTCCATTGGTGTGACCTATCTTACAAGCTATTGTGTCACAGTACACTATCTGCACTTTATCAATTACGTCCCAGTTATTCAGAGCATTCAAAATAACTTCACCTGGGTCTTTACTGCAAGAAGTTGTTCCCTATTACAAAATGTAATTATGAGATTGACAGTCATTATTCTTTGGAAGTTCTTACGTCCAGGCCAACCTGTCATCACACTGAATGGTAACAAATATGGGCATATCATTCTTTAAATCAGTTATTAAAGCCACAGCTCATTCCTTCCTTGTTTGTGATCTCATTTGATGAATGGAAGACTTTCGTATAGAAAAATCGTTCATTCTAAGTTCTAGTGCCTCCATAATAAATTGATAAATATAAACTGAATCTCTTACACTTGACTGTCATCTATCCAAGGCGGCTATTAATTTAGGAGTAATGATATCCTTTTTAAAAAAACAGAGCAGCTTCCGATTGTATTATTTCGGTTGTGATCAGTATATGCTCTTCTTGAAGTTCTTCAAAACTGTCGTTTATAGCATCAAAAAATTACAGAATGCTGAAGAGCTCAGTTACCCACTGAATCATATGTATTTAAGTATTTTTATTATAATCTATTTTCATTTGTTTTACACTTTCTTCTTGTTCAGTTAGTTTATTTTTCCACACCCACCAAGCAACCTGATCTCTCTGTCACTGTAAAATTTTACCCTCCTTTGTTTACATCCTTTCGAGAGCATCAGTGTGGCAGTGACAATAAAATTATCCATTTTACATTGGAAATCCTCTTCCCATCGCTTACAAACATGTATAGGTTTGCTTGCATTCTTTTTCAACTTTCTCCGTAGATAGTATAGGTTCATGCGGCTTTTTTACATAGTTAAGATACTGATTTTGCTGATATTCCACCTTTCCACAATAATATAATTCACTTGTGTATAGCAAGGTAAGGGATTTCACTTACAGTAAATTTTACTTCGCAGATATTAAAAAATAAAACTGATACAACCTCCGCAATTTGGTAGTTTGCCTCCCCTAATAAAAATATTTTCTTATTGGCACTTCATAATTCTAAAACAATCTGTGATACCTATTCAAGAACTATAATGACAGTAACAATTAATGCAGGAACACGCCACTACTTGTGTAACTTGTATAAAGACGAGTCTGTGCAAGTGGCACAGGTTACAGTACTCCAAATGGTGTAAAAATTTATTTATGAGTGTTTTATGGTACACTGAAAAAAATACAACCCAAGTATTACCAAATATTGACTTTGAAAAATAAGGGATACCCTAGTGCATAGGCAGATAAAAATTCGAAGTTTTACAGTTTTAGTATCTCTATCATAAGAAGTGAATGGAACAATTTTTTTTTTTTTTTTAAATAAATTCCACATACCGGTACAACTTTTCTACAATTGTATTATGTAGTATTAAAACATATATATGGTCAACCTTTAGTTGTTACTAAACACTTGCTTTCTTTGAAATTAAAGCTTTAACTAATTAACCATAATAATTAATTTATACTTATAGTTTGCCCTTTCTGAGAACAAGGAATGAGACTTAGTACAGCCCACAGATTGAGAAAAACAGTTTACAGGACAAATTAAAATATCGTGGTTTGCAAGACTAAAAATTGTACTGTCCCTATTTTATACTTTAGGTGCGGTAATAATTGCAATTTGTGCAATTTCACCATCACGTGATTATTTTTTTTAAAGTGGGTATTATTTTTTAGGAAAAAATTTTCTTCACTCACTTGAATTCCATCTATATATCTATAAATGAGAAAATTTGGATGTGTGTTTGGATGTACTTCTGGAATCAATCACGCCTTAATAACTCAACATATTTAAATGAAATTTGGCATGAAGTCAGTTAATTTTGTGCGAAGTGACATAGAATAGATTTTATACTGCAAAATCGCATAGTTCTTTTAGAAATTACCATTTATATCAATCGAAAACAACAAAGAGTTTCCTACTTCGTGGACAGGAGTGCTACGTTTACTCTTTGCTTTTTACGTAAATCGCTAACACCACTTTTCAGAAATAAAATCAAAAACCTTCTGACGTATGCAAGTTTGTGTTTAGTTTAAAAGCCATAAAACCGATGCACTTGACAAATAATGGTTTGGAAGCAGGAAATATAAATTTGTAATTAACTTTAAATTTTAAAAAAAAGTAGGTACTGTTGGTAAGATTGCAAAGAGATGTCTTCAGTTGGGTACATAAAATAGTATGACATCTCAAATATACCAACACGAAAGTCGGTGCAAAATTGCCGTGCCGGAAATGTCGTATTTATAAAAATGTAACGGATTCCATTTGATCTCAGTTCAATTTTATTAATAAATAAATTATGCCAAAGCAATTGACTTTTTTGTGTTTATTTGTCTCCCGTACGCATTTCACTTCTTTTGCAGAAGCATCTTCAGCGGGTTTTTTATTTTGTGGTCTATTGTATTTCTTTGTATTTGCAAGTAATAACAAACACATAGTGCAGTGCAATAAAGTGTAGTCTTGTGAATCTCAAACATGAAGACACTTCCCACCGAAAATGCAAAAGCACTGATGCTGAGAATGGAGCTAAAAGAAATACAATAGACCACAAAATAAAAAACCCACTGAAGATGCTTCTGCAAAAGAAGTGAAACACGTATGGGAGACAAATAAACACAAAAAAGTCAATTGCTTTGGCGTAATTTATTTATTAATATTATCAGCAATTGAGGAAAAAATGATCCACAACATCCAGATATCAGTTCAATTTATTTCCTGCGTGTCTTCTTTTTTGTTACTATACAGTCTCTGTAATATTAGAAATTATTTTTGCCAAAAAAGTAAAACTTAACTAACACTATTTTATTTTTGTACAAATAATACACGAAACAGTGCTTCTTACTTACTATTCAATATTCTGCAATCTATTGAATCCTTTGCTTAAAAGGAATGGTTTAATGGCCTAATGTAGAAATTTATTGTTTCATGAAGCAACATTGAAAGTCGTTTACAACACAATACACCTCATTTACACGGAGCTTATGAAAGCTGTTTATTTATTACTAATAATAACTAAATTCCTTCTGCCTTAATCTGCAACAAAAATATTCTGGTCCAGGCAGCATTTCATTCAAACCAATATCTCTGCTAATATTGCAGCTACAAAATCAAACGATACGAACACACCTCAACTCATTAAATGCATTGAAACTACATTTCGAGTAGTAACAGAATTTTCTATATCAAGATTCCTAATTAGTGTAGCATAAATTACTATCACAATTAATTTCATTATACCCCTTACTAAATCACGAGCAGTAACAGTCACTTTATCGCTATGTAAGCTTGACCAACAATATTAACAAAAATTGTCTTAGAGTTGTAGAGAATTATGGACTTTAAATTGTACACCGTGAGTTACAAAAATTTATGATTTTTTTTTTTTTTTTTTTTTTTTTTTTTTTTTTTTGTAATTACGTTACTTCAATTATTGTTACATGACGACATAGTATTCAGGTTCATTTAGTATCGCGATCTGAAATAATAAGTCAAGTTTATTATTTCGCCATTTATAACGTCACTAAGATGCAACAGGTCCCACCGTGAATGTATTAATGAGAGGCTGATAGAAGCTTTGATTTTCTAGCGCCAATATTAGCCGAGTTTGTGACTTGGTTGAAATGCAGCATGAGCCAGAATGAGAACTGAAACATTATGAGTTACTAATGTTTTCCCGAGAATACAACTAAATATCAAAAACGAAAACTGGTTATGTGAGAGGACAATTCTTGCCCCGAAAAATGACTCTGTTGCTAAAATAAATAAATAAAAAAAAAAAAAAGATTAGAGGAAATAGACGGAGAAGTGACAACATACTCTTCCATCGATACAGTAATGTCAATTGACGATGGTGTTACCTACCCCGTCGAGATTTTAAACTCAGAGTTATCTGGGGTACCATCTCACAAACTCAAGCTTAAGGTTGGCACTCCAGTTCTCTCTTCAATGCAGACGTAGTCACGGGTAACTGCTAGTATAGTAATAAGTATCAATATTTGTGGGTAACAAAAAATCAATGGCATAGGATTTTCAGAGCTAAAAAGTGTAGAATTTTAACAGTACACTCTCTAGTCAAGAGGTCTAAAAAACTGGAATTTTTAATAATTATTGTACACTATTTATTTAATCACTAGTCCCACATGAAGCTTTTACACCAGGAGCAAAACTCATCTACCCAAGGTTTTCAGTTTTTCAGGATGTATTCTGAGAAGTATTCTTAGAAGTTAGATAAAATATGGATTTTTTTTTTTAAATGACAGCAAGATAACAGCTGCTACATTCTGTAAAATCCAATGTTAGAGCAAAATAAAAATTATGATTGTGCAGTGTTCACAATTTAGGTTTGGATATTAAAATAATAACTGCTGTATGTTTAATCCTTCCCATTTGCTTGACTAGAATCTACAGATAATGAGTAAGAACAAACAGCTGATCATTATCACCAAAAACGTTCAGCATTAAAAACAAGTCACATACAGATGAGAATGATCACTCTTTGATATAAAAAGGGGGGAGGAGAGGGTAGGACTAAAAATTCAACAACTGTAGGTGGCTGGATATTTCCTGTTTTACCAGTCATGCTGTACTGTTGATTTAACCTCAACGTGATTTCTTTTTCATAATACATTACTTTTCTTTATAAATTTTAATGTAAAATATAATCACAAGGTACATTAATGTCTTTCAATACTTTTAAAATTCTTGTGTTACGCATTTTTTGCACAATCTCCTGTTATCTTGCTTTTGAACATTTTTTCAACACATTTTTAACAACTGACACAAGCTTGTACTAAGCACAACTTTGATAAGGAACACCCTGCATTTTTTAATCACTCTTCTGACTGAAATATAAATCATGCCTAATAATGCGTCACATCAAGAAGAAGAAATTATAAGACATGAATTTATAAAATAATAGGGAATCATGAATAAAGGTGTGCAGGTGAAACCATTTTTAAAACACTAAATAAATGTAAAAAAACTAAATTTTCAATTTGTGTACTTAGATTTAGTTCTAATATCTTTGTGAATTTGTAAAATTACTTTAGCACGAAACGCTTATACATATACATAACCAAACCATGTTGTATTCGTTACAATCGATGTTGTAGTTTCATTAGTTAGCCTATGCAAACGAAACGCTGCACTAACAACTTTTCTGTACAGTAAACATAGTCTTAATTTTTTTTAAATATTCTATCTAATGCATCGGCTGCTAACAACTTTCTTTCATTTTACGAAAAATAATAATAATATTAATAAGCAAGAAAAGAAAAACGCAATCTGACCAACAAGTGTCAACATGAAAATTTAGGCTTAATCATTAAAAATATTTCTTGATACTGTAGGATTTATATAATATAGTAGTTAACATTGCTACAAAAAGCAAAACTTTATTTGGATGGTTCAAGTTACTGATTACAAAGAGAACAGCAGAAAATTTTGTTTCATACTATCAAGTCATTCTAAAAAAAAAATATTTTAAAAAATCAGTCCCCACACACTGAAATAAAAACAATCTTCCAGGTCGGGAAACTAACAGCATGGAAAACATTAGTCTTCAGAAACAAGACATAAACAAATCCTATCCAAGAGTTGCCAACTTAACTGCATATACAGCTAAGAAATAGTTACATTATGACTTGAAACCTAAAACTTGATATTTACCCGTCAGAAGAGGTTGAACTACTCCGTTCTGTCTTGCTCTAAAAAATTTTGCTGTTTCAGGAGGCGTAACTCTTCCTTTGTCGAGAGGCAGGCCTTGCACGCTTTGTTCGGTCATTCTGTAGTTGAACAATTCCAAGTTTGCGATCCAAACTCCACGGATGGTGTTCACCTACTAACATTTTCCACTGGTCACACGCCTTTTATTACAACACCATTTACTAGCTAGCGCGAGCGCGAAGCAGCGTACAAAACATAAGAACGCTTATCGATCAAGTGGAGGTCAACAATAAGACGAGCGCCAATCATTCAGCGCATTTACCAAACAGGTGAACCAACGTCACTATTTTCATTATTAATGCTTGTTTCTAATGTAATTATTTTTACCTCATTATCAAGTTAACCAGTAAAATAATTGTATGCAATGAAAATGAAAAGAAAGAGTTATCATTATCATATTTATAAATAAAAAATGAAAATATCGATTTTCTTTCTGATAGTGTGGTAGAATTGCTTTTTACCCGAAGACATGTGTTTCCCATGGAGGAAGGAAATATTTCCTTCCTCCATGGTGTTTCCATCATTTATGATATCGTATGCGATGCAATATCAATCAACAGATTTATTGGTGAAGTGAGCGGAAAGGCGACACATAAGAAAATTTTATAAAATGGTACTGCAGACTTTTCTTTTTTTCCGTTTTGAAATTGTGACAGGAAAAAGATTCTGTAATTGCCACAAGGGCATAAGCTCGAATACCTACTTTTATTTAATAATACTACACGAAAAACTTTATCTCAGGCACATTTAAAGTACTAAACAATTTCTAATATTTATAAATTCGAACCTCTCATAACGGTTTTAGGAAATAATAAAAGCGACAAGAAAATCCGTTAAGAAATTAACATTTAGATAACTATCCGACGTTTTAGGTAAAGGTCGAGTCGTGATGAGCAAACTTTTAAAACATTACATTCCTCTGAAAAACTTTAAGCTGTTGTTACTAATAGCCGATAATTCAGCTTGCTTGTTAGATGAGTAGTTTGCTTTAAACAATTCAAATAGTAAAAATATTTTATCGCAATAAGAAAATTAAAATACTGTACCCAAATACCAATATGTTATAGATATTTGGGATGAAATAAGTTATATTGGTGATCAAGCTGAGATGTGTTAATCTATCCCACCGAAGCATTTTACAGACTGATCCATAAAATTGTTGTAAGTAAGGAAAAACCATTGTGGTAGTTAAAAACTGACTTGTTATGTGGATGATTTTTAAAAGGCAAGAAGAAAAGAGTTAGGGTACGAAAAGCAGCATCAAAACAGATGGAAGCGAAAACAGGAGTGCCACAGGTCAATGTGTTGAAGACATTCCATTGATTATTCTAAAAATAATTGTGTTGGTTGTTCAGAGTCAGAAAATACGTTATTTGCTGATGACATAATGTTGTGTAATAGGACTAGCTATGCACACACCTTCATACATACGGACCTGTGAAGCAGTGGCGTAGCTAGGTCAACAAGTGCCCCGGTGCAAAAAATTTATCTTGGGGCCTCAGGCCAGATGGGCAACCGTTTTTTTGCTTTGTGTTGTTGGTAGGGGCCCCTTGAGCTGAGGTTGGGGGCCCTTGAGTTGTGCTTGGAGACCCTCTGAGCAGTGGTTGGGGCCCCCCTGAGCAGTGGGGGCCCCTTATTGTGGAGCTGGGGCCCCCTTAGAAAATGGTAGAGATAAAAAACAAAGGTCACCAGTTTGCCGTGAAAGCCCGTGGGCCTTCTGAACTGCGCTTTGGGGCCCCTAGAGGAGCGCTGGGGGCTCCCTGAGCGTAGGGGCCACGGTGCACTGCCACCGTCCAGCCCCATACTAGCTACGCTCCTGCTGTGAAGATGTCGCTGTTTTTTTCTTCCCCTTTGTAGATTACCATTAGTGGACGAATTTAGTAATTAATCAGTATCATGGGGAATAGCAGAAAATAATTACGCGTATTGTGATTTTTCATTTATTAACAACGGTTACCAATGATGTAATGATTCAGTATCAAGGGTAAAAAAAGAAATAAAGGTTTCTTTTTTCTTCTTCAACCTTGCTAACAAAGGGGAGGAAATGGGAAGAAAGTTGGCCGTGGCCTCTGAAAGGAGCCATCCAGGCATTCGCCTGGAGTGACAGCGAAAAACCACGGAAAACCGCAGTCGGGATGGCCGGACGGGGATTTCAAACCCAGTACTCCCGAATGCCGGGTAGGAGGGTGTTGTCACTCTCCTCGCACCCAGTACCGGATAAACCACGTAGCTAGAGTCAATAAATGTTACGGGTCCCGTGCCCTTTTGGGCCTTGCGCTTATGTGTAGAAATATCTAAGTCTCAAATTATTTACTTAGAAATATTGATTTGACTAGTATTATCTTTAAATTTTCCCACATTAAATCACAAAATATAGTTTTGTAAATACGCTGTTTTATTTTATATCTTAAACTTTAATACCTAAAGTAAAGGACCCTTGCGCTTGCGTTAAACCGCAAACACTTACTGTAAGCAGCAAACTAGCTGGTGCCCATGTTCGTGTTTATCAAGAATTTTGAAGGTTACGTTTTCGCTCAGAACCTTAAATATTTCCAGATAAAAAGTAGCCTCGATGTTACTTCCCAAATCAATAACCCGCCAGTAAAAGTGCCGTCAAAATCGGTACAGACACTAAGTATATTGCACATAAATTAATTATATTTGTTAATAGTTGAAAAATGTGTCGTATTCTAGAACATTCTATTCATTCAAGAACATTATAGAACATTCCAAAGGTTTTTTTTGACTTTTAAAACATCACTTTCAACTATAGATGAAACGGATAGATGTTTGGCCACATACCGGTTATAAGCCGGGTAGCCGAATATTTGACGGCCGAATATCCAGCTGAAGGTTGCCACATGAGCGAGCTCACAGAAGTGAGACACGGACGATCGGGCAGCTTCAGGTGCATTTGGGTCTCATCAAGTTAATGAAAGAAATGTTGATTAATTGACTTGTTTCGAATTGTATCACTTTTACTGTTGTTTTTTTGAGGTTAGGAAAAATAAAAATATCATCAGTAAAGAAAAGATCACTTACTTTGGAATATTTCGATACGAGTAAGGACAATAATAAGTTTGTTTATTGTGGCAAGTTCAAATTTTTCGTGGCGGAGAAGGCGAAAAAAAGCAGGCATGCGCCAAAGATTTTAGCTTGTGTTTTATTATTTGGTTTTGATGGAATTGATAGAAATTTATAACAAACTGTTCAACTGTTAGGCATTATGATTCAGGGTGGAAAGGTACTAAAAAAAAAAAAATCGAAAATACCTTCAAGAATCCAGTGTGATAAACCATTTATAGTAGGTATGCAATATGATTTCAAAATCTTTATTACCGTTTTTCTTGTACCTTTATAGTTTGCACAGTTGGATTTTTTAGCGATTCTGGATGGACTTCCGGCTCACTCAAGCAAATAAATAACGATAATATCATTTTTGTACAAATTTTTCGATTTTGAATTATTTTTGCGAGGCACGCTTTGACGCAGAGATTGAATCAATTAATTTTTTTCTAGTTTTCTACCAGATGCTTCTGCAATTACAAGCCATTTTAAAATGAAACATCCAGAAAAATGTCATGAAATGAGTAAAATTACAGCCATTGTCGTGCCGTCCCCGGGACAAGTTCGTCTTCGTTATCAAAAGAAAACCAATTGACTTATATCAAGATCGCTTGAAAGGAAATTTCGGAAGTAAACGACACAAATGCCAAAAAATATTATTAAGTTATTGCAGAAATTGTTGCTCTAGACAATTAGCAGTCTCCTAGGCCAAGCTTTACCCCGCCTTAAAATACCGAGTCGTATATACATTACCAAATTCAAAGATAACAGAAGCCAAATCTATTCTTTAAATAAATCAGTTTCTGTATTGGTTAAAGCCAGATCATTAAGAGGCATAGGCAAAAGGCACCCGTAAGGTGCAAGGTCTTATTTGCTAAATCTTCCTACGTGGCCTATCCGGTACTGTTACAAGTGTAGCGGTTCCATTGTGATAGAGCTGACGGGTAATTTTACCCGATCCTGACAAACAAGAGGTCTGCAGATTTCAGCTACACGCTATCCATACAAACGCATCCAATGAAATTGCCCGTTACATCTGCTATACCATTCATACTAGCAGCATTCATCATTCGCTGAACCGACGAAACGGTCATATTCGAACTAGGTGGTTAACCATCGAAGGGTAACTGCAACAACGGCCATTTATCAAAAAGCTTATCATAAACAATACCTTTCCAATATTTTGTTTTTCAGCAGTAGTTATGTTCATAAAATTTGCTTTTGACTGAAATTTTTCAGAATAACGTCTGAAAATTAATACTCATTTTTATCTGTCAGTGTACATTTTACGACGTGAATTATAATTTGCCCTTCTTACATTACGTTTTACGAATCAACATAAAACTGCATACCTGTAATAAAGTATCCCAAAATTTAGTACATAACATCTTCCTTATCAGACAAATAATATTATTACTATTAATAGCAACGAAACTTCCGTCTTGCTGACAATTTCTCTGCACATCTATGTTAGCACTATGTGAAATTATGAAATCAGTCACTGCTTGAGGTAAACGCCTGCTATGGCGATAAAAAACCGTTTTGGATATCGGTAAGGGCCATTCAGCGCCGGAGCTTGCTAATATTGACATAAATTTTTAATATTTTCATTGCTGTATGGTTAGTACGTAACTTCACCAACGAAATCAAAGTATATATCCGCGTATCTTGACCTTTAACAGTTCCATAATCGCTCTGCGTCTGAAAATGTCAGATAGGTGAAAGAAGCCGCTACAGTAACTGTTTTAAGAACTTGTTACATATCGCAAAATCACTTAGAATCTTTATGAACTGTTTATTTCTTCATCAACCAAAGTATTTTTTTATGAAATAAATCATAATTTAGTCCCCTGAAAACAAAAGCGCTTTCTACAAAAGGCATCTCAAGTTTCTGTCAATTTCTTCACTCTTGTAGATACTAAATTTCATTCACACTCAAAGAAGTACGAGGGTCGTTCAATAAATAATGCAACACTTTTTTTTCTCGGACAATTTTGGTTGAAAAAAACTAATATTTTTTGTGTAACATTTCCAAACATTCCTGCTTCGTCTCGTATAGTTTCATTGACTTCTGACAGGTGACAGCGCTAAACGGAACTGTTAAAATGGCATCTGTAACAGATGTGCGTTCCAAACAACGGGCAGTGATTGAGTTTCTTTTGGCGGAAAAACAGCGCATCTCAGATATTCATAGGCGCTTGCAGAATGTCTACGGTGATGTGGCAGTGGACATAAGCACGGCGAGTCGTTGGGCAAAGCGTGTGTCTTCATCGCGGCAAGGTCTAGCAGCAGGGCCGGCGTTTCGTGTTAGGCTCGGGTGGGTAGTCAGGCAAGAAAAGGGGGGGGGGGATAGTTCCCTAAAAAATCTTACTTAAAATAATAATAGTGATAACTATGGAATCTAATTCTTAAGGGAAATTTGTAGGAGAAAAACTAGAAAATGAATTTAAAATTCATCATATAATTTATTAACTAATATATTTATTAATTATATTTTAGCTATGTACGAAACATTACTATTTTTTTAAATTTACTATTAATCAGTATCAATTATGCAATGCAAAAACTGTAATGCACTTCTCGCGTTCGGGAGGACGGCGGTTCGAATCCCCGTCCGGGCATCCAGATTTGGGTTTTCCATGGTTTCCCAAATCACTCCAGGCGAATGCCGGGATGCTTCCTTCAAAAAAAAAAAGCCATGGCCGAATTCCTTCTCGTTCCTTGTGCCCAGTCCCATCCCGCCTCTAATGACCTTAGCCGTCGACGAGGCGTAAAGCCATAAGTAAAACCAAAATGTAATGCGCTTTGCTTCTTTGCAAATGAAACGATTCAATAATTTTTCCAAATAAAGTTCTTCAGTAAGGTTGCTACATACAGGTAAAATAGCAATGTTATTTAATAGATCTTGCAACATTCTCGAACTTATGTAACTCTTGAGTCGGCGTAAGGCCGAAAAACTTCGTTCATTTGAACAGGACGACCCAAGAATTGTGATGAGTAGTCGAACGAAGCGTACAAACTCTGGTATGACTCCTCTAGTCCATTTGCACTTCTGTAAAAAATCTTTAACCTCTCTTAAATTTTTTGCCTCCTCATCTTGCCTTTTCAAAAGTTACAAAAACGTGTCTCTATCACTGAGCAATCTTTCTTGGTCAAAATCATGATTGTAGAAATTTATAATTTTTGCTACATTTGTGGGCTGTCCCAGAGCGAATCGTTCTAACGATTTGAAGAAGTGGGTGGAAAAGTTGTAGAATCGACTCTTTAAAATAAGACTTGCGGAGAAAATCTTGAGGTGTTTCGAATCGGAGATTTTCACTCTTACCTTGATCGAAATTTTGCGTTGATGTGGGATTTGAGGTTCGCTGGTTTCAAAGTTAGTACCTGACTGCACACTTTTCCGCCAAATTTCTTCGAATTTTGACTCTCGAGTACAGTACAAAACATCAATGATTGCTTCTATCTTCGCATATGATTAAAAAACAGATAGATTAGATTTCTGTAGATCGGTATTCAAAATTTCGACGCGATCAAAAATTTATATCATCATTGTTAAATATAAAACACACGCAAATGATTCCATGTCTGAGTAAAATCCAGAAGCCTTAGCCTTGTTAACAAAGAGTTACAATGAAATTCCTGGAACTTTTTGACTACCCCTCATACATTAGTATTTAAAAAAGGATAGCTTAGCGAGAAATGAAATATATTTGTTTGAATTAAATATAGTGTTAGGTCAAGTGACAAATATATTAGCGGAAAAAGGATACCACGAAAAAAAAAATCGTAAATCAGGAAAAACGAAAGTAACACTGCTACGTTTGTTTATTAGTCCATGCGCATTATTACAATTTCAAGAATTAATTCAGGCAAAGATATTTTTACTTAATAATTGGTAAAAAAACAACTTGTAAATTCATTTTAAAAACAAACCCAACAATTTTTATCCAACTTCTGTATTTAAATGTGGAAACTGTACAGAAAAAAAACCCGAATATAAATAGTTTTTTGAATCATGGCAATTAATGCAATCACTTATTTATATAGTCCTGTAATCTTATGTATTTCAATATAATGAAGCTGTACTATGTCGTTCTGGAACAAAGCCATGGGGTCGGTGCAGCTACAAGCTACAGCTAATAACATGGGGTGGTATATCTATACACAGAACATAACAGCACTACACTATAAAAACTCGTATTTATAGATATACTACCCTGTGTTACTACCTGTAAGTGTGGCTGAAAATTTTGCGTGTTATGGGTCTATTGGTCCTTACGCATAACTACACAAACAAGTGTAAGTAGTGTAATATAATATATACACGGACGCGCGTGTGTGTGTGTGTGTGTTTGTGCGCGCGCGAGCGTACGCCACGTACTTTCTTACTGGGAATGTAACGGAGTTCTGCAGTTTTGGGACTTCAGCTTCTGTTTTGGCTTCTGCATATTTTGTAGCGAAACCAAAAAGTAAAACAGATTAAATAGAACTAATATCACTGGGTACTGCCGTGCTGTTTGAGCTAACTTCATATGAGTGAGCGCTGACAATAGGTCGGAGTGGTAACGTTTCGGTAAGGTTTCCTTTTTTTGTAATTGTTACATTCATTGTGTAGTGTACTTTTAAAGGAGTCCTCTGACGATGAACTTGGTTGCCAACTTTGGTGCCGTGTTGAAGTCAATGTTGAACGTCTATAAGTAGTTGATGGTTGACATGTTGAGATCCGGTTAGAACTCAGATCAAAAACTTTCGTATTTGGTGTGCGACCTTATTGTAGCGTCTGTGGGGAAGTTTACAACACAGTTTTCAGCTTCAGTCGTTTAACTTCGAACTGTTCTGTCAATGTTATTGTTTTCGATTACTGTACGTTTTCGTTTATTTGCGATACTAGACAACTGTTTGAGGTCAACTATTGTTTTTCGAATATGGCAAGAATACCAAACATTCTAATCTGGGTGAATTTTTTGATACGCTAAGAGAACTGCCCAAGTTTTGGAACGTCAAATTTCCAAGGATCGCAACAGAAAGAAGAATGCGTGAAAAAAATCATTGTTCTTTTCCAAAAAATTGGGCTAAATACGAACAATCGTCCATTCCTTCCTATCCTGTGCTAACCTCTTCATCTCTACATATCCCCTACAACCCACGTCCTCAGTATTATCTGCTTCATATATTCTAATCTCCGTCTTCCTCTACAGTTCTTCCTTTCGACTGTTCCCTCCATTAACAATTTAACCAATCCAGCATGTCTCAAAATATGACCTACCAGCCTGTCTCTTCTTTCTGTAAGCTTCTTCCATAAACTTCTTTCCTCGCCCATCATTTCCAAAACTCGTTCATTTCGTACTTTGTCTGTCCACTGAATTTTCAGCATTCTTCTGTAGCACCATATTTCAAATGCTTCAATTTTCTTTCTTTCTGGTATTCCTAAAGTCCATGTTTCACTACCGTAAAGTGCTGTGCTCCACACAAAGAGTTTTAAAAAGTTTTTTCTAATTCCTAGATCAATATTTGAAACTAAAAGGTTTCTCATTTTCATGAAGGCTCTTTTTACTAGTGCTATTCTGCTTTTAACATCATTCCTGCTTCTGCCATCAGTTGTAATTTAGCTTCCCCAGAATTCACTTACTTCTCATGTTGCATCCTATCCTATTTTTATGTTTAATCTTCTAGTATTGCTATCATTTCTGCTACACTTCATCACTTTTGTCTTGTCTTGCTTTGGTTTGTATTTAGTCCAAAATCTTCCTTCATTATTTTGTTCACGCCAATCAGTAACTTCTCAATATCCTCAGCATGTTCTGCTAACAAGACAATGTCATCAGCAAATGGATACTTATTTTTTTCTCCCTGAACACTTATGCCACATTCAAACGTTTCTTTTACTTTATTCTTTGCTTCTTCTACATACAAGTTGAATATTAACGGGGATAGACTACAACCTTGTCTCACGCCCTTTTTAACTGATGCATGTCTCTCGTGATTCTCTACTTTTATTACAGCCGCTTGGTTCTTATATAGTTTATTAAGTATTCTTCTATCTCGATACTTTAGACCTGACTTCTTTAAAATTTTGAACATCTTTCACCACCTAACATTATCAAAAGCTTTTTCTAAATCAACAAACGCCAACAAAGTATCTTTGTTTTTCTTGATCCGCCCTTCAAGTATTAATCTTAAAGACAGAATTGCTTCCCTTGTACCGCGATTTTTCCTAAACCCAAACTGATCTTCACCTACTATCTCTTCTACCATGGGCGCCAGGAGGGACACCCCCCTGACATCCCGGATCGCCGTCTGGGCAGTAGTAGTGCTAAAAAAAAAGGTTGCCCAAATGAAATTTTTGGGCCGATAGGGGGAGGAGGGGCACCAATGCAGCCCTGATGCACCCCCTAGAAGCAATCCTGCCGGCGCCCATGTCTTCTACTATCCTTTCCATTTTCCTGTATATTATTCTGGTCAGTAATTTGGAAGCATGTGATGTTTACTATCCTTTCCATTTTCCTGTATATTATTCTGGTCAGTAATTTGGAAGCATGTGATGTTAGACTAATGGTGCGATAATTCTCACATTTGTCGGCTTGTGCTTTCTTTGGAAGTGTGAAGATGATATTTTTATTAAAACCAATTGGAATTTCTCCTGTTTCATAACTTTTTGATCCTCATGTTGGTGTCCTTTTAAATAAATTTTCACAATTTGTCCTACAATTCATAATAGGTTTTATTGCCCAGTCTTAAAAAGTTTTGAAAATAGTCAGGTTTAGTGACATGTATTTCCCTCACTAAAAATTAAAGCAGTTTTGATGCCATTCCTTTGAGACCTGCAGGATCACCTCATCTTCACACAACTCTCTTAAAACCAAAAACTGCAATGCTCAGTCACTCATTTTTCACAATCTACGCTCGACTATAAGCAAAATGTTTACAAGCGCCATACAAAATAATAGAGAGTGGCAAGAGAATACATCCAGCAAATAAACCTGATACTCGGACCGTGGATGTGATGTTTATATGCACAATTAGGTTGCCAATTAAGTTCACTTCAAAGTTGGCAATCAAGTTTGTCGTCTGTGGGCGCCTTAGGTATATGTTTTATTAAATGATAGTAGCGTGTCTCAAAATGAAACCAAAACTATTTAGATATTTGTGTACAAAAAAGTGAATCTGTGGCAAAATGTACATTAGGTTAAAAAGAATGTTCTCTGAAAGAACGTACCACCATTGCTTTAAAAAGCAATTTGAAATCCATCCATCCAGAAAAATTAAATAAAATTAAGTTACATGAAAAAAATTACCAATATCACTCTAGTCAAGTAGTAAAAGCAAAAAGGACTCTCATTAAAAGTAGATCCTCTGAAGTGATGGCAAATGAACGTTCACAAATATTCTATGTTGTTTCCATTAATCCGCAGGTTTTTGTCAGTCCCGCCTAGCGAAAAATTGTTCAGCGAAAGAAGGTTTAGTTTGTGTGTGTGGGGGGGGGGGGGGAAGGGGGGAGGAAATTAAAAATGAGAAAAGGCTGCTAAGCGTTTGTTTTTAAAGAATAACTTTCCACTTTAATCGTTCGAATATTAATTATAGTAGTTAGAAAACTACTACTTCAAAGTCAGTTACCGTTACTGCTTGATTTGATTATAAAAATAAACATTATTCCGCTTGTCATTTTTATTAAATAGAAGTAACTAGACACTAAATCATATTTTCATATAACTTAGGCTTCTGTTTCCGCTTCCATAATGTCGTTTCCGTTACAATTCTAGTACATACACGTGAATATTCATTAAATGCGCACGCATTTATGTATAGAATGAAGAACAAGAATAAGAATTTTACTTTTACTTACTTTCACGATTTTGACTTGCAGCTGACTGAACAAGGCCATCTTTTAAGGTTCTAGTGGATCATTCATCTATGGGCGATGCAAATTTAACCTCCACTTTCTGCTGTTTTCTAGCATTATCTATACTGAATTAGTGTCTCCTGTTCAGCTTCACTACGAATTTATCTATTTGATTTTTTTTTAGAATTAGCGGAAACGCCTTCGAAATACACTAATGCAGCTTTCACACACGACTGCTTTGGACGTACACTATTTTCTTGCGTTCACTCACAGGATTGTTTGCTCAGGAGGCGACATCTGGGGTGGCGGTCTCTATTGAAACATCAAAGGGTTTTAGCGCGTCGCTAATGGTGTTGTGGGTACACAGGCTGTTATATACGCGTTTTGAAGAATGAAACTAACATACTTAGCTGCTCTGCTCTCTCTTTCTTTCTTTCTCTCAATTCTTTCGTCTATGAACTCTCAAATTCCGGGTGGGTGAAATACCCACCCGGAATTTCCCGGGTGGGTACTGCTACCCACCATACCCACATTATCCGCCGGCCCTGTCTAGCAGTACTGCCTGATCACCCGCGTGCTGGCAGGCTGTACAGGTACACAGCTGTGACTCCTGCAATGACGGAGCGTGCGAAGACTCTCATTCGAGACGATCCACGGTTCACCATTAAACAACTCAGTGCTCAACTTGACATCTCTGTTGGTAGGGCTGTCACGATTGTTCACCAGTTTGGATATTCAAAGGTTTGTTCCCGCTGGGTCCATCGATGTCTAACCGAAGACCATAAAGAATGAAGGAGAACCAACTGTGCGGAACTGCTTGCTCGTCATGAGGCTGAGGGTGACGATTTCTTGTCAAACATTGTTTCAGGCGATGAAACACGGCAATCAATGGAGTGGCGCCACACCCACTCCCCTACCAAGAAAAGTTTAAAGCCATATCCTCAACCGGTAAAGTCATGGCTACAGTCTTCTGGGACGCTGGTCGATGTCCTACCACATAGTGAAACGATCAACTCGGAGGTGTATTGTGCTACTTTTAGAAAATTGAAGAAACGGCTTCGGCGTGTTCGTAGGCACAGAAATCAGAACAAACTTCTCCTTCTTCATGACAACGCAAGATCTCACACAAGTCTTCGCACCCGAGAGGAGCTCACAAAACTTCAGTGGACTGTTCTTCCT
This sequence comes from Vandiemenella viatica, assembly GCA_031002005.1. NCBI lineage: Eukaryota > Metazoa > Arthropoda > Insecta > Orthoptera > Morabidae > Vandiemenella > Vandiemenella viatica. The sequence continues at coordinate 104,622,756 of JARYHS010013630.1, forward strand.
CATCCACCCTACAGCCCCGACCTCGCACCGTCGGATTTCCATATGTTTGGCCCAATGAAGGACGCAATCCGTGGGACGCACTACACGGATGATGAAGAAGTTATTGATGCAGTACGACTAATGTTGCAAATTGAAAAAAAACTTTTTTTTAGATTTGTAAAAAAAAACATTATCTAAATTTGTTTTTTTTCCAGAAAACAATATATTTGATAAATTATAGTTTTATTTATGGAACTTACATTTTACATGTGTGTTTTAAACCTTACTAAATCATATAATGTCTTTCATAATGATTCATAAATGTATCTATATAGGTAACATAATTTTTTATTCATCCTCTATGTCGGTACCACATTCACTAGTATCAGCAGTACCAACACTAGTTTGATCGGTGTCGAAATTTTCTGTTTCTTCTTCAGTCTCCTCTAGATCCATAACTAGTTACGTTTTCTTTTACTGGTTGTATTGTATGCAAATACTTTTGAGATTGCAATTTTAAATTGTGAGCAAAGTACACACTGTGCATGAAGACTGCGCCGATAGTTCTGTATTACGGTCTTTTAAGTTTGAATTTAAACCTATTATCATACAAAATAGGAGCTTTATTTGTTTTCAATCGTTGGTTTACGCCAACGGTTGCAAGGAAATGATTCATAATTACTGACAATGACTCAGTATCACTATACGCTGCGAGTTTAACAAGTATTCGAATATAAGGAAAGCACAATAAGTAATAAAAAGAGGCAAAAAACCGTAGTTAAATTTCCTAATCTTTTGAAAAGATTCGTAGGTCTACATATAAATTTATAGGGCCTAGCAGCACTAGTTCAAATAGCGAGTATCACTCCGAGCAATGAGGAACGGGGATTCCTTCTCACGCAACCTAGCCTTTTCGGGAAGTCCCCATTCGTAAAAGAAAACTTCAGTCAATGTTGCCAATATTTTTTTTTATTGAACTAGAAAAATAGGTTATTTGTTACGTGGCGATACCGCATGCACTGGCGACGGCGGACGTGACGTCACCGTGACGATCCGTACAGTCACAGCTTGTAAACGTACACCGTGACAGCTTGTAAACATCTCACTATCGGGACCGCACGGAAATGTGGGGTTTTTTGGGCGGGGAGAAGAGGGAAAAATATGCGTATATTACAAATGTTACTAACGGGACCACACGGAAAAGTGGATAATAGTAGATTTAAAAGTAAGATAAGTACTTAGTATAAACTCTAAAACAGTCATATGAAACGATAAATGCCTTAAAAATTTTAAATTTAGTAGTTATGAAAAAAAACATGTCCCAGAAAAAAACACATGTTTTTTTTTCATGTTTTTTTTTCAAGTCAGAAAAAAACTTTTTTTACAACGCTGGCTCCGGCATCGACCAGTGGAATTGTACCGCGCAGGAATTCAGGCCCTCATTTCAAGGTGGCGTAAAGCCGTAACATTGAATGGAGATTATATTGAAAAATAGTGTTGTGTAACTAAAAGATTGGGAAATAACATGGTGTATTTAAATGCTGAATAAAACAACGCTTGTTAAAAAAAAAAAAAGTGTCTCATTATTTATTGAACGACCCTCGTACAAAAGAGACGGATAAGCAATTTATATGATTTCTTTTAGTACAACGCTTTCGCTACGAATTAAACCAGGACGAATGAAAAATCTGCTTGATCCACCAATGCCCTATGAAGTAGTGGAACCAGTTACCAGTCACCTTCCGACAGCGTGCGATACAAAATATGAGCACATTACAGATAGATTTGTGGGTTCCCAAATTGACGCTACTCGAATAAAAGTGGTAGCACAAAGCGTCAGCCGCAGTGAAACGCAGTCACCTCCACTCCTTATCGGCATTGATTCTATTAAGCTCTTTCGTCTCGTGTTTGCAATATACGAGAAGTAAGGGAACTAGTGGCTCCATACATAGAGGATTCGTGCAAAAGACATTTTAGGTACTAGGCAGTTTTTGCACATAAGCTCAATATAATAAATTTTTTTGCTAGTTAGTGCATTATGAACAATAAGTTAATGACATCTTCCACTTGTTCTTCTTCACTAAACAATGCTTTCTTTAAGAACATTTTACCGGGAGTCGAACAGCAATCTTAAATTACAAATGGTATAAAATGGAAAAATAACATGCTTACTTCTACCGACCATTGAAACGAATATCGCAGGGCAGGATACGGTGGTCTTGGTGGTTGACCCGGGCCTCAAACCGAAATCCTTCACCAAGCGTGGTGGGTGAACGATAACGTTCTAGCTTCGCATTCGGGAGGACGCCAGTTCGAATCCCCGTCCAGGAATCCAGATTTGGGTTTTCCATAGTTTCCCCAAATCCCTCCAGGCGAATGCCGGGACGCTTCCTTCAAGAAGGCCATGGCCGAATTCCTTCCCGTTCTTTGTCCCCAATCCCATCCTGCTACTTGACGTCGACGAGGCGTAAAGTCATAAGTAAAAAAGAAATCCTTAGACGATGCTTGGAGTGTGACATCACTCAGGAATGTGGTCCAAAAGATCACGAAATTCGCCCAAAGTAACAATAAAACGTGAAATTAGAGTTAGGTTAATTTATGGGACCTTAAACCCTAAGATAAAGGTGCATAAGGCCTGGTGCCCACGTTAGATTTTTCAAGCTATGTCCCCTTGCGTGCACGTAACATCTCCATACACACGTATTTTCTTGAAGGTTGCGGCAACGCGCATCCTGCCGCTGCCAGTAATGGTTGTGTATAATAGAAAGCGGGTCATTTTCCATACTTTTCTATAAAAATTACGTAATAGACGTTATTGGGTACACTCGTGTATCGATTTATAGCAACAAAGGATTTTTTTTAAAAAAGGCAAGAATTATTTTTCAATTGTGTTGCTAGCTACTATGGACTCAAATTACAAATTCATCTACGTTGGTGTTTTCTGAGAGGAATCAGGGCCGCGTTTAGGCTAGGTTTTGTGGCCCCCTAGGCTATCCATGTGGTGCGAGCCCTTGTCGGCAGTCCAGTCGGCAATGCTTAACAAATTATTTATGGGCGACCTTAGTACCCGTAGTACTGTCCTAGGCGGGAGGCCCCCTAGGCTACAGCCCTAGGTAGCCTGTGATTAAATGAGGCCCTGAAAGGAATTAGACATTAATTAAAAGAAGTTCTTTTATAAGAAGCTTGAAACATTGAACTGAAGTGAACATCTCCCGGGTACTGCAGGTGTAAAAATGCCTTTCTCTTTTGTTTGCGATGAAGTATTATGCATTTCACCAAATCTAATGAGGACTGCAGTGGTAAAGTTTTGTCAGACAGAAAAAATATTTTCAGCTGTTACGTGACAACGTGCACGGAGGAATGTCGAAAAGGCATTTGGCATACTCTGGAATAATTTTTATTTTTTTTTTTTTGTAACTGCTTTACGTCTCTTTTTAACATCGAGGTCTTTAGAGACGGGAAAGGATGGGGGCAAGGATAGGGGCAAGGAATGGGAAGGAATTCGGCCATGGCCTTTTGAAGGAAGCATCCCGGAATTTGCCTGGAGTGATTTGGGGAAACCATGGAAAACCCAAATCTGGATGCCCGGACGGGGATTCGAACCGCCGTCCTCCCGAATGCAAGGCGAGAACGCTAACCGTTACACCGCCCCGCTCGGTGAATAAATTGAATAGTTTTCACAAAGCATTGATGTAAATTGACAAAGATTTATCGTTCTCTTCATAATATTGTAAGAACTAGAGATGGATTCAACATTCAAGATCCTTTGAGTATAGAAGGTTTCTTCGATATCGGAAAGGACATCTTGAGACCGAAAAGAGGAACTACTAATCAATTTATCCAAGGTCGAAATACGTTACCAGGTTGCTTTTGTTGGTAGCATCCGTTGGATTTTGTGTATACGATAGAAATTTAACAAATATTTTGTATAGATAGATTGAAAAACACTATGCAAAATAGAATTTATAATAAATACAAAAAATACTATAACTCAATATTTCATTTTGGACTACACTGGTGGCTCTTCTTTCATAATTCTGTCGTGATATGTTTCTAATCTCCCGTCCCAAATATCTAAGGAGTTCTTCATTTCCCAAAATTAAATGTTCAGTGTCAATGTTTTCATAATAATATTTGCAGCATTTACGTTTTCTGCCGGACGTGTACAGCGTTCGATACGCAGCGAGCTACTCAGAGACCGGAGTTGCGTGTCCGGCACCGGTGCTTACGTCACCGCAGCGGTACCGGAGGTGTGTTTAGTGTATTCCACGCCATCATTGCGGCACCGCAGAGGCGCAGTAGTTTGAAAACCCGCACAGGTGCACCGGACTTGAGCGTCGTGTGTGTTCCGGAAGCGTGGCTACACCATGGAGGAAGGAAATATATGGAGGAGAAATGACCTTAAATCTGTGACGCCGGGTTCCTACTGCGCATGCGCGGCGGTTATAGCAGACCAAGCCCAAAACATTGCATTCCCACATTGTGCTCCATGTAGTAAAAATTTAATTTTGTAATAGTTCTAAGTTTTTTTATAATGCCAGCTTGTGTTGCATACGGGTGCACAAATAGGACATATAGGAAAAAACCTGGAATATCATTTCATTTGTAAATTGCATTATAATTATTGTTACTGAAATGTTCAATAGTTTTCAGTCAGACTAGCTACTACCATTATAGATTTATTCACAACTCTCAAATGGATGACTTTGTTTTCAAATATTTGTTGGTTTAGTGCAGCCAATCGGCATACCTTACTATTTTGCACATAATAGAGTACCATTACTTTATACGAGTGTTGTAAAGTCTAATTTAAGTGGGTGATGTTTACATCGTGATTGAGGTGTGCATTCTTTCGTTACGTTTGCAGTTTCTACTGAAAGTGTGGGATGAAATTAATTGTGATAAATTGTGCTTTGTGAAATAGGAATCGTGATGAAGGAAACAATGTCGTTATACGAAATGTAGTTCGCGTTGCAAAGTTATGAGTGTCTACAAAGTTTGTTTTTGTACCAAATTATGCCCTGTATGCTCCAAGCATCACTGTAATCACCAGGCTGTCGCAGTTTGATGCTTGATTCTTATGTAGCTCGAAGAGACAAGTTGAAAATCAAGAGAACCATTTTTTGATATCTCCCTTAGTTCTCGGGATATCGACTAACAAAAATTTCTTATAGGTATGGTGTGGTTATAATTCCTTGTGCTTTTGGTGACATTTTTATTCTGTTCTATGCCCCATTTCAATGTAACAACAAGCGGCAGTAAAAAAGGAAAACACACACTCTGCATGTGCAGCATGTAATTCATTGTGGTTAGGACGGAATTATTTTTTGGTCCAGGCCGCATCTCTACCTCACGTCCACAATTTGGAGACACTATATCCCAAACAGTAAGCGAGATATTGAAAAATGTTTACTCTTTATTTTCGATTTGTTTTCGTCATGTTACATTAGAATCCATCACCAAATTTTTTCTGCATTTCATTCAAAAACACCTCACATTTGAGACGGTATATCACGATAAATAAGCGAAATACCGAAAATTTGTATTATTCGTTATCTTTTCTGCTCATTGTGTTACGTAAGAATCCATTACCAAATTTGATTTTGGTCAATTTTTTTCTGAATTTCAACCAAGAACACCTCACCTTTGAGAATGTATATCTCGAGAATTAAGCGAGATTTCAAAAAAGATTATTATTCATTTTTTATTTGTTTCGTCGACTTACATAATAATCCATCATCAAATTGTGGCTCCACGGTTATGGTAGAGTTCCCTGGATATATTTGGGCATGTGCCCGGTGATAATTGGGTAGGGTAATATGGCGTCCACCCGGCTTCACTTCAGTGCGTGGTAAAGGTCCCTTGCGTCGCCTCCATATATTCCTTCCTCCATGGGCTACACATGACCTTGAACGAGATGTAGTTAATGTATTGCCATGGTGGATGGGGGGGGGGGGGTTGATTCATTTACTGAGCTACCTTCCTGTAATTTTTTTTAACTTGTGGATTTTCGACGTCGAGGTCATTAGAGCGGGACTGGATTGGGGGCAAGGAACGGGAAGGAATTTGGTCATGGCCTTTAGAAGGAAGCATACTGGCATTCGCCTGGAGTAATTTGGGGAAACCATCGAAAACCCAAATCTGGATGCCCGGACGGGATTCGAACAGGCGTCCTCCCGAATGCGAGGCCAGAGCGTTAACCACTCACCCACCACGAACAATTTTACTAAAGACAGAAGCAATTTTAAGTATCGTGGTAAATGGTTGTATAAAGATGGCCAAAAGTGGAGCCAGCCGCTTATTTATAGCCTATTATTTTCACTACGTTCTCTGATCAGACCATTGAATAAGCAGGGAATCGAATACACCCTGGGATGACCTTACCATTTAATAGTTTAATGTTATATTTTAAATGTTTTGAAGCGTGGAGGAAAATAAACGTTATTAGAAATTATGTTTGTATCTGATGCCCCTTAGCAACTGATTTAATCGGATTTTCAACTAATCAACACAATATTCAGTCATCGGTGGTTGGGGAAGGAGAATAATCGCAAAAAATTAACACGCGAATACTCGCGGAAGAGCTTTATAAGTGGGTTGTATGGTTATTCGGCCCAAGACAGCGCAAATTAACAAGACTTTGCCTATAAACCATGACCAGAACAATTTTTGGTGTTTAACAGAGAAATATTATTGGGTTGTTGATTATTATTGGTTGGTGGCCATTATCGGAAGTGTAATTAATATTAAAGAATAAATCTTCTATGTGAACAGTAAACAATACGAACCTTCGAGATATACTAATCATTTGTAAACCTTATCGTTAATCCACATTCTTTTTTCCTTACGGACAATAGGGTATTTGACTACTTCTTGAAAATGGTTTTAAATTGTTTATTGGTACACCTTATTCATCGAGTGAAGAGATTTTTTGACAAAAGTGCATTATTTTGCGAAAAAATCAAAGTTAAAATTTAAAGAATTTAAAAGCCCGCCAAAACGCTCATTTGCTGCCTGGCGCGTGCAACGGCAGTCGTGACGTCACCCGTCTGTAAATGCTGCCGCTGGGAATGGAGCGTTTCCTATTACCCAAGTTTTCAACTATTTTGTATTGTTTGTTGCTAGTTATTTCTTGTTATTAATGAAGGTTCGTTTTGAATATAAAATCGAAAACAATTTGGAAAAGCCTACAGCGGAAAAAATATTGAAAGTAGACGCCTTATTTGTGGGCAACCACTGAGTTTTATTCTGTGGAGCTTAAAAATGTAACAACTTCAATTTGATATTGCAACAAAGTCACTTACGATTTTCTGTGAATCTCATTTACACCGCAATTTCGTAGAGTAAATGTAATACGTTGTTTAAGGCGAGAATTATTAGGGTTGGTCCTGAGGTTCGATCCTCGCTTCGGAATATTTTCAGTTGGTTTTCTTCTGTCATTTTCTTTGGATACTAGTTGCTGTTGGCTGCATTGCATAATAATTTTTTTACCGAAAATCCACCAGAAAATCAATTTAATTTTTCTTTTCTTTTTTCTGTAGGCTTCACAAATTTTTGGATAACAAGCGAATTACAACCATTTGAAACAACCAAAGAAGATTTCAGAAAGGAAATTGGACGTTACTTGCACACCGAAAAAAGTTTTTTAATGAAAATGACTTGCACATTAAAAGTAAATATCGCCTAATAGACGCAGTTATGTCAGGAAGGTAACCTACAGTTGTATCGTCACGTAAAAATTCCAACGAAAAGGACACAAAGCGTTACGGAACTGTTGCAAGATTAGCATGAAATTTCTACATGTGTTGTCACGTCTAAAATAAATTCCATTGTTCACGGCCGTGCACCTGTATTTTTTGCATGATATTCTCTCTGTGGTAAGTTTAAAAATAAAAACTTTTCATGTATGGTAGCAATTTGTTTCAAACACTTGCACGACGCTTAGCAACTATTATGAATTCTTCGAATAAAAACATGGTAGTGCAAAAAACAGCAAACAAATACCGAAAAAAATTCACACAAAAAATATTATCCCAACCAAGGTTCTTCGAACGTAGGACGTTCTGAATTCAATCACGCAGCTATCCTGACACTACTTCTTAATTGCTTCTCTTTATGTTAATAGTGAACACTTCACAGTTTCTTCATGTGAGATGAAGTGAAACGAGGTAGATAAATGAATAAACAAAAAATCCATAATCTTTCATCTGCAATTAAGAAAAATGGCCCACAACATCCAGTTGTTCCGAGCGTGGTGAGTGAGCGGTTAACGCTATGGCCTCGCATCCGGGAGGACGCCGCACAGTGTGATATTTTCTAAATCTAGAGGGACAAAGGTCAGTTTGATAATTGTCTACGCAGGCAAAATAGTTATTTATATTCAAAGTAGATGAACCATACTACTCGGAACAAAGGTTTAATTTCAACGAATTCACGCCTTACAATAGAAAAAAATAGTTTGAACAATGGCTTCCTGTAATCCACCGAACAAACGCTTCAGTCGGCCGCGCTAATCCATTGAGTTTGGTCGATGATTACGCTGTATTTCTGCGTGTTAGTAGTGATTTGTGTGTTGCTATTGCTTTTGGCGAGCTTCAAGGTAAGTTTACGCATGTTTTTTCCGTGATACAAAAGCATCATTAAAACAGAACGAGATTATTTTTAATTTAAAAAAAAAAAAAAAAAAAAAAAAAAAAAAACTACTGAGTCAATTTCATGTTGAGTTTTTTAGTTCATTATACCACATTATACCGATCTCTTACTATATTTATTTGAAAGAGCCGCTTATTAGCTACAAGAAATACCTTAATTTGTTTGCGCATATTTGCGACACCCATACAACTTTTCTTTATTTTCAGCATGACTGCACAAATTTCGAGTACAGAATTTTTCGACGTATGGTTTGCTAACGCAAAACAATCAATCTCTAACTTTTAATTTAAATATAAATGAGTCTCAAATAGAAGCTGTTACATTTTTAAGCTCAGTAGAATAAAAGTCAGGGTTTTTTTTCTATAGCTAGCCCCACAAATAAGGCGTCTATTTTCGTTATTTTTCCGCTGTAGGCTTTTACATAATGTTGTCGATTTTGTATTCAAAATTAAATTTCATTAATAACAAGAAATGACCAGCAAAAATAGTTGAAAACTTGGATAGTAGGAAACGCTCCATTCCTAGCCGCAGCGTTTACAGACGTGTAGCGTCACTCAAGCGACCACCAATCCTAGAGCGTTTTCTGTCACGTGACCAGAGGTAAGAAAAGTACAATTTTTATTTCGCTTTTTTATTAAAAATAATCCACTTTTCTTTTCAAAATTTATAAAATTAGCTTCCTGAAGCATTAATCTATGAGAATGAGTTCAATATGTAATATTTTTTTAATATTGTCAAATAGCCTATTGTGCATATAAACCTGGTGGCCATGTAACTTGTAATGTTCCCTTGGTGACTTGAAATTTGTGCGTGTGAATTAGCCAGTCTCGGGCCGGGCCTAAATATTCCACGTTTCTTTGTCATCGGCTAGAGCCAGGTGACTCCTACCTGCGCTGAAAGGCCGAACGATTTATGGCAGGCCGTAAAGCTAAAAGCTTTACGCATTCAAAGAAATTCAAAGGACAGTATTGGACCTGTGCCGAAAGACGGTTTCCTGGTAGATTAGAAACTTGAAACTAGAGAAACGATACTTCCGAGAAGATGTCGGGTTGCGGAACCCCTCTGTTGGGAACCAACGAATCAAAGTGTTAAGAACTTTTATAAACTATTAAGTTGTATGTTGCATGAGCAGAGCCAATGGAGATCGAAGACGACCCGCCAACCGCTTTCACTGGCTGAAATTTCCCGCGTCGGTTAAAACTCCGGAGCCTGGATGTCTTCGACGGGGCCGACAAGCGAGGAGGAAGACATTCTGTTTCTGGCCAGCGTACAGCCAGCAGCGGCGCGCCCCGGGAGACTGTTTTCTGGTCGGAAAGGGAGTTGACCTCGACTGGGGACAGAGCTCGCCAGGCCGAATTCTCGAGGGACCATCCGCTTCTACCTGAGGCAGCCATCACCGACCTCGCGCCCAGCTGATCAACAGGGTCCGTGAGACTCTGTTTTTATCCGCACTTCATCTGCTACGGTAAAGAACTAAGGCGATGTATAGACACTCTGGCGTCAAAACGATAGAGGACTGTAAACAGTTGCAGGGTGATCTGGACAGGATATCTAGTTGGGTTGTTAACATGGGATGAAGATAAATACAAAGAAGAGTCAGCTTATTAGATACACAAATAAAAAAAGGTTAATTATGAATATAAGGTGGGAAAGAATTGCTTGCTGAAGACTTGAAATGAAAATATCTTGGCATTACATTTGATAACAAGCTTAACTGGGCAGGACACATTGGACAGGTGGTAGGAAAAGGTTTCAAAATTCTGCACTTGTTGGAGAGAGTGATGAGGGGATGCACAAGAGAAGTTAAGAAATTGGGTTACAAAACTTTGGTCGGACCATTGCTCGAATATGGTAGTATAGTATGGGACCCACATTTTGCGTATTAAATACAGGAATTAGATGGGGTGCAAAAAAGAGCTGCTAGATTTGTTTCTGGAAATTATCGCAGAATGCAATCAGTGACAGATATGATAAAGGAGCTGAAATGGGATTCATTGCAAGACAGGAGGAGGATCATGGGAGTGTACAGGGCGTATAGTGGCGATGAAGCATGGAAAGATATTGCAGTAGGTATGAAAAGTAGTTCATGGAAAGGAAAAGATGACCATGACCACAAGCTGGCACTCGATTTCTGGCACAAGGGCGTGGGAAGATTTTCTTTTTTAGGTAAGGGTGTCAGGGATTGGAATGAGTTACCAAGGAAAACGATGAACAACTTACCGAAAACGTTAAAAGAATTAAAAGTTAAAATTTGTGGAGGGCAAATGTAGATGGGTGCAGGATAGGGGGAAGTTGGGTGTGTAGGGAAATTGCCACCGGAGCGTGTGCTCCATTGCAATTAAATTAAATGTTGGTATAATTTAGTTTTGTGGGGAGCGAATAGCAGACATTTTCTTCTGACAGTGATTATCTTGTCAGTACCGGATTAACCACGTAATCCGACCCTGCATCTTGTATTTGACTTGGCCAGTTTAAATTCATGGCGAGAAATGGGCGACAACCGGTATCCTCCGTTTACACTCAAGCAACAGTAAATGTGTATTTTTACAAACACATCACTTTTATTACAATTTTTAAGAAAATAAATCACAATTAATGGTGTGGCATTTTTTATTTTATCCTAGAGTCAATGCAACTGTTTGAGACTTCACTTTCAATACCTATTCGGAGATGCTACTATAACGGATATTGTTAAAAATACCTGTGAGTACTTTATGATAACTGTTCAACTTTTGTACATGTCAATGTGAGAATACGACAATTTTTTTTATAGATATCAACATGTAAAACTTGTAAACTTTCAGACTGGTATCAGATATTAGAGAACTTGAATCTGGAATTTAAAAATTTCAACGTTGAAAGAGTTAAAAGTTAAAATTTGTAAAGGGCACATGTAGGTCGGTGCAGAAAAGGGGGATGATGGGTGTTTAGGGAAATTACCACCGGAGCGTGCGCTCCACTGCAATTTAATTTAATTAATTAAATCCAAGAATTTGAACTTTGAATAAAAGAGCTAGGAAGATAGAAGTAGGCTTAAATGAGAGGGAAAAATTCATTTAATAATAATAGTATAACAGTTTGAAGGAAACTTGAAATTTAAAGGAAGAAAAACGAAATTTTAGTGTTGTAACGTGATGACATCACGATGTATGACTTTTAGGAATTAATAGCTCTTAAACGAGGATGATTACAATAAAATTTGTAATAACTTAAAAGATTGCAAATAAATCAGACTAAACGATAGAAAAGTTTCTGGAAAATCCGAGAAAAAAATAGGGTACCTTGAGAATTTGGGATTTTTGCAATTCACAAGAGTACTTACCTTCGGGAAAAACTATTTTATTTTGGAACGCGTCAGCGTAAAGCGGTCCATACACGATCAATATTATTGCACAATAATTACGGTTGTACAAATAATATTGAACGTGTGTAATTTAGACTTAGCGATATTATTGAGTGAATCAAAATAGTCTGAAATATATTGTGCAATCTGAAAATACTGTGTCGTCTGTAGGTGATATTGCGCAATATTCCGACAGTTTGTCTCGAGACACTGTCATGACATAACTGTTAATCGGGGTTGTATAGAATTGATGCTAGCTAGTTAATCTTTAAACAAATTTTGTTATTATAATGACAAAACTTAGGTTATATTGCAATACGTGCACTATCACTTATCTCCGCTTGCATTTCATTGCCGTTATATTTTTTTCGTCGTCGGTTTTTTTCTTCTGAAAATGAATACAAAAAGTGAAGGCAGAGCGTTTATTATTGCCGTGCATAGAACTGTTCAAGACTTTACCAACGTTGTGGGACGTCAAAGATTCTTGAGTATAAAAACAGACAGGAAAAAATAAGGTTTACGGGCTGCTGCTGAACAAATGTAAAGAGGGAAGATGTTAGAAGGGGGATCGATTATTTGAGGACCAGCTACAGAAAAGTACTGAAAACGAATGAACGATTCAGAAAAATGTTGCAGTCAGTAATGAAGTAGTGAGACTACATTATGGTATTTCGACCAAATGAGTTTTCTTGGAGACCACGATGTGGTGAGCTCAATAAATACGATGGAACCACTGGAAGAGCAGAGGGAATCACAATGATTTAAGTTGTTATTATTTCAATTTTATTATTAGACTGGTCGCTGTCTTCCATATCAACCCAAATTTGATAACACAGTCGCTGAATTCCACCAATCCATTATGGACAAAATAATATAAATAACTATTCAGTATTGTTCTGTTGGTAGTAGTAAACGCAAATTACAAAATTTTAATGTTGGGTCGACTGTTCGTGTATATGATGGTGGCCTTCTTAACTATTCCAAATTAGGAGATATGCTTATTAATGCCCTCTCAAGAAGTTTTATCAAACAGTAATAAGCTTGCACAATTTGTTTTTTGTCTGTGACGAATGCGTTTGCAATCGTGACTATTTTAACAATGAGGGAAAAGTTCGATGCATTGTATTCATATTTAATTAACCATTCATAAAGCCACATGTATGTTAACCCAAAGTCTTTGCTATGTTTGTAAATGCAGAAACAAATTCACAGCGTGCTCCTAAGTTCTGTTCATATTCTACAAAAATAGCATCTTCAGCGTTAATGCAGAGTCTTAAAAATGTGCCTTCACGGAAATGGACCATATTATCTCGCCACTGACAAGAGTTTGTTTTCGGAAATAAGCGGATATCAAACGACGCATAAACATGCTCGCAATTTGCATCTGCATATCTAAAGACATAATTAATGCAAACCATCTGATGATGAGGATTGTTTGCTCTAAACCGGCATTGGTTGAATAAACAACAAATTGTGACTAGTCGCTGTCTTCCATATAAACCCAAAAAAGTATCTATTTATATTTATCATAAAGAAATCCTGATCCAGTTGTTTTCTTGATATTTACCGTCTATAGCACCAAGACAATTCTGTCTTGCATGAAATTTCCGCTTCATATATCAATTCTTCATCCACATTATTATTATTTTCACACATCGTAGTAAAGCAATAGCAACAGCTGCTGCGTCCTGGCTGTCCATCATTTTGAAGTCAACTATTGTTCAGCCGGATGGTGTCAAAGTAACACGACGTTTCGACAGCAAGCTCGGATATCTTCATCAGGTATCGGTGTCTGCTGGCTGTCGTAAGCTGGCTGTCACCGCGTCGACTGACTTAGCTAGAGAGCTAGAGCATGATATGTCGCAGACATAGTCTGCATGTCGTCCTTAGCGCCAGGGGTCCTATTGCTAATGTCTAAATCTATATTTTGATACGATCCTAGATGTTTTTGTCATTAGCTAAGTATTAGAAATCCTGGTTTAGGTAGTTTGCTTGTTGTTAATTTGAAGACTAATACCTACTTAAATCTAATGGAAGGTTTTTTTATGGTGTTTGCTTACTAGGGTCCTATTTACATGATGAGGGGACCTATTTACAGTTATTGGAGGTGGGGAGGGCAGGGGAAATTGTCTGTTAATTGTCTGTTTGGGATGTTTTGGTGGGAGGTCTTCTATTTGATCGTTTCCTATTGCTGCAATTTCAGGGTGTGGTGAGTTTTCGCAACGGAAGTAGAATTTATCCAAAGCTAGTTTCATAATTTCTGACAGAGGGGCAAAGTGGAGGTCCTGACGGATTCTCCGATTTGGTAGATATAGGGGTGCACCGACAATCGCACGCAGGGCTCTGTTCTCCAGTGCCTGCAGCTTTTTGATGTGGCAGTCGGCAGCCATGCTCCATAATTCTGAGCCATATAGGAATGTCGTTTGTACAATCGCACGATAGATGATTAGTTTGGTTTCTGTTCTTATACAGTCACCTCTCAGGATTGGGTAGAGGTTGGTAAGTTTTGCTTTCGCTTTTTTCTTTGATTCATCTATGTGGGACCTCCACGTCAGCTGTTTGTCTAATCGCAGCCCAAGGTACTTAATTATTTTTGCCATTCGATGTCTCTTCCCTCCGTGTGCAATTTGAATCTTGGTAGCTTTAACTTCCCAGTGAATATGATGGCTTGGCTTTTTGTGGCATTTACTTTGATTTTCCATAAATTGCACCATTGGGTGAGTAGCTCTAGATGTCGCTGCAACTTCCGTGCAGCATACTCTAGGTTTCTATGGCTGGTGTAAAGTGCCGTGTCATCAGCATATAGACGGACATTACTGCCCGCCAAATGCGGTAAATCATTGATGTATATGCAGTATAAGATAGGTGCTAAGACGCTACCCTGCGGCACTCCAGCTTCGATTTGCCTTACTTTACTTGTCCCGTCTTCGTATTTAATGTAAAATTTTCTATTTTCCAGATAAGAATTGATAGTGTGTATTATGTAATCGGGAACTTTGTATTTATGTAGTTTGTAGATAAGTCCTTCGTGCCACACTTTGTCGAAGGCTTTCTCAATATCTAAGAATATAGCTGCTGTGCTGTTTCCCGCCTGCTTTTCTGAGCAGATGTACGCCACTATCCTGGCACACTATTGTACGGTTGAGTGATCTTTCCTAAAACCGAACTGTTGGCCAATGATTATGTTATTTCTAACAAGGTGAGTGTTGAGACGGGCAAGAATGATTCTCTCGAACACTTTGGCAATGATTGGTAGCAGAGATATCGGTATGTAATTTTGTGGGAATGTCTTATCTTTTCCTGGTTTAGGAATTGCCACTACCTTGGCAGTCTTCCAACCACCAGGAAAGAAACTGAGTCTTAGACATGCATTGAAAATTATTTCGAGTCATCTGATGGCTTGTGGAGGCAGGTTTTTGATTTGTAGGGCAGTCAGTGAGTCACTTCCGCAAGCCTTTTTTGATTTCAACCTGCGGATAATAGACTCAGTCTCCCCTGTGTTTGTTAATTGCGCTTCAATCCGCGGCTCTGTCTCAAGTATGTGGTCGACTTCACGAATAACCCGCTCTTCGTGGTCGTCGCTCTCATCGTCATCTGAGATGTTGATTTGAAACTGATCTTCGAGTGTGTCAGCCAGTGCTTGTGCCTTGCCCTCAGGATCGTACACAAGCCCTTGCCTGCCGTGAAGCGGTCTTATGGATTCCTTGGTGTTACTTATAGCTTTTGTTAGAGCCCACATCTTGCGACTGTTGTTCTGCACTTCAGCTAATTTTTGTTCCCATGTTTCACGTCTGTGTATTCTTAGATTTTCTTTAATTTCGTCCGCTAGATGGTTGACCATTCTCCTGTCTGCTGGGTCACGCCATCGCTGCCATCTTTTCCGGGTTTGATTTTTTAGTTTTATCAGGCTGACAATGTGAGCAGGTGTGTCAGTGCGCCTCTGCGGTAATTCCTGTTTAGTAGTGACATTCTTTGCGCATACTTTCAGAACATTTGTGAAATTTGTTACAGCCTTGTCTATTTCGTTAGTGGAGTTAAGTTCAATGGCCTCGGAAAAGTGGAGTGCGACGTCTTCACGATAATGTTCCCAGTTTGTATCGTATCTGAATCTGGGTCTCAAATTATCGTGTTCTTGTAGTAGCAATGACAGGAGTACTGGGTTGTGATCTGACTTGAGCTGATTTGGCACCGAGAGTTCCCGAGCCCAGCGCAGCCCCTTCGTCACGTAAATGTCAAGTACGTCGGGTCGGTGTAGCGCATTGTTCGGGAAGAAGGTAGGCTCCCGAGGGGCTATCACTTCAACGTCATTGTTGTCGTTCAGCACCCTCAGAAGGCCTCGCCCATTCCTGTTCGCCGCGCGGGGTTTTTGGCGTTCAGATCACCCCCCAGCAGGACAGTGTGGTTTTTATCTAGCAACGCCTATAGCTTAGGAGCCGTAAGTACCTTATTGGGCGGGTTGTAAGCTGCGATTAGATGTGTCGTTTCCCCCTCTATTAGCTCTTTTTTTTGTGTGTGTGTCTCTGCCTCAACGGCGTGTTTGTGCATGTCCCGTTACCTAGGTAGCTCTACTGCTATGTGTCTCTTTGTTTTGGATAAGGTTGTTTTGGGGACTCTTTTTATTTGCGCTTTGAGGGGAAAACATGGCTATGGTCGTCTAGGACGACCTTATGTGAAAAACCCCTACAGTTTTTCTTTTAATCATATCAGTGCTATTCCGGCTGATATATAATACTTAATGGTACTCTGTGGGAGTGCCAGTGCCTTGGCATCGTGGTGCCAAAGGTATGGAGCCTCTCATCGGTTTCTCTGAACTTATCTATTCTTTCGTGAAACTTTTCAGTTTGGCGAAAGATTTCTGTACGAATGGTCTCTGTGTCGGTTTCATTGTGCATGTGTGCGGTTGATGCAAATCTCGGTGCGCGAAGGATGGTCCTTAGGCACCTGTTCTGGAGTCTCTGTAGGTGGATCTGGTTGTAGTTTGCTGCTGTCCCCATACCTGGCATCCATACAGGATGAAGGGGCGAATGACAGTTTTGTAGATTCGTAGTTTTGTTGCAGTCGTTAGTTCCATACTGTTGAATATTGGAAAGGGTTTTTGTATGATAGCCAGGCCCTGTCTTCTCCTTTCCATGATGTGTTCCTTGAAGAGGAGTTTTGAGTCTAGCGTGACGCCCAGATATTTTGTTTGTCTTTGCCACTCAAGTTCTTGGCCCATAATTTTCAGTTTTTGGTTAGAGCTGGCCGTTTTTTTCGTGAAGTAAACCGCTACACATTTAGTGAGGTTTACTTTAATTTTGTTTATTCGACACCACTTGTCGAGTAGATGGAGGCTTCGCTGTAGTCTGTTGATGGTGACATCATGTTTGCATCCAGTGGCATATATCGTGGTGTCGTCTGCAATTTGGGCCATTTTGCACCCGAGGTGCTACTGGTGCGTCGTTGACATACCCACTGAAAAGGACTGGTGCGAGTGGTGATCCATGTGGAATTCCCACCGGGATTGGATGTAGGCCAGATCTTTGTCCTTGCATGGCTACGAAGAATTGTCGATTGGTGAGGTAGCTTCCCGATTAACTGAACGTAACAGTGACGGATAGTCGGCTGTGTTCGTAGCTTTGTGATAAGGTTGGCGTGCATACCTTGTCGAACGCCTTTTCAATGTCTAAGAACACAGCGGCCGTCGAGTTTCTCATGTTAAATCCCCTAGATACGTTTTCAGTTAATCGGAGGAGTTGGCTAGTGCTACCGACTCGGCTTTGGGAGCCGAATTGCTCCTTGCGAATAGTTTTTGCCGCCTCTAAGCTTGCGTTCATTCGATTAAGTACTAGCCTCTCTAGTACCTTAGAGGCGGAGGGGAGTAGGCTTATTGGCCTGTAGTTAGCCGGGTGACGTTGGTCCTTCCCACGTTTCGGAATGGCAGTCACCTTAGCTGTTTTCCAGCTGTCGGGGAAGTATCGCTTGAGCATACATGCATTGTAGACTCTGGTGAGGAGGACTAGTCCTTTTGAGCTCCTCGACGCACCTCCTTATCTACCTGCCCGCTTGGGGCGTCCGTCCAATCAGAGCGCACCCGCCCCACCAGGGAGTGCCACTGGCACCCCCTGGCGACCACTAATCAGAAAGAAGTCAGGGAGCTAAGAGCTCTGGAACTTCAATTGTTATATGAGTTTCGACTCAAACAGACACGACGACGACGACGACGCTAAGTCAGTCGACGCGGTGACAGCCAGCTTACGACAGCCAGCAGACACCGATACCTGATGAAGATATTCGAGCTTGCTGTCGAAACGTCGTGTTACTTGACACCATCCGGCTGAACACCCGTGAAGATTATATTTCATCACTACGCCGGGAAAGTCTCCACTCACACAATTATTAAATAGTCTAGGGAGAATGTCAATAATATTGTACAATATTATTGACAATAATATTGATCGTTTAGAGTTTAGACTGTCATCAGTCTTTCGGCTAGTTTGATGCAATCCTCCATCCCTTCCTGTCTTGTGCTAACTTCTTCATGTCTACATATTCCTTACAACCCACGTCCTCAATTATCTGCTTCATATATTATAATCTCTGTGTTCTTCTACAGTTCTTACCTTCGACCCCTCCATTAACAAATTAACCAATCCTGCATGTCTCAAAATATGACCTACCATCCTTTCTCTTCTTTCTGTAAGTATCTTCCACAAACTTCTTTCCTCACCCATCATTTCCAAAACTAGTTCATTTCGTACTTTGTCTGTCCACTAAGGTCCGGATACACTAGGGGAAAAATCTGACGCGCAACACTGAGTCTGGGTGACGCTGCAACGTTCCCCGCTGTTGCACAATGTTGTGTGCAACAATTTGCGTGACATTTACGTGCCGCGGGGCATATTGTGTGTTGCCGCTTCCAGAGCGAGAACATCGCGCGTCGTCCCGCGTCATTTGTACCCGAGTGCAGTCGTGTGCGCAGCGTGCCATGTCAGTGCTGAGGGCAAACGAAATGCTGCTTCAACTAATCGAGCTGTGTCAGTTTAATGGGTTGTTGTGGGACACTTCAAACCGTAATTATAAAAACAAATTAAAGAAAAATGATGTGTGAGAGGATATTGCCAACACTCAAAAATTGCCAAGAAAAGAAATAGAGGTCAAAGTGCATACTCTTCGCTCACAATTTATTCGTGAAAAGAAGAAGTTGGCATCTGAGAAAACTACTGATTGCGGACGAGATGACGCGAATTCTAGTGCATGGTTTGCGTATGAGGCGATGAAATTTTTGCTGAAGGGAGCTACAAATCCTGGTGGCATGGACACATTGAAGACACAAGTAAGTCACGATTACTTATTTATTCATTTTATTCTACTGGTACATTGCTAAAATAGTTGTTATATGCTAGGGTGGATCATTTTTTTTCCATCTCATAATTATGTTTAAAAGTTATTCTGCTAGGAAACACTTCCTTGTTCACTTACAAAATATTCAGAAAAATTGTTTCCTATTTCCATAGCAGATTCAGAATAACGTCTTCCTCTAGCATCAACATATTATGACATCCAATTTCTCTGCGCCATGATCCTTCCACAATTTCGTGATCCATATTTTCAGAATCAATCTTCCATGTGGGGTGTACAGTGATCTGGACTGACTTAAAAATTATGTAGGTTTACACACGCATTTGCACGCTGAGGGCTATTGGTGTACTGAATATTCGAAATACGACATATAAGATTCCAAACACATTTTCTTCAACTCTTCTGCGCGTGATAGTCTGTAGTTGAAAATGCGCTTTGAAGTACCCACGTCGTGATTACATCATCATATGTTCGGTCAATGCAAAAGCACTGTCTCCTACCAATACGAAAGGCATATTTGGTCCACCTTATCGTATTGGCTCTGGATCTGGCCACTTAAGTTGATTAGCAGCCAGAGCTATATTAAAAAGCAGTCTCTTGGAACACCCCACTGTCAGAAGATTTTCCTTTTGCACCACAATTTGCATAAATAAAATTATAACCGGCATACACAATAGCCAATAGGACAATACTAAATTGTTTGTTGTAGTTATAATAGTCGCTGCCGGGATTGGGAGGAGCCTGAATCAAAACTTGTTTGCCATAAATAGATCCAAGGCAATGTGTGGAATTTCCAAAATGTTTCATAATCACAAGCCTTTTCCTTCCACTCATTTGCAGTAGCTGGAACCTGAAACAGCATAAATAATTATTAATATAATAGTTTGTAAGGAAACATATAAATTTTAAGTTTCCTTGCTCTGCGCAACAGTATATTGTCTAAGAATATATATTGATTTTGTGGACACCTGTCGGCTGTCTAGGATCGCAGCAGTGAGCCGGCAGGAAGTAACGCCTAGGTGTCTCAGGGTGAGAGGCCGGGACACCCTCGCGACGGGCGGACAGTAGGCAACTGGCAATTTAAAACTAGTTAAAACCATGGCTTTGTGGTGGCTCGCGAAGCTTTGTCATAAAAAATATTGAATACAATTAAAGAAATTAAATAAAATCATGAGAATTTTAATATTTAAACCTGAAGAACTATCATCAAAATCCGTGTTTTTAGTTTGTTGAAAAAAATAGGCACATTTATAATAAGACGCTATCTTTAAATATTTTAAAAATAAATTTATTTAATTGTTTTTAATCAGATACAAAATTTCTCATTCGAGTCTCTTTCTGTTTTCTACGTCTTAACGTACTTAAGACGTATATTAATAATTCTGTTATATGCGTATCGAACACGCGCCCTACGTTTAGGCCGCGTTTACACGATGCGAGTTGACTGGAACGACAGTTGGCCGGACCGTCGGTGGTGGTGGTAAGAGTGTGGCCTAATAGCATGCTAGTAATATGTGTGAGTGGAGACTTTCCCGGCGTATCGATGCAACAAAATCTTCTCGGGTGTCCAGCCGGATGGTGGTGTAAAAACAAGACGTTTCGACAGCTGACTCTGCTGTCTTCATCAGGTATCTGGCAGTTGTTCTCAGCTGACTGTCTTTGCCTCGACTGGCTTGGCCGCCCATCGAACCTCCTTCATACCTTCAGCTGGAAGGCCCGCTCGCTCTGTTGGCCGAGAACGTTGGTTTTATAAGTCGAGGCAGAGGCAGTCAGCTGAGAACAACTGCCAGATACCTGATGAAGACTGCAGAGTCAGCTGTCGAAACGTCGTGTTTTTACACCACCATCCGGCGGGACACCCGAGATTTTGTTGCATGCTAGTAATAATTAGAAGACAGTGCACTGTCCATTGTGAGGACAGTTCTCTACACCTACATTGTGATCTGAAAATAGTATGTCCATATTACAGAAAGGAATTAACATCATAACTAATTTGTTGATTATAATGTTGAATGATATGAAGAATAATAAAATAAAAAGTAGAAAAACGTTAAAAGGGTGGATATTAAAAAGAAATGTTTTAAATGCCTCAGCGCCTTTTAAAAAAAAAGTTGCAAGTGAAAATATAGTTGCATCATATAAGACTAACTGTATCTCAATTTGAAGAGCTATTGTGAAATATTTTTTCCGATACATAAAAAATGACACCGCTATGAAGCAATTTTTTGATAGCAGAGTCTCTAAAATCCTTGGTCTTATAATTTTTATTCTTAAAATTCCTCTGAATTTCCTCATTTTCATGCAGTTCTAAAGATTTTAATGCTTCTGCTTCACTCCGTTTACGCGACTTGTTAGTTGTCGCCATTTTGATTGTTGAACTCGTACGCCAAAAGTTGGTCGTGAACCGAGTCCACTATCCTCAGTCAACTGTCTGTCTTGTACCGGTTTACACGAGGAGAGTGGACTATCCAGTGCCACTGATGCGCGCGCAGCAAGACAGTACACTCGTTCCAGTCAACTCGCATCATGTAAACGGGGCATGACTGAACTACTTGATATAAGTATGTACGCAGCACTAACCAACGCAACTTCCTCGGGCAACATTTCTGCACCAACTAGTGTTGCCAGGTCCGGTTTGCTGAAAATCGGGACAGAAGGCCAAACAAAATCGAGATTCAGGGTTACAAATCGGGACAACCCAAAAAAGTTTTTTTTTTTTTTTTTTTTTTTTTTTTTTTTTTTTTTTTTTTTTTTTTTTTTTTTTTAGATAATTCAAGTTTATTTTTATAATTTAGATATAACAAAAAAAAAATTCTATAAAGATCTATCATATGATAGGAACTTATGAATCTTATTACTAAAGTTTATAATAACAGAATTGTTGACTAACACAATTAACAAAATATAATGCAAAACAGTATATTTTACAGTTGAATTTTAAGTAATTATTAATGTTACACTAAGTATGTTCATTTTTTATTAAAATTGTATTTTGCATTAGATTTTACTGCTTTTAACATAACTTTGTTTTTTACAACCTAGTTATAAAATTCGTAACACTGATGTTGGTTTTAATTTGTATTTCTGCTTTGACATATGGGCGCTTGCAACCCCCCCCCCCCCCTGCTATGAAAGAAAATACACAAAAAAGATTAAGTTTTATTATCAAATTCACTGTTTGAATAATAACATAAGACGCTTAGGTTATTATCCGAAATTGTTCAACACCTTATCAATAAATTCAGTATCCTTAGTTAATAAGTGTTACATATAATGTATATATATATATATATAAAAAAACAGATGCTCCTCCCATACTGTAATCCTGCCGGCGCCCTTGCTTTGACATGTTCCAGTGATAATCGGTTTCGTCTGTCAGACCAAATTATATTAGTCTGAGAAAATATCCTTTCAGCTGCCGCGTTTGAAACCGGTATTGATGTCATGAAAGCAAATAGTTTAAGCAGATTGACAAGATCTTGATTCTGAAATAAATTACTATTACTCCGCGATTCACTAAAAGTGTGTGGCAGAGGGTGCATTGCACCTATTCGAAAGGGTAATAGTTTGGAAGGGATATACGAGATATGGCAGGAGGCGCCTATGGGCTATTGTGAGGAACCATCCCAGCATTCGCGTGGAGTGATCTGGGAACCCAGATCAGGATGGCCGGAGAGCTTTATCGAAAGCTACTCCTGTCGGATTTTGAGTGTAATCGTCCGGTACATCCTTTCTATTCCATTCCCTAATCGCTCGTGGAAAAAAATGAATACAGAAAAGAATCGGTTCTGGCCCTGATTTACCTAATCTTATTTTCACGGTCATTCCGAGATACGAATGTTGCTGGTAGCAATATCTGTTTGCTGTCATTCTGAATATTTCAGTCGTGAATTTTCAATTAGCTTCCGTCGAGGGCAACGCCTTCGGTGTTTCAGGTCTTCCCAACCTAACTCCTTCAACATCGCACTTACGCTTTCCCTCCAAGTGTTACGAATCGGGCGGCTCTTCTTTGGACCATCTCTAATGCCTCCATTAATCCCTTTTGATGGGGACCCCATACAGAGCAACAATATTCTAAGTGAGGCCGCACTAGTGACTTGTATGCAATCGATTTAACTTCCGGAGTGCACTGTTTTAAATTACGACCTAGAAATCGAAGCATAAGATTTACTTTCCCAATTACATTCTCGATTTGCTCATTCCACGAAAAATTATTACGAACTGTTACCCCTAGGTATTTAGCGGAATCTACCGTTCGAAGGACAGTACCATTAATTGTATATTTAGAGCTAAATGGTGTCACCATTTAACTTACACGCATGACTCGGCACTTTTTAGCGTTTAATTCCAACTCCCAATCTTTACACCACGCAATTATTTTCATAATGTCGTCTTGTAACAAAGCGCAGGCGTCCTGGGTTGTGATTTCACGATAAATAATAGCAACATCGGCAAATAATCTTTTCATCCCCCTTATTATGTGGCACAAATCATTAATGTACATGAGAAACAACAGAGGCCCTATCACGCTTCCCTGGGGAACCCCGGACCTTACTTCGGTAAGTGATGAACGCATACCGTCGAGAACTACACACTGTGTTCTGCCCTTCAGAAAGTCTGCAACCCAGTCGCATATTTGTCTAGATATGCCGTAACCACGAAGTTTCCTAAGTAACCTAGTGTGAGGCACAGTGTCGAAAGCTTTTTTAAAGTCTAATAGAACTAATTCAACCTGGGATTGCTCATCTACAATACGGCTGAAGTCGTGAATTAAAAGGGCAAGTTGTGTTTCGCAGCATCGGCCTTTACTAAATCCATATTGAGTTGGGTTTAAAAGGTCATCTTCATCCAAAAACCGCATGACATTTGAATAGATGATGTGTTCTAAAATCCTGCAAAATATTGAGGTTAACGAGATCGGCCTATAGTTTTGAGGATCATGAACATTCCCATTTTTGAACACTGGACTTACGATGGCGGTCTTCCATTCGGCTGGTATTTTTACTTGATCCAAGGAGGCGGTTTATAATTTCATCAAATATGGTGCAATTTCCTTTGCGTACCTAGGGTAGAATCCTGTATGAATACCATCTGGTTCTGGAGCCTTATTGGGATTTACATTCATAAGCAGTTGAGAACGAGATCATTCATAATTTTGTTGGTACGATTGTTAAATATTGGAATCTCCTCTGAGTTTTCTGTCGTGAAAGCTTTTTTAAATACGTTATTCAAAATTTCTGCTTTCTCTACGCTAGTTTCTGATAATTCCTCATTTTCCTTAGTGAACGACGGCATGACCTTACGAGAACATCTTATTAATTTGACATATGACCAGAACTTTTTTGGATTAGTAATCAGATCTTGGGATAAATTTCTGACTTGGAATTCTTTAAACGCATCACGCATTGCTTTACGCACTTCCGCCCGCAACTGGACTAATTTAGCGCGATTAGACGAGTCCCCCGATTTCTTTACCGTGGCATGTAAACGCCTTTGCCTTTCCGAGCAAACGTTTCACTTCCCTATTGAACCACGGGAAGTTCTTACTAACCTTATTAAACTTCCTGGGAACAAATTGATTTAAGCCGGACCATATTATTTCTTTTAAATGAAACCAAAGTTCCTCAACATTTGTATTAAGCGTGTACGTTTCAAAATTTTTCGCCAAATGATCGATCATAAACGCATCGTTTGCCTTATCGAAATAATATACGAGTTTGTCTTTATCATGCTTCAAATTCAGCGTAGATTTTAAAGTTACCACAACCGCCTTGTGATCGCTTATACCGTCTTCTACTCATACTTTATCTACAATATCCGGATTGTTTATAAGAAAAAGATCCAAAATGCACGAGGAATCTTTGACGCTCCGCGCTGGCTCTTCGACCATCTGTTCAAGAGAATTTTCCGCGAATGATTCTATCTCTTCCGCATGGCTTGAACGTAAATGTGTCCCAGTTAACTGAGGGTATATTAAAATCACCTCCCATGTTCATAGTATGTCACTGAAAATTTTGATAAATACTATTAAGTGACTGTCTAAAATACTCCGGGTTATCTAATCCAGAATCCGGAGGCCGGTAAAATGATCCTTTTTTTATGAACTTTAAACTTCTGCCAATTTTTACCTTCACCCATCTTAACTCGCAAAAATTTTCCGTTTCATTTACTACGAAGCAATTGATGGTTTTATTAACGGCCACGAACACACCTCCGCCCGTTGAGGTAATTCTGTCTTTCCGAATAACATTGAACTGAGGAGCAAATACTTCGCTAGATTCTACCTCTGGCGTCAACCAGATCTCGGTTCCTAGTATTATATCGACATCGTTAGTCGCAACTGCAGCGTGGAAATCAGCTACTTTCCCTCTAATACTCCGACAGTTAAGGACCATTATCCTTAGCGGTTTATTATCTGTATCTGTAGAGTCTAAATTCAGATTTTTACTATTGGCACTCCAAAGGCAAACGGGTGAAGTATTTGGAGCTGTAAATTTCGATTTATTCGCGCTGTCACTTCCAGAACCAAGATCTAGGTTATCGACACGTCTTCTTCGTTGAACTGAGGGATTCTCGGGTCTCACGGTGTTCCTAAAAAAATAATTCATATCAAAACGGTTCCATATTTTAGCAGCCACCTTGGTTGCCATTCTCGGTGTGTAGTGGACGCACGACCTGTCAAATGCGTCCCAGCTGGCAGCTATCATCGGTCGAAGATCGACGAAGTTGTTTCTGCGACACAGCTCCTATAAACTACATTCAAATTATAAATCTTCCACCATCGATGCGCTGCGCGACACTACAAATGGAAAACTGCAACGTTACCAAATTCTCAAGCGCCGATTCACACGCCTTGTGGCCCAACTTTTCCATATATTTCACTCTATCTGAAACAGAAACATGATACGAGTCGTTAGTACCTAAGTGGGCAGCAACCCTTAACTGACGGCAGTTCGATTCTCTAATCGCTTTTGGAATGGCCTCCATAACACGTGGCACGGTTGCTCCAGGAAGACAAACAGAATGAACGTTAGTATGAGGGTCGGCACCATTCTTCTCAGCTAGGTCTCGTATGGGTTTCTCCAGACTTCGGACGTTGGAGCTTCCAATGACAAGTAAACCTTTCCCTGGAATCACTCGGTGTCTGCGAGTAAATCTTCCCTGTTGTGCTTTTGGGCCATTCGCACTAAGATCTTCAACCTCCTGCAAAACTGAAAACGCATTACTTAGGGGCAAGATATCATTTTCCCGTCGGTTACTTTGGAAGTTTGATGCCTTTCTTCTATCCACACGGTGCCAGACGTTCCCTGCAACAGATACCTGACAATCCTCACCTGCCTGTTGTACATCACTCGCCTCCGGTAATTCTTCGATGCATTGCCGCTCCTGCTCCACACCTGTGCCTGAAGAGATGCCATCGTAGTACGAATCTCTTCGAGAGCCTTACGCCTACTGTAACACATTGCACAAACCATGTCCCTGAAACAGCCAAAAACGGAGCCACAAACAAATTAATCACAAAAATCAGCGACTGCTGCTACGGCTACTAAAGCTCAACTGACTGGATCAATACCTAAACAGGAAATATTCAAAGATAACAACAAACACTAGCACAATTCACATGACACACAAAAGTCGGCTACTGCTGCTACGGCAGCGGAACGGCGTTAAGTATTAATTCTCCACTGCTGCCTTCACCACGTCTTTCACATTACAAACTTCCTCATAAAGCTCATCCATTTCAAAATAAGTGTCAATTTTTAGTTTTTCAATGATATTAACCATTGACGCGTAGGTGAAAGAGTCATCTTGCAAAGAAAGTGGCTTGAATATGTCGAATTTGTTTTCAATGAATTCGTATTTGGTTTCTATGTAATTTAAAACATTTCTGTACCAAGCACAGCAATCATTTATCATTTTTGAAACTGTTTCATCTGGCAACTTTTTAACAAATTTCCGCACGTGAAGCCAACAAATTCATCTTCAATCCTCTGTTTCAATTTGTTAGCGAGTCTGACCATTAAATCGTAACCTTCTAAACACAGCAATGTTTCATTTTCAAGATTCAATACAGCTTCTTGTAGGACCTTCCGTGCATTTTGGAAGAAAGCCAGGTAAGGTTCTGTTTTTTTTTCAGAATTAAAGAATATCCAAAGCGCAGTGGGACATTCATTTTCTCCCATAGAAATAAAGTAATCTTTTAGTTGTTGTTGTTGTTGTTTTTGTTTTAGGGCGCGTCGACAGCGGGGTCATTAGCTCCCAAACAATTACCAGCTAAAACTGTGGCTTAAGAAAGTACTAAAATACTTTCTGCAGACAGCAAATAAAATAAATGATAAAATCAGACGTGGCTTTAAAATAGCCACCGGTACTTGAGACAGTACAACACCTGGATGGCTGTAAAGGGGCCAAGCAGATTCACTAGAGAATTAAAAACATATGTCTCGCTGGCGAGAGAGGAATTATAATAATATAAAAAATAGAAACAATGCACATGGATGGGAGGCTGTAAAGGGGCCACACATCCATCTTAGAACTAGGCCGATCTGCCGGAAATTTTAGGCACTAGACCGGCCAAAACGCAAAATTTTAAAACACTCGCCACACTGCTGGTCTCATTGTTTAAAATAAGGGCCAGATCGTTGGCCAGGCCAAAGTCTGCCCTTAAGTCTAAAAACGAAGCACAGTCAACTAAAATTTGGCGCACCGTCAGTGGTACGCCACAAGCATCACATTCCGGTGGGTCCTCCCGGCGGAGAAGAAAGCTGTATGTCAGAGGACAGTACCCTATACGGAGGCGAGTAAGGAGAACTTTATCCCTCCTCGCCCGCTGGAAGGAGCTGCTCCACGGCTGAACGGTCGGTTTGACCAGCCGGAGCTTATTATGCTCTACCTCCAGCCACTGCCTCTGCCAAATGTCAAATACAAATCTTTTCCCCGCCGAGGCAAGGTCAGACTTTGGGACCGGATCAAAGTCAATTCTGACCTTGTTGCAGGCTAACTTGGCAGCTTCATCAGCTGCCTCGTTCCCCCTGATTCCCACAAGACCGGGTACCCAGAAAAATACGACATCCTTTCCAGAAGATTGAAGGGATCGGAGGATGTCCTGTATATCCTGGACAAGACGATCTGCTGGGTACATGCTTCCTATGGCCTGGATGCAGCTGAGGGAATCACAGCATCTGATATACTTCGTGCCGCGACTTACTTTCATATGCTGGAGCGACTTTAACACGGCGTAGCACTCGGCAGTGTAAACGCTGCACCTGCCGTCCAGTTTGAACGTGTAAGTCGCTCGAGGGAACACTACAGAGCAGCCAACTCCGTTAGCCTGCTTAGACCCATCCGTGAATACCGGGGTAAAATCGCGAAACTGATTCAAAATATCGCTAAAAGTATGGATAAAAATACTGCCGACGGTACACAGCTTGTTGTACCGCGTCAAATCTAAAACTGTTCTGGGCCTCTTTAAAAGCCAGGGAGGAGATTTACTCCAACCCTGGTGATAAAAAGAGGGCATTTGAAACCCATATTCCTCTAATATAGTCTTTGTATGGTACCTGACCGGTTTAGTTGTTCTTTGGCGGTTGGTATAAAGCCGTTCAAAATTAGGGTGAATAACTACGTCGTACACGGGACTGCCAGGAGTTGCGGCAATATGTATATAGTGTCGCACCATGAGGAGACGCCGGCGGATGGAAAGCGGTGTCTTACCAGACTCAGCACAAATGCTGGGTGTTGGGCTGGTGCGGTATGCACCTGTGGCGAGACGTATTCCTGCATGGTGGACACTATCCAGTATACGGAGATAGCTGTCCCGTGCCGAACCGTAGACAATGCAACCGTACTCTAATCATGACCGTACAAAGGATCTATAAAACTGTAGCAGGCATGAGCGGTCAGCACCCCACGACCTACCACACATACACTTTAAAACATTAAGAGCTTTCAGGGCTCTGGCCTTAACATCTTTAAGATGTGGCAGCCATTTAAGTAAGCCTACTGTCTAATATGAGGCCCAGAAACCGAACAGTTTCACTAAAACTTAAAACGGTGTTCCTCAAGGTGAGATGAGGTTCTGCTAAAAGACTTCTACTGCGGCTAAAAAGTACACACCGGGTTTTCTCAGCAGAGAAACGAAAGCCGGTGTGTATTGACCATTCATCCATCCTCCTGCTCAGCGCGAGCTGCAGCTGCCGGTCAGCACTTCTCAGGCTGGACGATGCACAAAAAATTAAAAAGCCGTCAACCTATAAGGAGTACTGGATGGGCCTCCTTATAACAGTTGAGATTCTATTGCTATGGCAAAAAGAGTCACACTAAAAACTGATCCTTGAGGAACACCGTTCTCCTGAATAAAAAGGTCCGACACTTCTCTACCGACTCGGTACCGGAAACAACGTCGAGATAAAAATGACTTAAAAAACGGTGAAGATTTCCCCTAAATCCCCATTCATACAACTGTTTTAAAATAACGTGCCGCCAGGTAGTGTCGTATGCCTTTCTATGTCAAAAAATATACCCACAAGGTGTTGGCTGCGGATGAAAGCGCCTTGAATTGCCGCTTCCAGTAGGATCAGGTTACCCGTGGTGGAATGGAACTTCCTGAATCCACACTGAAAACGGCTCAACAGTTTACGGGACTCAAGACACCAGACGAGGCGGCGGTTCACCATCCGCTCTAGTGTCTTCCCGACGCAGCTCGTTAGGGCAATGCTACGGTAGCTACCTGGCAACAACTTGTCTTTACCTGGTTTCAAAATTGGGATAATCGTTACTTCCTTCCATGAGTCGGGGAAGTGTCCTCCGGTCCAAATTTCATTAAAAATACCCAGGAGGTACTCTTTAGCATCTTTGTTAAGAAGCATCAGCATCTGGTACTGGATCAGGTCAGGCCCTGGCGCAGTGTCTTTGGCGTTGTTGAGGGCCGACTCCAGCTCCTAAGATGAAAATGGGGTATTGTAGTCCTGCAATTCCAACGAGTCGAAGTTAAAGATTTGCCTTTCGGCAGATATTCGTCGATGTTGGACCTGTTGGCCCAATGCGACAGACGAAGTGATGGCAGCGAAGTACTCTGCCATCAACTGTGCTATGCTAAGCTCGTCGGTAACTACACGTCCCCGATCCAGTAATCCAGATATTGGTGGTCGAGAGTACCTCCCGGATATACGGCGGATAGACTCCCATACCTTTGATGATGTCGTGGATCGGTTAATGGTCCTCACAAAGGTCTGCCATGACCTCCTCTTGCTCTCCTTAATCACACGACGCACCTTAGCTCTAAGTTGTCGGTGTCGGCTGCAACTTAAACCAACGCAAGGCCCGTCTGCGACCCTGTACAGCGGAACGACATTCCTCGTTCCGGCAGGGGACGGGCGTTCTGTGCAGCGCTCCAGAGTTGCTATGAATGGAAATATCAGCAACCCGGTGAATTACATCTGTGAGATGTTTCACCTTTTCATTGATACTATGGCGCTGTTCAAGATGGACTGAACGACTATAGAACTGCCAGTCATATTCCATTTTCGTATGGAAGTTCTTACCCCTCGTTCGAACTCTACGTGTATCCATATTGGGAAGTGGTCGCTTCCATGTAGGTCACGATCCACGTCCCAACGCTCGGAGTCCGCAATTGAAGGAGAGCAAGAGAGAGATCAATGGCAGAGGACGAACCGGATGCAGTAGTGAAGTGCGTCATCTGACCGGTATTTACGAGGCACAAAAACCTCCTGCTCCAATAATCTACAAACCTCTCGACCTCTGTGGCAATTGGTGGTCAAACCCCACAACGCATTGTGCGCGTTAAAGTCTCCCAATAGGAGAAAAGGCCGAGAGAGTTGCCGAGTGATGTCAGCCAGCTGACCGCAATCAACTGGTGATCCCGGCGGTAGATATATTGAGCATATAGTCAGTTGCACCGGTCCATGTAATTTAACTGCTACTGCTTGTAAGGGAGAGGTGAGAGCTACAGGTTCGTAGTGGACAGTGTTCCGTAAAAAAACACCGCCACTCCCCCCTTCGCTCGATCACCCTCGGTATCGTCCTTTCGGTAAACGTCAAAACCTCTTAGCACAGGTTGATGTGTTGGTCTGAAGTGTGCCTCTTGGAGACAGAGACACAATGGATCAGACCGTGCTAAGAGTTGTAACTTCTCTTTGTGAGCCATAAAACCATTAATGTTCCATTGGAGTATGGGAGCCATCCTATCTGTTTAGCTTCACGCGCCCCGGTTCGGGTGGGTCTACGGTCGCTGTCTGCTGAAGAACCAGTCTCGTCCACCAGCATCTCAGTTTCTTCCTGCCCGGAAGAGGAGACAGGCATCTCCGACCCATAGGACTCCTCAAATTCCTCCCCATTCTTTTTCTTCCTCTGCCTCTTCCCCTCCCTATTGCTGGGCAGTCTGGGAAGAGACGAAGAGGAGGACTTAACAAACTGGGTCGGGTCTGTCTGTTTAAACTTCCGACCCCGGATCTTCTGGTCACCTCCACTGGCGCTGGTAGCAGATGGTATCGCTACAGCTATAGCAGCGCGTGGAGGTACAGGAGGTGCTGTTAGCTTGACTGCTGCTGTTGGTGCTGGTGGGATATTTGTTACTGCTGCTGGTGTGGTGTCAGCCGTGCTGCTACTGACGTCCGCGACCTTTGGATTGGCATGAGCATGTTGTGCTGGTGCTCATGTCTGCAACGGACGTCTGGGTAGCAGTACTTTGTTTCCTGACGGGAACTGAAGCCATCTTAGCAAAACTAGTTGCAAAAATTGGAGCGGCGAGCAACTTGGCCTTCTTTTTAGCTTCCCCATAGGGAATCCGCTCTTTGGTCTTCAGCTCCTGTATCTTGCGCTCTTAAAGATACACTTGACACTCCCTAATCCAGGCCGGGTGCGATCCGGAGCAGTTGACGCACACCTGTGGTAGCGTACAACTGACACCCGGCTCATGTGCTCCTTTGCCACATTTACCACAGGTGGGGCTGCCCTTACATGACGCCGTCGTATGTCCGAACCGCTGACACTGGAAACAGCGTATCGGGTCCGGAACATACGGACGGACGTTCAGATTTATGTAGCCCGTTTTGATGTTCTTAGGCAATACTGGAGTGTAAAACGTCAGGACGAAGGTGGCAGTCTTATCAATACTGCCATTCACCCTTCGTGTTATCTGACGTACCTCGACCACTTTCTGATCTTCCCACTCCTTAACAAGTTCCTCGGTCCCTATGTCAATAATATCACGACAGGTGATTACGCCCTTAGAACAATTAAGGGATTTGTGGAGTTCGTAGGTAACCGCGAAATCCCCGAGCTTCACACAGGTAAGGAGTGTATTAGCCTGCCTACTGGTGGATGTTTCCAGCAGCAGCGTCCCGTTCCTCAGCTTCTTTACAGAGTTAAGGGTCCCTACGAGACCCTGCAATCCTTTTTGGATATAAAACGGCGACACTTTTTCGAACGATCCTTCCTTTGTTTTCATTACAACAAAGGCGTTCGGAATCGAACATACCTTTCTGTTACTCTTAATGTCTGAAGCAGGGGGCTATCAACCCTCACCCGGTTCTTAGAACTGGGTGTATTTAGATTAGCCTGCGGCACACCCGTACCGCAGGGTTTTTGGGTTTTGGTGGAAGACTGCATTTTGGCCCCACGAGTAAAACCAATTTAAAAGAAAGCGCTAATACAACAGGGGTGCGCAGGTGCCCCTGAGGTTGCACGCTAGCGAGTGATCTGCCTCTCATCCATGCACCTGCTCGGCACATGTCTGACCTTGCGGTTGAGGGTTTTTTTTTATAGAGGTTTGCACCGTCCTCGCGATCCGGGCGATGAAGCCAAGATACCCGTTCTCCTAGGCACACAACGTTCCACCGACACGCCCTACGGTGGTCGTTGAAGCATGGTAGGAGTTTACGATGTGGGAAACTTGCGGCGCTCACAAGTTTCCAGCTCGGGCACCGTGGGTTCGTCAAACCCGTACCTGTCACTTGCGTACCAGATCCCTGCGGGGTAATCTTCAGGATGTGAAATGATTTCATAGCACGTTCAACGGTGGGGAGAAGTGACAACCATCGCGTTTTTACATGTCGCAATACTGGAGCAAATTCAGATTCATGCGTCTCATAAAAGTCTTGTGAAGCTTGAACTCGTTTTGCATAGTATGAGAAATGACTACGCAGCTTCAGGATAAAATTCTCCAGTCCAATTTACTCAAACCCAAAGCACACTTTATACTGTTATGCAAAATATGTGCAGGACATCCCACAGATAAAATTTGCCATTATCATCGCGCAGTAACTGAAAAACTGAATTGCAACACCTAAAGTTCACATTTGCGTTGTCTGCACAGTAACTAGTAAGAAGTTTAATATCAATATTGTGCCCCTTCAGTCGTCTCACTAAATTTTATACATGGCTGATGCAGTTTCATTCGCGTCTTCGTAAAACTCAAGTACGCAAGTATGCTTAAAATCTGGTATTTAAGGCTGGTTTGATAAATGAATAAGTTTTTATCCAAATATCAAGAAAAGAACACATTCTCCGTTGTTTCTTCTTTCTTGGAGTACTTGTAGCAACATCGTTTTTTGCAACGGGATTGGTGTCCGAATCGCTCATTTTGATGGAATTCTGAAAACAAAAAATTATCCAGCACCAACGCACAAATCAAATTGGCATACAATACAAATGAATCGCTGAGGTTAGAAATCACATGTGTCAGCCTAATTCTGTTTTTGCAGAACTCAATTATTTTGATATAGATATATCTGTGTGTCCAGAAAGGCGTGAGTACTCAGTCAAGAAAGTATCCGTAATGTGCGTAGAAAATCAAATGAGACAGATATGATACTGGAAAGCATGGAGTGGCGATTGGTCCTGAACGACCTCTAAATTCGCTTTGGAGCAAAAAACGCCCACTCTTACCTCTTCAACGCCCACCGGAACCACTAGATTAGAACATGTGAATTGGAAGAGCAACTTACTTAACTAACTCGACTCCTCGGCTGAAAAAGCTGCATCTATTATCACCGCCACGACGCCTGCGTAGACTGGCACAATCAAGTATCCACGCTCGTGCCCATCTGTCAGCGCCAAGGCTGACACCACTGCATCTACTTGCGCCCCCAAGACGCCCGTGCAGACTACCATGAGCAAGAAGGCGAAATCAAAGAGGAAGTGCAATTGCAGCTGGCTCCTTCCCACGGGAAGTTGGCATCTGGGCGGAGGTCTCACATCTTCCTTCTAGAGCTACTGAACGAGTCGTAGAAGGCGTCAGAGCAGAAGATTGGCATAAACTTCAGTTTAGCTGAGATATACTAACATGCGACACGCTACCTTCGAGCAGGCCCCTGACAAGCCGCGAGCACCAACATCTCGCCAAGAAGCACCCCTCCCCCTCCCCCACTCTGTTGGAGACGCGCGTGGCGTGACCAGCGACTTCAACTGGGAGGAGTACATCGAATACATCAAAAGAAGATTCAAGACCCTCGCCTACGATCCAGAGACCGGCCGAAGCTTCAAGGTAACGCCGATAAGGGAAACCTCATCGCCCTCACAGAAAGGCGAAACATCTC